>OX451348.1:31750013-32290189 GCA_949629155.1 Myopa testacea
CATTCTTTTACACCTCTTTTTGCACTTTATTTAACCCCTTACTGCTTTGGCACACATGAGGTTATTCGTCGTTTATATTAATAATTTTTTGTAGGAACTTTGAAATGCTAAAAACTAACAGTTACTTTGGTAGAAGCTATTTGTAGAAACTTCAAAAAGTGAATGTTTAGGAAATTACTAGCCAATCCTTGGTTTGAATAATTGCATTAATATGTAAAAGAAAAATAAAACTCCTTGTGGAGGAAGGATCGCCATGCGGAAGACGGAGGTTAGTTTACAGAGGATAATTGATTAAAAGGGGGAGTTGACTTTTATTTTAGCGAGTCACGCTGTATTAGTTTGGCTACCAGGCCTTGCTTTGTTTAGCTTTAATGTAGGCACGCGCCCCCTAAAAAGTAATAGGTATTTAAATGAGTTTGTTCACACAACTTTATATATAATATTTTCAAAACTTTTATTCATATTAAAAGAAATATTTTAATTTAGAAATAATAATTTAATTTGATTTAGAAATAATAATTTAATTTAATTTTTAATTTAAATTTAATCTAATGTGAAGGATGAATCTAATGATTTTTAACCAGTTTATATCAGGCTCGCATTTACTCAAAAACAGCCGTAACATTTTAATAATTAATTAATATAATTAATAATAAGATAATTTTTCAAAACTTTTAGGTGTACGGCATCTAAGGTTCGGCCAGGCCGAATATAGCACTTTTACTGGTTTTTATTATTATTCTGAATAATATATTATTTAAATGTTTATTATTTAATTATTTATTTAATTATTAATTAATTAATAAATTAATTATCATTTAATTTATAAATTTTTGAGGGCTCTCCGTTGTATACATTATAGTGATTATCAGTTATTTTTGAGTAACTCATTACATTTGTTCCGATGTCTTTTGTATAAAATACATTCTTTAATACTACTGTAGATCTTTATTCATAAATAGGAAAATAAACTGTTACATTACGGATTAATATTTATTTATGTACATCAGTGCTGGCCAAAACTTATACAATCATATTTTGTGCATGTGTGAAGCATTGAGAGAGGTTTTTTTGGGGAAAAATTCTCTCTGTGCGGTACACTGAGAAGATTGTTGTTTGGGGGTTGTTAAACTTTAAATCATACAAATGATTTTGCAATGAAATTGGGTTTACTATTTCTCAATTTATTCTTAATTCAGATTTTGAAACATATTTTTTAATAGCAGACCTAAACTTAAATATTAATTGTGCCCATTTTTCATTAATAACCTTATCAAAATCTAAATTACACGTTCTGTAGTGTCTCTTTACAAAAATTTTAGATGCGCGTCCCACCTTTTTATTGCAAATCATGCATTGCGGTTCGCCTAAAAAATTTTCAAAGAAAAAATAGTGATTCTTCCATTCCTTATTAAACATTTTGCTCAGTGCAATCATAAATAGTCTGGTGCGATCTTACTTGCTTGAAGTCTGCACGTCGACTGACTCACTTGATACGAACGATCGCTAGTGTCGGTGTGAAAATCCGAAGACTTTTGTCGTGTACATGTGAATTGCCGAGAGAAAAAATTAGCACGCGTGCCTATGGCGTGGCCAGCACTGATGTACATATCTATATAATATATTTATTTATTTAATATAATAATATAACATAATAATAATTATTATATTATTATTATTATATAAATTATTATAATAATATAATAATTTATTTATTTTTTTATTTATTTATTGTATATAATATATTTATAACTTAATGTATATAATATATAATTGCAATGAAGACAAGCGCGCTGATTCGTATTTATTTAACAATTATATAATTTATATGGCAGCGTAACTTTTGCTGGGTCAGCTAGTTATACTATATACTACATACTAGCTAGTTATACTATTATATATATATATATATATATATATATATATATATATATATATATTTATTATATATTATATATAAAATATTATCTTCATATAATATTATATATATGTATATATATATATATATATATATAATAATAATAATATATAATATTAATATAATATATATATATTATAATATAATATATAATATTATAATTAGGCAATTCACAGTTTACCCTCATAAGTTATGAGATACTAAGTATGACTTCGAACTGTGCACAGTCGCTTTATAAAGTGTTAAAAATTTTCGCAATACATACCTGAGAGTGTTGTAATCGTACTAACATAGATTTTCATACAAAACAACAAAAAATTTTCTTACGACAGTCATAAATTGTTTTAAGTTATGACAACTTATGACTTATGACGACTTATGAGGGAAACTGTGAATTGCCTAAATATAAAATATTATAATAATATATTATAATATTTTATTTTAACATTTTATATATATATTATTAGTAGCTGGCTGATTACTGATATATATATACATATATATATATATATATATATATAGAATAGGGGCGCTTATAGAATTAGTACCTATCATTATAATCCGCCCCACGTTTTTCGTGTTAAATCCTAACATCTTTATGGTGTTGCGAATCTGTATGGTGCTAGAAAAATTATTTTAAACTTTTTGGTTCATTAAAAAACGTTTTATATAAAAATGTTTTTTATTTAAATAATTATTTTTTATTTTTTAGTGAACTGTGCAAGATATTTTATAACTGATTGAAATATGCAAGATGTCACACTTATTTTAATTTTTTGAAAATATTTTTAAGTCAAAATTATTTTAATATTTTGAAGTTTATTTCAATATTTTAAAGTCAAAATAATTTCATTTATGGAAAATTATTTTTACGTGAAAAAGTATATGTATTTTTGTACACAAATTTCAAAATGGGCAAATTTCCCGCCTTCAAATGGGCGGTGGTGGGTAATTATGCTTTAGCGATGCATTAGACAAAATAGACGTTTTCATATTCGAGGACATTTAAGCTCTTGGTTATTATAAAATATATGTACAAGAGAAATAAAATTCCTATTATTTAAATAAGAATTTAGTTTTGCACATCGAATAAAAAAAACTTTTAAAATAAATAACTTTTATAAATAAAATGCACTAAAAAGCATAAAATAATTTTTTCTTCCTCTGCAATTTCAGCATCCGAAAATGTAAAAAATGCTGCAATATTTTTGCCATTGAAATTCTTCTATATCTTAAATTTAACTAAAAAAAATCATACTGAACTATCTATCCCCTGAGCCACATCGGCTATTACTAAATACCTAGTGTCTCATAATTGTAAATGAAATAAAATAAATTAAATGGTTAATAATTAAATACTTAATTAAATAGTACTTAAATGTAATTGCAAATAAATGCAATTACACTTAAATGTAAAAATAAAATCTTACATATTATATACAATAATATAGAAATGTGCTGCATAATGTGCTACATAAAGAAATAAATGTCATAAATACTAAAAAAACTGTACAAAAATACTAATCTAATATAACAATATATTTATTAATAACTACCAATCATTTAAAAAAATGCATTGTGTTATTATAAAAAAATTTTGTATTATTAACGTATTATAAGCGAAAAATTATAAAAAATTTGAAAAAAAAATCAATTTTAAAATTGAACTAAATTAAGCCGCGAATTCGTGGATTTTGGTACTTGTCAATTTTTTTTACTAAAGAAATGAAAACTTTCAAAATTGATAACGCGTTGCAGTGCCTAATTCCTGGGTCTTTTACAAAAACTTGTGGTTTTTTCAACAGTTTGTAATTCGTATTAAATTATTTGGCAAACGAGGAGCTTATATAGGAAATGTTGCGCATTAAAAGACACCGACAGAGATCGCTGATGAGGAACGTTGGCATGTTCCGAGATAGCTATAGGATCTGCTCTAGGAAAAAACATGTTTAATTGTGTACTTTCCACTATCTGTTAATTTAGCTGACTAAAAAGTTTTCGTTTCTACAGACGAAAAACAACACGATCAGCAAAAAAAAAAAAAACGAAGCGGCAGTAACCAAATTAAATGTTTAAACGAATTATGTTAATTTGTATAAGTCGTCTTCCAGTTCTGAGCTATGCCTAAATTTTCGAGTCTCGTGCTGACATGGAAGTTGGTGTAAGTTCGAAATTTGTACCAAAGGAAAGTAACATAATAAAAACGTTTTCAAATAGCAATTTTAAACACACCAAATTATTCCATTTTATTTAATATAGCCATTTAATAAATATTCCTGCCTGATTGGAAGCATTCATATATTCTTTCAGACGACAATGACTGTACTCCTAATGTTTTTGACTTTCTTTATAGATTTCTGCGAAAACTCGCCAGTCTGGTTTGGGATGGAAAAATGCCTGCCTAAGAAGCTTTATTACATTTTTAAAATTTTCCTTCTGCTTCTTTATAAAGTAAAATTATAGCAGTAAAATCTTCAGCTTTTGTGGCATTTATACCGCTGCTAAATCGGCAGTTGTATGTACTTTCCACTATTTGTTAATTTAGCTGACTGAAAAGTTTGCGTTTTCTATAGACGAAAAAAAATTAACAGCAAAAAAAAAACGAAGATTCAGCCAAAATAGCGCTGAATCATAAATCTATTTACTGACGGCTGCTGGTGTAAGATTTTATGTTCGACATAAAAAGGGAGATATGTTCTCTTGAGTTTGTTTGAATATTGGTTGCACAGGCTCATGCAGCATCTTTGGAAGCACAAACACACACAACGTTGTTTATGCCACACGCTTGTTGCCAAAGAGTGTAGTTTTCTATATTGCAACAAAGATAAATTAAACGAGAAATTCGAAATTCGTGTTAGTTTTCCAAAAATCATTCAAACTGAATCTTTTTCCTCTCCTTCCTTCTAGTA
The DNA here is from genome assembly GCA_949629155.1 of Myopa testacea. Taxonomy (NCBI): domain Eukaryota; kingdom Metazoa; phylum Arthropoda; class Insecta; order Diptera; family Conopidae; genus Myopa; species Myopa testacea. The sequence continues at coordinate 31,754,841 of OX451348.1, forward strand.
AATTTTGGTGTTTATTTTTAAAGTAGTCATTTTTCGCGGTGGTTTTATAGTAACCTCAAGTTCATTAATTTATGCAGGTTACGAAAGGTTCAGAAAATTGAGTTAAAAAAAGTTAAAAACACATTAAGTATATATTTCATTCTTCAAATTAAACTGAATTACCTTAAAAGCAGACTTCATGTTGAAGAATTAATCTATGTTCTATTGTTTACATAATTTTAACTTTGTGCATCACTCTCTCTCTCTCTCTTTCGTTTTATTTCTGTTGAATGGTGTTTTATAACTCTAGTCTTTTGGTCAGAAAACTTTACTATTACTCATTCACTCACAAATTCCATATTTTTATTATTTCCGCTCTTCTACCATTTAAAATGTCTCTTACACCGGACACGCTTTTTGGAGCTTTTTAAAACCTGTGTTCAGTGGCACTAGAGCTCCTTCCAATTCACGACCAATTTGCTGTCTAAGCATTCGTATATCGCATTCTTTTACACCTCTTTTTGCACTTTATTTAACCCCTTACTGCTTTGGCACACATGAGGTTATTCGTCGTTTATATTAATAATTTTTTGTAGGAACTTTGAAATGCTAAAAACTAACAGTTACTTTGGTAGAAGCTATTTGTAGAAACTTCAAAAAGTGAATGTTTAGGAAATTACTAGCCAATCCTTTGGTTTGAATAATTGCATTAATATGTAAAAGAAAAATAAAACTCCTTGTGGAGGAAGGATCGCCATGCGGAAGACGGAGGTTAGTTTACAGAGGATAATTGATTAAAAGGGGGGAGTTGACTTTTATTTTAGCGAGTCACGCTGTATTAGTTTGGCTACCAGGCCTTGCTTTGTTTAGCTTTAATGTAGGCACGCGCCCCCTAAAAAGTAATAGGTATTTTAAATGAGTTTGTTCACACAACTTTATATATAATATTTTTCAAAACTTTTATTCATATTAAAAGAAATATTTTAATTTAGAAATAATAATTTAATTTGATTTAGAAATAATAATTTAATTTAATTTTTAATTTAAATTTAATCTAATGTGAAGGATGAATCTAATGATTTTTAACCAGTTTATATCAGGCTCGCATTTACTCAAAAACAGCCGTAAATTTTAATAATTAATTAATATAATTAATAATAAGATAATTTTTCAAAACTTTTAGGTGTACGGCATCTAAGGTTCGGCCAGGCCGAATATAGCACTTTTACTGGTTTTTATTATTATTCTGAATAATATATTATTTAAATGTTTATTATTTAATTATTTATTTAATTATTAATTAATTAATAAATTAATTATCATTTAATTTATAAATTTTTGAGGGCTCTCCGTTGTATACATTATAGTGATTATCAGTTATTTTTGAGTAACTCATTACATTTGTTCCGATGTCTTTTGTATAAAATACATTCTTTAATACTACTGTAGATCTTTATTCATAAATAGGAAAATAAACTGTTACATTACGGATTAATATTTATTTATGTACATCAGTGCTGGCCAAAACTTATACAATCATATTTTGTGCATGTGTGAAGCATTGAGAGAGGTTTTTTTGGGGAAAAATTCTCTCTGTGCGGTACACTGAGAAGATTGTTGTTTGGGGGTTGTTAAACTTTAAATCATACAAATGATTTTGCAATGAAATTGGGTTTACTATTTCTCAATTTATTCTTAATTCAGATTTTGAAACATATTTTTTAATAGCAGACCTAAACTTAAATATTAATTGTGCCCATTTTTCATTAATAACCTTATCAAAATCTAAATTACACGTTCTGTAGTGTCTCTTTACAAAAATTTTAGATGCGCGTCCCACCTTTTTATTGCAAATCATGCATTGCGGTTCGCCTAAAAAATTTTCAAAGAAAAAATAGTGATTCTTCCATTCCTTATTAAACATTTTGCTCAGTGCAATCATAAAATAGTCTGGTGCGATCTTACTTGCTTGAAGTCTGCACGTCGACTGACTCACTTGATACGAACGATCGCTAGTGTCGGTGTGAAAACCCGAAGACTTTTGTCGTGTACATGTGAATTGCCGAGAGAAAAAATTAGCACGCGTGCCTATGGCGTGGCCAGCACTGATGTACATATCTATATAATATATTTATTTATTTAATATAATAATATAATATAATAATAATTATTATATTATTATTATTATATAAATTATTATAATAATATAATAATTTATCTATTTTTTTATTTATTTATTGTATATAATATATTTATAACTTAATGTATATAATATATAATTGCAATGAAGACAAGCGCGCTGATTCGTATTTATTTAACAATTATATAATTTATATGGCAGCGTAACTTTTGCTGGGTCAGCTAGTTATACTATATACTACATACTAGCTAGTTATACTATTATATATATATATATATATATATATATATATATATATTTATTATATATTATATATAAAATATTATCTTCATATAATATTATATATATGTATATATATATATATATATATATAATAATAATAATATATAATATTAATATAATATATATATATTATAATATAATATATAATATTATAATTAGGCAATTCACAGTTTACCCTCATAAGTTATGAGATACTAAGTTATGACTTCGAACTGTGCACAGTCGCTTTATAAAGTGTTAAAAATTTTCGCAATACATACCTGAGAGTGTTGTAATCGTACTAACATAGATTTTCATACAAAACAACAAAAAATTTTCTTACGACAGTCATAAATTGTTTTAAGTTATGACAACTTATGACTTATGACGACTTATGAGGGAAACTGTGAATTGCCTAAATATAAAATATTATAATAATATATTATAATATTTTATTTTAACATTTTATATATATATTATTAGTAGCTGGCTGATTACTGATATATATATACATATATATATATATATATATATATAGAATAGGGGCGCTTATAGAATTAGTACCTATCATTATAATCCGCCCCACGTTTTTCGTGTTAAATCCTAACATCTTTATGGTGTTGCGAATCTGTATGGTGCTAGAAAAATTATTTTAAACTTTTTGGTTCATTAAAAAACGTTTTATATAAAAATGTTTTTTATTTAAATAATTATTTTTTATTTTTTAGTGAACTGTGCAAGATATTTTATAACTGATTGAAATATGCAAGATGTCACACTTATTTTAATTTTTTGAAAATATTTTTAAGTCAAAATTATTTTAATATTTTGAAGTTTATTTCAATATTTTAAAGTCAAAATAATTTCATTTATGGAAAATTATTTTTACGTGAAAAAGTATATGTATTTTTGTACACAAATTTCAAAATGGGCAAATTTCCCGCCTTCAAATGGGCGGTGGTGGGTAATTATGCTTTAGCGATGCATTAGACAAAATAGACGTTTTCATATTCGAGGACATTTAAGCTCTTGGTTATTATAAAATATATGTACAAGAGAAATAAAATTCCTATTATTTAAATAAGAATTTAGTTTTGCACATCGAATAAAAAAAACTTTTAAAATAAATAACTTTTATAAATAAAATGCACTAAAAAGCATAAAATAATTTTTTCTTCCTCTGCAATTTCAGCATCCGAAAATGTAAAAAATGCTGCAATATTTTTGCCATTGAAATTCTTCTATATCTTAAATTTAACTAAAAAAAATCATACTGAACTATCTATCCCCTGAGCCACATCGGCTATTACTAAATACCTAGTGTCTCATAATTGTAAATGAAATAAAATAAATTAAATGGTTAATAATTAAATACTTAATTAAATAGTACTTAAATGTAATTGCAAATAAATGCAATTACACTTAAATGTAAAAATAAAATCTTACATATTATATACAATAATATAGAAATGTGCTGCATAATGTGCTACATAAAGAAATAAATGTCATAAATACTAAAAAAACTGTACAAAAATACTAATCTAATATAACAATATATTTATTAATAACTACCAATCATTTAAAAAATGCATTGTGTTATTATAAAAAAATTTTGTATTATTAACGTATTATAAGCGAAAAATTATAAAAAATTTGAAAAAAAAATCAATTTTAAAATTGAACTAAATTAAGCCGCGAATTCGTGGATTTTGGTACTTGTCAATTTTTTTTACTAAAGAAATGAAAACTTTCAAAATTGATAACGCGTTGCAGTGCCTAATTCCTGGGTCTTTTACAAAAACTTGTGGTTTTTTCAACAGTTTGTAATTCGTATTAAATTATTTGGCAAACGAGGAGCTTATATAGGAAATGTTGCGCATTAAAAGACACCGACAGAGATCGCTGATGAGGAACGTTGGCATGTTCCGAGATAGCTATAGGATCTGCTCTAGGAAAAAACATGTTTAATTGTGTACTTTCCACTATCTGTTAATTTAGCTGACTAAAAAGTTTTCGTTTCTACAGACGAAAAACAACACGATCAGCAAAAAAAAAAAAACGAAGCGGCAGTAACCAAATTAAATGTTTAAACGAATTATGTTAATTTGTATAAGTCGTCTTCCAGTTCTGAGCTATGCCTAAATTTTCGAGTCTCGTGCTGACATGGAAGTTGGTGTAAGTTCGAAATTTGTACCAAAGGAAAGTAACATAATAAAAACGTTTTCAAATAGCAATTTTAAACACACCAAATTATTCCATTTTATTTAATATAGCCATTTAATAAATATTCCTGCCTGATTGGAAGCATTCATATATTCTTTCAGACGACAATGACTGTACTCCTAATGTTTTTGACTTTCTTTGTAGATTTCTGCGAAAACTCGCCAGTCTGGTTTGGGATGGAAAAATGCCTGCCTAAGAAGCTTTATTACATTTTTAAAATTTTCCTTCTGCTTCTTTATAAAGTAAAATTATAGCAGTAAAATCTTCAGCTTTTGTGGCATTTATACCGCTGCTAAATCGGCAGTTGTATGTACTTTCCACTATTTGTTAATTTAGCTGACTGAAAAGTTTGCGTTTTCTATAGACGAAAAAAAATTAACAGCAAAAAAAAAACGAAGATTCAGCCAAAATAGCGCTGAATCATAAATCTATTTACTGACGGCTGCTGGTGTAAGATTTTATGTTCGACATAAAAAGGGTATCTCCCTTTTTCCCTGTTCTCTTGAGTTTGTTTGAATATTGGTTGCACAGGCTCATGCAGCATCTTTGGATGCACAAACACACACAACGTTGTTTATGCCACACGCTTGTTGCCAAAGAGTGTAGTTTTCTATATTGCAACAAAGATAAATTAAACGAGAAATTCGAAATTCGTGTTAGTTTTCCAAAAATCATTCAAACTGAATCTTTTTCCTCTCCTTCCTTCTAGTAAATTTTGGTGTTTATTTTTGAAGTAGTCATTTTTCGCGGTGGTTTTATAGTAACCTCAAGTTCATTAATTTATGCAGGTTACGAAAGGTTCAGAAAATTGAGTTAAAAAAAGTTAAAAACACATTAAGTATATATTTCATTCTTCAAATTAAACTGAATTACCTTAAAAGCAGACTTCATGTTGAAGAATTAATCTATGTTCTATTGTTTACATAATTTTAACTTTGTGCATCACTCTCTCTCTCTCTCTTTCGTTTTATTTCTGTTGAATGGTGTTTTATAACTCTAGTCTTTTGGTCAGAAAACTTTACTATTACTCATTCACTCACAAATTCCATATTTTTATTATTTCCGCTCTTCTACCATTTAAAATGTCTCTTACACCGGACACGCTTTTTGGAGCTTTTTAAAACCTGTGTTCAGTGGCACTAGAGCTCCTTCCAATTCACGACCAATTTGCTGTCTAAGCATTCGTATATCGCATTCTTTTACACCTCTTTTTGCACTTTATTTAACCCCTTACTGCTTTGGCACACATGAGGTTATTCGTCGTTTATATTAATAATTTTTTGTAGGAACTTTGAAATGCTAAAAACTAACAGTTACTTTGGTAGAAGCTATTTGTAGAAACTTCAAAAAGTGAATGTTTAGGAAATTACTAGCCAATCCTTTGGTTTGAATAATTGCATTAATATGTAAAAGAAAAATAAAACTCCTTGTGGAGGAAGGATCGCCATGCGGAAGACGGAGGTTAGTTTACAGAGGATAATTGATTAAAAGGGGGGAGTTGACTTTTATTTTAGCGAGTCACGCTGTATTAGTTTGGCTACCAGGCCTTGCTTTGTTTAGCTTTAATGTAGGCACGCGCCCCCTAAAAAGTAATAGGTATTTTAAATGAGTTTGTTCACACAACTTTATATATAACTAGAGTAACCCTGCCCGCGTTGCTGGACAATACAATAACATACGTTTACGTCTTTGTATTAAAAATTAAATTTTCTAGAAAGAATAGACATTTTCCTGAAAAAGAAGTGCAAAATAATATAAATTTTTTAAAGTGAGAACATCAAAAAGAAAAAAATTTATTGCAGAGCTTGGTGGTAAACGACATTTTTAGTATTGCCATTTTCACAAAAAATGAATAAAGACGACGGCTTCCCAACACGTGAACATGCAACATACAGTTGACCGTGTGAAAATACAGGAAATTCTAAATTTATTCCGCAAACTTGTATTCGTAGCAATTTTTCGATGTTTTTTTTTTATAAACCATCAGTGAAAGTAGACCTTTCCAACGCATGTACTCGTTTGAAAATCGGTTGAGTGGTTCTCGAGTTATAAAATCACGAACATAGGGCAACTCATTTTTATATATATAGATATTTTTCAAAACTTTTATTCATATTAAAAGAAATATTTTAATTTAGAAATAATAATTTAATTTGATTTAGAAATAATAATTTAATTTAATTTTTAATTTAAATTTAATCTAATGTGAAGGATGAATCTAATGATTTTTAACCAGTTTATATCAGGCTCGCATTTACTCAAAAACAGCCGTAAATTTTAATAATTAATTAATATAATTAATAATAAGATAATTTTTCAAAACTTTTAGGTGTACGGCATCTAAGGTTCGGCCAGGCCGAATATAGCACTTTTACTGGTTTTTATTATTATTCTGAATAATATATTATTTAAATGTATTTTAATTGTATTTTAATGCAGATTAAAATAAATAAACTTCGAATAAACTTCGAGAATTTTGGTTAGAATGAATGTATTGTTCTGTACTGTCTAATTTTTGACATTTCATATTTCTGTATCCAGAAAATGCTGCTATGCTATTTGGTTTAAATCCGAGCCATTTCTTGCGTCCCTGATTGTGTTTAAGGCTTTACTTATATATTTTAATATTTTTTTCCAATAGAAATAGAAGCGATATTAATCGAGTAATCGAGTTTTATTTAATTAGTGGGCGTACCACGCCCATTTGTGGTAGACTTTTTTGGTCAGAGAGCGTGTACTTCTGGACAAAATTTTAACCCCAAATTCGTTCTACAAGCTGAGAAATTGAGCTATAAGCATGGATGAATTTATATTTAGTATAAAAAGTAGGCGTGGTAATGGTCCGATTTTGCCCATTCTCTAATGATAGATGAGTTTCTAATGATAGACAATATTAGTGCCAAGTTTGATGAAGATATATCTATTCGTTCTCTTGTAATCGTGATTTCCACAGACAGACAGACAGACGGACGGACATGGCTAAATCGACTCAGGAGGTCACGCTGATCAAGAATATATATACTTTTCTATACCTGTCACACCTCCTTTAATGCGTTACAAACGGAAGCAGTAAGTGAATAGACCCTATTCACTTGGTGTGTAGGGTATAATAAGAACAACTCAACGATGTCGACGGCCACAACACAAACAACAAAAAGCTCAAAAAAGTGTGTGCGTTTGTTGTGTGTGTGTCTATTTGGACACCCTTTTTTGGAAAAAGTGAAAATAAAAGGGAAAGGAAAAAATATTTAAAAATATTTTCATATAAAAAAAATTTAGTTGCTCCAAATCCTTTATCTTTTACCGCCCCCCTGTAGATCTCTATCGCTCACAAGGGGGCGTTATCCCCCACTTTGAGGAAGACTGCTCTATCCCCTGCAGCACATCTCTTATATGAAAATACATCTTAAAATATTGTATATGTACTTTCGTCCGTGCGTTACTCAGGGGAGAGTATACAGTTTTCATTATGACAATATATTATCAAATATGTAGATAATGTTTTGGAAAACTTATTTTGATATATTCATTATCAATTCAGCAAAAAATGTATCCAATTACCACATTGACAAGGATGTTTATTGATCGTATACTGATAACGATTTTGCTAAATTTGCCTAGAATTTAATCATTTTCACACAGATTTTATTTTGCGTGTATACTTTGTGTCATGATCTTTGTTTACAGGTTCTTTTGTCATCGCTTTATCATGTCTATTCTTCGGTGTTCCTTCCGTTGTCCTTTCCTTCTGGGATGTCATTAGTTTCTTTTTGAGGTACATTTGTGTGTACATACTCCGAATTTAATTATGGTAAAATATCAAATCAAAAAAATTTCGATATTTTAGGGACATATTTAAGAGATTTATATTTATGTATGTGTAAGCTAAAGTGTGAAACTGACCACCACAGTAAGTAGTCTATAATCGTCTTATGCTTCTTCTTAAGATGATATCTAGCCTAATATATGTATTAAGAGTTCTGACATATTAACGTCTCATCCCAAAATAACACTTTCTTTTCATAAAACCCGACCGAAATAAAAAAAATGAATACTTATACGATCAAAAAGTACTCCTTTATTTTGACTCTTTAAATTGTATAGTCAAATTTTCGTTCTAAACTTTAAATGAGTGAGTTCGAATTTGATTCTCAACGTAATCACCAAATTTCAACTATTCATGATATTCATTCATCGTTTTCATTAGTTTTTATTTGCTTTCTACCAATTAAGCGTTTTTGCATTTTATACTTTGAACAATAATGTTTCTCTGAGTCTACAGAAGGAAAAAATGCCCATCCAACAACATCAAAATAATCTCCCACACTACTTTGTGTTAAGCTTAACTTTTTATCCCTATCTTTTCCCCACATCTTCCTGGTTTATGATAATTGTCCGGATGTCGGGATAAGTTTCCAAACAAAAACAATTTTAGCTCTTTAATGGCTGAACTTTGAAGATTAAATATGTGTGAGGCCGAAGAAGAGTGTTATTAGTGAGTGCTCAGAGTTAATCTTTTGGGAGTGATAATTGTTATTGGTTTTCAAACGATACTCCAATAAAAGGAGGGCCAACAGGAGTACTTGGATATGAATTCTACGTTATCTGGGATTAAATTTTAGCAAAACGTCGTTTCGGATGCTTAAAACTTTGTATCGGTTAAAAAACATATCTTTTGATTCCGTAAAACTGAAGAAACAAAAATATGGTTTTCATTTCTATAAACTCAAGTCTTCGGAGTTTCAGTTTTCAGCATCATTCGCTTCGCTTGTATGTGGTTTTTGTGTATTTTCCCCTTATTCGAGATTTTCCTCCACACCATTTTATTTGTGCATCTTGCTTCGTTTCTTTCGTGCTTCTACTTAATCCTCTGCTTTCGTCAACTGTCAAGTAGTGAAGCTGCGGTGGAACGACGTTATAGTTCGCACGCACTTCGGCGGTCACGAAAGTGGTCCGAACTTTTGACAGAGAGGTCAACCCCAAAAAGTTCAGCAAAACTTTAAAAAAGTTTTGAGAGTTGCTTCTTGCCTCTGCAAGGAATTTTAGTAATTATTGCATATTATTAAATTTGCACAGCTGACATAACATTTTCCTGAGTTACAGTTTTGGTTTAAAAGTTCACATTTGCTTAATAATTCCTAGCTTGAACAGCAACATAACAAGGATGTTGGAGGAATTAAGTTTTTATGAGTTCATTAAGATATAATATTTTTAAATATAATCTTGCTAATATATTTAAGGGGGGTAAGGCGAGGGGAAGCGATTACACAGCCTCTCCCCTTGCAAGCGTCATCCTCACCTTCCCGTGGTTCCCCCTGTTTCCTACTGACGAGGCTCTGGCGACCGACTAGGGAGCGGTATATTTCCCTAACCTTTCGTCTCCAACTCCACAACTTTCAGCCTTTTTCTCTGCTTACTTTCTACTTTCTCCTATCTACTTTCTGGGTTGGATCAAGGTGTCACGCGACCCGTGCCGACGATCTACTAGGCTGAGGACCCAGGCTTAAAAATAGCTCAGTCGCAAACGGAGCGTATCGAATACCTGGCGACCTTCGATACTATCCAGCCTTACCTGTGCACACGGACCTCTGTGCAGGCGGACCCTCCCTATGTCCGATACTCGTGGGAACAACATGGACTTTTCAAAAAACAAAAATAATAACATTGACGAAAGTGTGATGGGACGGACGGTTACGGACGGTGACGGCTCTACCGACACAACCCAGATCGACCGTCGCGAGCGAGATGGCGTCACTTCTGGTGACAAGCATCGAGCTCCCCCCGCTGCAATGGAATCATCCGATGAAGACGACTGCAGCACTCGGCTCGTGGATCTAGTCCTGAGCGAGGCTGACGAGAATGAGTCATTGACTCTTTCACAGGTCAGCCAAGCTACGATGATTGATCTGGAAGCCGAGGCTGCTCTGTTGGAGGATGCCCCCCTTAGCAGCACCCGACAGGCTGGAGCTCGGTCCAAGGAGGAGAAAGCCCGAAGGGCCTACAAGCGAGCGAAGAGTTTTCTTCGTAAGCTGGCCGGACAGGACCCCTCCACGTTGACCGAGAGACAACGCCACATGAAGAAAGGCAGCGAGAAGAAGGTGGCAAAGTTCGAAAGGACTACTGCCGCCTCCGCCGCAAAGGAGGAGGGGGGGAAAGTACTTTCCAAGCCCTCCCCGCTGGCGGCCTCAAAGCCAATTCTGGGCGTGAAGAGTGCCCTGGACGAGAAGCCATCGACCTCCCGTGGGTCGCAGGTGACTCGCCAGGACCGGGTCAGGAAAATAGCCGCGGCTCCAAAACCCGGACCGAATCCAACTCTCCCTGCCAGTAGGGCGGAGAAAAGGAACAGGTCGGCGGAGGAGAGCCCGAAGAATGACCCTAAAAAGGCGAGAAGGTCAGCCAGCTTCAAGGCAGAGGCAAGCCTGCAAATAGCCGTAGTCGACAGATCGGACCCAGATGGAAAGATCGCACCGACGAACTGGTTACGCGTGGAAGCGAAGCTGCTGGCTGAGATGTCGAAACCCGAGCGGAGGGAGGAGGAGGTAGAATTTGAGGGGGCTGGATGGCAAAGAGGAGTCAAGGTCATCAGTTGCGGCAATAAGAAGGCTCTGGACTTCTTATCGTCAGCGATTTCAAACCTTGGCGAAATCTGGCCGAAGGCCAAGCTCGAGATCCTGCCTCGCTCCTCCCTTCCCTTAAGGCCAGCGGTTGTGGTGTGGATCCCGCCTCCAGTCCCGGAGTCGGGAGCCACTGTGCTGGGTCTGATAGGGAAGCAGAACCCGTCCTTGGGGGCGCAGGATTGGGAGATTCTCTCTTCCAATGTCCCTAAGAACGGCGGAAGGAACTACTGGTTTGCGGTAAACCAGCAATCCCTGGAGGCCATTAGATTGCAGAAAGGAGCCATCCGGTTCGGCTTCGGATCTATAAAGGTCCGCGTGCCGAACGATGGAGACGGCAGAGGGGGCGGAGGACCACAGCCTAATGAAGGTGGTGCAGGTAAACCTACACCACTGTAAGGCGGCCTCGGTCGACCTCCTCCTAACCCTGACGAAGGACGACATCGACGTGGCTTTGGTCCAAGAACCCTGGTTGAGTGGAGGGAGGGTTGCAGGGCTTAAATCGCGTCAGTACAGAACCTTCGAACCTGCGGCAACAACAAAGGTAAGGACCTGTATACTGGTTAAGAATAATATTAATGCTTTTCTTCTTCCTTCCTACAGCTCCCCGGATTTAACCACAATTGTGTGTGAGCCGAGTCAGGAACGTTCACTCCTACTCGCGTCAGCGTACTTCCCATATGATGCGGAGGACCCACCGCCGCACCAAGTCCGCGCGCTAGCAGGATTTGCCCACCGGAGCAAATCAAGGCTAGTGATGGGATGCGATGCCAACGGGCACCACACGCAATGGGGAAGCAGCGACATCAACAAGAGGGGTGAGTCGATTTTTGATTTTATTCTTGAGTATAACCTAGTCATTTGCAATAGGGGAAACACTCCCACGTTTAGCAATAGAACTAGATCAGAAGTTATTGACCTGACCCTTATTAGTGCTAGGGACATAGAGATTGTAGATTGGAGAGTGTCCGCTGAGTATTCCTTTTCGGATCACTCCAGGATTCTCTTCATTATTAGTGTCTCACTGCCACCGATAGCACCATTCAGAAATCCCAAGAAAACGGACTGGGAGAGGTTCTCTCAACTAGCCGCGGCCAAAGTGTCTGATCACGAGGCGAGGCTTAGGGGGGAGAACACCGAATGCCAGGTTCGTTTCCTGTCTGGGGCACTCCGCAGTGCCTTTACCAGCTCCTGTCCAATAAGCCGTCCACGCAAGGGCAGCAAGCCAGGATGGTGGACCTCTGAGCTGGCGGCACTGAGGAGAGCCACCCGAGCACTCTTTAACAGGGCCAAAAGCTCCGGCAACGATATAGACTGGGTTTTGTACAGGACGGGGCTCAGGCTTTATAAGAGTAGAATAAGAACAGTAAAGAGGGACTCGTGGAGGGAATTTTGTGGCTCAGTTTGCGAGGTTAACGAAGCAGCAAGACTACGCAGGATACTTGCCCGGGAAAGAACGACACCGGGCTTTATCCTAAGGTCGGATGGATCGTGGACGCAAACCAGCCGGGAGACTCTGGAAGTGCTTTGCAACAAGCACTTTCCGGGCTGCACTGATCACGGGTTAGAATCGGAGGTGCTTCGCGGCATTCCTAGTTCGACTCATGGTACAGTAGCGAGTTCAACTGGGGGCGCAGTTGGTGACATTGTGGATGAGGACAAGGTTAAATGGGCGGTTGGATCGTTCAGTCCCTTCAAATCGGCGGGACAAGACGGTATCATACCGGCCATGCTGCAAAAGTCTCTCACCTCAATCTTACCGCTGCTCATCGAAATTTTTATTGGGTGTCTCAGGAATAAGTATGTCCCTGAGGAATGGAGGGAAGTTAGGGTCGTTTTCATACCGAAAGCAGGCAGGCCATCTCACTTCTCCGCTAAGGACTACAGACCCATCTCTCTCTCGTCATTCCTGTTGAAGACGCTTGAGAGGCTGGTGGATCTGTACATCAGGAGCAGGATCACCCACAGGTTGTGCCAGTCCCAACACGCCTACATGAAAGGCAGATCGGTTGAGAGCGCACTCCATCGGGTGGTGTCCACGATAGAGAAATCTTTTGGTAATAGGGAATACACTCTGGGTGCATTTCTGGACATCGAAGGGGCTTTTAATAATGTCAAACCGGAGGCTATTAACGCAGCTCTGACGCACTTCGACATCCCCGAGACCATTAGGGGTTGGATTGATGAGATGCTAAAAGGCAGGATCATAAATCCATCCTTGGGGACGACCAAGCTGCGCAAGAACGTGAAGCGCGGTACACCCCAGGGAGGGGTTCTCTCCCCCCTCCTTTGGCTCTTGGTGGTGGACGGAATTCTGAGAGAGTTCCAGGGTTCTGGGGTTAGGGCAACCGTGTACGCCGATGATATAGCTATCCTGATATCGGGTAAATTCCTACCCACAATCAGCGAGGTTATGTCTCACGCGCTGAGGACTATTTCTAGGTGGGCGGACAGGAATGGTCTCGGCACGAACGCAGCTAAGACCGAGCTTGTCCTCTTCACTAGGAAATACAAGATCCCGGACTTTAGGAGGCCCCGCCTGAACGGCCAAGGCCTACCTTTGTCCGGACATGTGAAGTATCTCGGCATAATCTTGGATAGCAAACTATCCTGGAAGCTCAACGTGGCCGAGAGAGCGAAAAAAGGACTAAATGCCTTCTACGCCTGCAAAAAGGCCATCGGGGGGAGATGGGGCCTATCACCGTACATCGTTCATTGGATGTACACAGCAATAGTACGCCCGATTCTCTCCTACGGGGGCCTAGTGTGGTGGGAGGCGTTGCAACGCAACAGCAATCTTAAAACCCTAACAGGAGTACAAAGATGTGCTGCCAGGGCGATTACGGGAGCAGCAAAAAGCACACCGCAGGCTGGACTGAACACTCTACTGCATCTCCTGCCTCTAGACCTGTTCATGCTGAGCACTGCAGGCAAAACCCTGCTCAGGCTCAGAGAGCTCAACCTCGGTAACGAGGCCCAGCTCGGACATGCCAGTGTGCTACACAAGCTTAGACTGCTAAACTCTGGTCACGGGGTGAGCCTGTCTGCTCCAACGGACTACATTCTTCCAAGACTTGAGTTTGACGGCAGACCCTCGGTGCTCCTGCCAAGCAGGGAGGACTGGGCGATAGGGGATTTAATCCCCCAAGGAGGCATCGCTATCTTCACGGATGGATCAAAGACCGAGGAAGGTACGGGAGCTGGCTTTTACTCAAGCGCGCTGCAGATTGAGCGCCACTACAGGCTGCCTGACTACTGCAGCGTGTTCCAAGCGGAGGTCTTTGCGATCGAGCGGGCCGCGGAGTTCGTCCTGGAGGAACGGTTATCGAACGCCGATATACACTTCTTCGTGGACAGCCAGGCCGCCCTACTTGCGCTGGACTCCGTTGTGATAAAATCAAAAGTTGTATTGGAATGCAGAGGAAAGCTCAGGGAGCTCATGGCGACTCACAAGGTCAGACTCTGCTGGGTTCCAGGCCACTCTAACATTGAGGGCAACGAACAGGCGGATCGTCTGGCAAGGGTGGGCTCCTCAACTAGCTCCACAGAAGCTGATACCTCCGTTGGTATACCAATTTCGTCCCAGGCTAATCAAATGGAAGTGCTGGCAACGAACGCAGCCAATCTTGCCTGGATTAGCAGGAGTGATTGCGCTACGACCAGGTCTTTATGGCCAAAAATGAACTTGAGGAACTCGAGGACACTCCTATCCTTACCGAGGGAGCAGCTAAGAGTTGCAGTAGGAGTGATCACGGGGCATTGCCCAATAGGCCAAATGGTCTCCAGATGGAGGCCGGGGGTTATAGTTGATCACTGCAGGTGCTGTAATGACGCAGACGAGGAGGAAACTATAAACCACCTGCTCTGCCAGTGCCCCGCCCTATCACGAAGCCGCCTCCGGACGCTGGGGGTTGGTTTCCTGGATAATCTAGCGGACCTGGCAGAGCGACCGATTTCTAGCCTTCTAGGATTTATCAGGAGCGCCGTTACGGCTTTCTCGCGGCCTCTACCTGACCTTAGCGGGGAGGCCCCGGCTGCGGGAGCTGGCGACTCGGCGCGCGGACAAGGAGTTCCCACCTAAAATTCCTAAATTTCTGTAATTTCTAATATTTCTCATTATTCTTTCTTTCTTTTCTTTTTCTTTATAAGGGTAACCACAATGGGCCATATGGGCCTAGGTGTCGGTAGTTCCCCCCCCTCAAGGGGAAGTACAAGCCCTACCTACCTACCTACCTACCTACCTTGCTAATAGTGAAAAAGATTATCAAAATGAAAGCTCTATTCCCAGGCACAGGAAAGTCGCCCATTAATAAATAAATAAATAGTTCAACTACGCCACGAAAGTTTTTATTAATTTCCATTGATACTAAAGCTACCAAATCCATTAGAATCCAGCAGTTGAACTACGTTAACTGAATACAAATTTTAAACAGAAAAGAATTTGATTAAAAACAAAACCATTACAGATGTTTTTATTCCTTTTTCCCCTGTTGCTTTTATTATGCCCTACACACGAAGTGAATAGGGTATATTCACTTACTGCCTCCGTTTGCAACGCATTAAAGGAGGCGTGACAGGTATAGAAAAGTATATATTGTATATTCTTGATCAGCATGACCTCCTGAGTCGATTTAGCCATGTCTGTCTGTCTGTGGAAATCACGATTACAAGAGAACGAAGAGATATCTTCATCAAACTTGGCACGAATATTGTCTGTCATTAGAAACTCATCGGTATTGAAAATGGGCAAAATCGGACCATTAACACGCTTACTTTTTATACTAAATATAAATTCATCCATGCTTATAGCTCAATTTCTCAGCTTGTAGAAAGAATTTGCGGTTAAAATTTTGTCCAGATGTCCAGTGTCTCTGACCAAAACAGATCACCAAAAATGGGCGTGGTCCGCCCACTAATTAAATAAAACTCGATTACAGGAGAACGAGCAGATATTTTTATCACATTTGGCGCGAATATTGTCTATCATCAGAAAGTCATTCGTATTGGAAATGGGCAAAATCGAACCATTGCCACGCCTACTTTTTATAGTGAATATAAACTCCATGCTTGTGCTCAATTTCCCAGCTTGCAGAACGAATTTGCGGTTAAAATTTTGTCCAGAAGTCCACTGTCTCTGACCAAAACAGATCACCAAAAATGGGCGTGGTCCGCCCACTAATTAAATAAAACTCGATTACAGGAGAATGAATAGAGATATTTTCATCAAATTTGGGACGAATATTTTCTGTCATCACAGAATATTTGGGAAAAAGGAAAAAAATTGCCATTGCCATGCCTAATTCTTAAGTAAACGTGTGTAGGGTATATGAACTTCGGCCAGGCCGAAGTTAACACTCTTTCTGGTTTTTGTTTAGCATTTTAATAAATAAAATAATCACAAATATTTGAGTAACAACTGATTTCATGCATTCATTAACTTAACCAGCGTAGAAGCGATTATTTAACTGCAATATTAATGATTTCCGCGGCAACATCTGCTGCCTCATTAATCATTTGTAATGAAAAAATTGAACAAATTATTATAAATTAATGTTGACTGAAATTTGGTGAATCAATGTCCTTGTTTCATGCTGCTCTTTCATAAATCATCATTTCTAGTTTTCAATGAAAGAGATCGAGAAATTCCACTCCTCGATATCGAAATATTTCTCTGATTTCCGTAAAGACTTACATTTTCTTACAATGTTTTTACATGTTTTACCCTAAAAGCTTCATCCCATCGTTTCAGCTTTTAATGCACTTTTCGCATAAAGTTAAGTGCTTGCTTTATTGTTTCATTCTCACTACATAATTCCGAGTTACTGAAGGATCCGGCAGCTCTGGCTGCAGTTACTGCACATTCCGTGTATTGCTAAAGTTCTGCTCTTAAAACTATGGAAATCAGGATTAAACACTGTGCAATGATTGAATGCTGTGAAGCTGTAAACGAGAATTGAAATAAATAAATTCTTTAGGTTTTTTAGACATCAGTACTAAACAGTATTTTTGTTTATTTCCATGAGATTTTATGACGTCCATTTAGTATTCTGGTTGTGTCGAAAAGTATGCCAATACTTGAGGAAATACCGGAAATATTGAAGAATGTGTAGACACGAAGATTGTATGTAGAGAGACTGATTCCTAAATTTCTCTATACAAGAACAATATATAGGCTCCACAAAAATTCCTTCATTAGTCACCAACTATTCTTCATCAACTGTCTTTGGAAGTTTCTCACCACAAGAAAACTAAATAAAAAGTCAAAACTGATGTTTAATAGGTCTTTTTACACACGTAAGAAGTTAAAACCATCGAAATTTTTACAAGAAGTTTTCTTCCAGGCACCAGATGTCACCTCGACATCGCGTACATACTTCTGGTTAACCCTGATAAATTGCCGAAGCGCGTTCACAGATGATTCGCAAGGTTCGCATGGTTCCCTCGCATTTTTACTGCACCGTAAAGTCAAGCATGACAACGCGACGTGCCTGCCGCACGTGATTGCATTTACGTGATGTGCAGCGTCAATGGACGATGACATTCTGAGCTGATGTTCGCGTAACGATGCACATGGATGAGTGCGTTCATGAGAACAATCTTCGTATGTAGCATATATGTATATAGAATGCTGGTTACATAAAAGCACAACTTGGTCCTTGTTGTATGTTTAAATTATTATTAAGTATGTATGTATGTATTTTAGTCTGTATGCAAGTTTATTATGCTTAAGAATTGCACTATTATAAGCTATTAAATATTTTAGAATTGATCAAATGCAACCCTTTAATGAAATCGGAACAAATTTTGGTAAAAGAACAGAATAGTTTATCCTCGAAGCCCTCCAAGTACGTCTGAGAACAGACTGCGGACTTCCTGCTCGTAAATATGTGCATCCTATCCTGTCATAAAGTAATCGAATATTTGTCAGGTACTCATGTCGCTGAAACAGTTTGCTCTCCTTCAATTTGGTTGACACAAAGCAACAATAAAACCACCGCCAAATTGCAGCCGTAAACTTTTGCACCAACCAACATGTCCCGAAGTCGTAAACCTCAAAATGTGTGACCGACGAAAAGAGCTCATGTTTGAAAGTACGTAGACATTCCAAAGTCACGTAGCAACCAGCTTAATATGCGTCTTTACAGTCCTGTTGTTGAGTGGAGAGGAGGCAGTCAGTGGCTGATGATGGTGAAGTTATCGTAGCACAAACCGAATGTAATTTTATTGCTTTCTCTTTCTCTCTCTCTGGACAGAATACTTCCGGCGTATGTGGAGAAAATAAAACATATCCTCGCTCTTGAATTTGAGACACACACAATTTTATATTTTCTATATACATATGTATGTATTATGTTCTGATCTTGTGCAATTCGTATAAATATCACGTGTGAAGTTGTTGTTGAAGTTATAATACAAATATAAAAATAAAATCGATTACATCATGAACAATTATTATAGTAAATATTTATAAAGAGTAGACTAGAAGTCATTATAATATTTCTATGTATATTTTTTTAAGGATATCATTTATTTCGCGTATCACTCAACATCACTGAATTTTAGGTTATCCTCGTCCTCATCCTTACCCTCGTTGTCGCTTTTCATCATCTGGGGGCAGTTGATAAAACTCCGGTCCATTCTGTTCTTCCTCATATTCTGCTCTAAGCTCATCGTAGAGATCACACAATCGACCCAGATTTTCATTCTGTAACTGGGAGAAGTACTCCATCCAAGCCATTGACAATTCGACTTCGTCTTGGGGGCATGGAAACGTACCTTCAGGAACCTCGCCTAAATCAGTGAGGCGGAAGATGTACTCAGTTAGTATAGATAATAAATCCATATTCCATGCGTAATTGGCTTCAAGATTACTAAAAATTTTCGTCCGGAGTATAATATTTGGCCAACAATGTTTTTTTAATTATTATCTGTTGTCAGAAAAGTCCGAAAATTTGTTATTTTTTTAATTGAAAAGTAGAGAAACGCACTGAGGTTTAAAAAACAATAACGGATGTTGAAGAAAAAGTGTTCAAATGAGCTCATGAGGGTATACGTTGAAACTATAAGAATTTCGAGTGGTATATAAAAATATCTTGCATATCCTAAGAGAGAGAAGAGATGTGGTACTTGTACTCCTTTCGGAAGGCAGGGTACAGGACTGGATAGTAAGAACTATGGGTCAGAGTGTGGTTGAAGGTTGGTTGGTTGGTTAGAAGGTGAGCAAAATGCAACCGTTATTCCTCTAGAATGTCGTGTCGCATCATCTCTCCTCTCCGTTTGGATTCCTTTCCCTTCCTTCTCGCGATTCTTCGCCATTGCAGATTCATTAAAATGCAATTAAAATTAATTAAGCTGATTAATAGATTTAAGATATGTGATGAAAAAGAATAGTTAATAGGAGAAATCAGCTTTTCGAACCTTTATACTCGGATATTGTGTATGTCAAGTATTGTATATTGTGTATGTGTGTATATTACATAAGAGTATATTATAGCAAAAATATTGGCTCGTCTCGTCTCTGTTTATTGACGATACAAACAGTTTCAATTCTCGTTCAAACATTATAAATGGGTACCAAGCCGCACCTGATCAGAGTTGTTCTGCCCGTTCTTCTTCTTCTTCTATTCTCTTCTTGGATGTGACTCTATCATTTGATCTTCTATCCATGATTTCTTACTGCGGATGTAATAACTTCAAAATTTATGGAGTTCCACGGAAAATAAAATTCAATTTCCACAGAGAATGTCTACAAAATTATGATGATATTTTAGGCAGAGTAGAACACACACTCTCATATGTGTGTCTGTGTGCCTGAGTGTGTAACTATGTGTGTGTTTTTGTGGAAAATTCGGTTACTGTCTGGTGCAGAAGTTCGCAATTTGTTAGTATCACAAAATAAAGTTTTGCTATCGCGGTCAAGGACTCTGCAACCAATAAATTCTTCCTATGGTTCGAATCAAGTTGAATTGTGATTATTAAAGCAGTATGTCGAAAATCGAACTTGTGCTCTTCGATATTCGAATTATTTTGAAAACATTATAAGCTTTTGATTTGTTGCACTTATAAAGGACGATTGTGAGAGGTATCTCTACCATTTATTATCTGCAGTTAATTGAACAACAAACCTACACATTCACATACAATCAAAGACAAGCTAAAACTCGCAAAAACTACCCGAAGATAAACTGAGACGGTTTTCAAATAACAATCTTAGCTTCTGTGGTAAACAAGTTTATTGTTTACCCTTCACCCGGTCGCTTAGAAAGTATCCATCTCGTTCTCATTCGAGATTCGTTGGGAAGACAAACCAACAGCCTGCAGCTGAAGCAGAGTTCTAGTGTCCAATGATTTGTCTCTTTCTTTTACTGTTTCTCTATCTCTCTGTTGAGTATTTTGACCACAAGTTTGGAGAGTTTTGAAGTATTTGCTCGCTAAGTAGAAATCCACTTGGGTCAGTATTTAGAATGAATTCTTGTTTGGTTTCGTCCTTGAATGGAATTTTAATAAAAACTTTTTTCGTGAATATTTTTTATGTGTAACTCGCTATCCTTTTTTGTATTTTCCTCGAAGTAACAAACTTTTGTAAACCATTTTTAATAACAATTATATTAATTTTTTAGATTAGTCCAAAATTTCCGATAATATTTACATTCATCATGAATTAATAACATATAACAATTATTAACAATGAATTTATTAAAATAGGTCAGCATTCTCCCATCAATTCAACAAGGGATTAACTAATCAAGAGATTAATTTCACTCGTAAAACTAGATTTCTGTCGGGCGTTGAACGCGAAGGACGTTGAACCCATAGATACAAATACAAATGTAACGCACTTTTATACAAGCCTCCACAGCCTACGATTTCATGTCCGCTGATCCTTCTGATCCGTAGTTTTGATTCTTCGTCTTTTTCGCTTCCTTCGCCAAATCGTTCAATCATAGTTTTTATTGTGGTTCCACATCCTCATCCTCTTCAAACGCATTTAATTCCTTTCCTTTCTTAGCATTTAATTCCATTGGCTCGACTTCCTCGTCTTCTGGATCTTTATTCGAATGATTTATATTCGATCTGAATATCCAACCGGGCTCGAATAAGGCGTTGTTTAGATGACACCAAATCCAATTAATTATTTTATGCAAAAAAAATAACAATATTGTAATATACATAGTATATTTCATTAGAATTAGTTTTTCTAATTGCCAAACTGTGAATCAACAAGGAGATTTGTTTCTGTCGATGACAAGAAATTAAAAGTAAAATAAAATAAACAAAACAGCTACATATAAGTAAAGATCTTTAGATTATAAAAGAAATATGAAATGTAAAGAAAAACTTTAAATGAAAAGAAACAACATAAAAAAACATGATGGAGTGAGTTGGGTACGAAGCTAATCATTGCCCGAATTTGGCAAATAGAATACCTCGAAGTACCTAGAAAAGTTTACAAGGACTCTCACCAAAATTTCCTGCGATAAAGTAACCATGAAGCTGAACTCTCGAGACGTTTGCTTGACTGGCTTCTTAATTATGATCGAAGTAGTTTACTGAAATCAATTGGTGACTGCAACATCAGCTTCCTGTGGAAAATTCCAAGAATGAACATTAAAATTTAAATTAAACCACATTTTTTGCATTTTCAGCTTTATGTTTGTATACAATTATACCGAAATGGCGGGGCCTACGGATGCTGCCAGATCCAAACTCCTTCAGCTGTCGTAGAACCCACCTAAAACACGCAGCCTGGTGTCGTCGATGCGGAATGCGGGTCTATTAACAGTACCGAATTCGATGAATTAACCGCATGGGGATTAATAATGCTCGGATCGAGTATACGAACTCTTCTCTCCCCTTCTGGCAACTAAAAGTCCTAGAAGCGGGGAAAATGAGCCCTCAAATGAGTCTTCTTCCTCCTGATGCTGTGGAGGAAGCCAACGTCATCCCCACGTTCGCCACCTCCACGGGCAGTCCATCACGAGGTACGATTAACAAAGCGGCCAAAAATCTTCAGAGAGTGTTAATCGATGTCCATCGTTGCGTTCAAACATCTCGAATTGATGGGATTCCTTGCCCGGCAGCAATCCTTGATATATTAATATAGAAATGATAAATAAATAGCACTGCATTTAGAATGGGTTCAAAATATGCCAACATGTTGAGACATACAACAAAACACACTCGTATGTCTGTGAAGAGCAACAACAATAAAATTGTCGACATCGTGACCAACAAAATCGGCCGACAGTGCTTTCAATCTTTCGCGTTATCGATAGTTTGTTGTTTTACAATGCGAAACGAACAGAGCAGAATCACGAAGAATCACCTCGTTCGTTTATGGACAATCTGGCTCTTAATGTACGTATCTTTTTGTTGTTTAATATTTTAGTTTTTGTGTTCATTTGTAGAAAATATTATAATACTTCTCCTAAACTATCCAAGATATATGGATACCCTATATATGGGTAGATACCCTATAATTATATAATATAATGATTATAATTTAACTACTTTTTTACGATTTATTAATTTTCATTGAGATCGGTGCTGGATTTTACAAGGAAAAGCATTTCAAAGCTAAAAATAATCTAAGTACTAAACACTTTCGTAAATATTGCAGTGCATTTTATAAATGGGCGGAAAAAGTACGAAAAAGTATTATAAAAAGTTTTGTTTCTTCGACAAAATTTTATTTGACATAAATACAACGTATTTAAAATGTCTTTTATATCTTTAATACATCTTTAATAGGTTAGGAAATATAGTGAATTTTAAATTTCAACGGACTATAACTCGACAACTATACGAGCGCAGAAGAATGTGTTGTAGTTTATCACGGAGACTCAAACAACAACAACAGTTTTAGGTGCTGACTGGTTTCCGAGTTATGGGCCTTTGGGGTAACAACAGCTATGAAGGTATCGCTGAACGATTTATGCCCATTTTTCATATTTGCGTCTTTATAACTCGTAAACTTAACGCAATCGATAATATTTTTATCATGATCGATAAAAGGGTAGGATCGATGAAGAAATCGGTGCGAATGACCTCTACTCTACTTATGCCATTATTGATTGTATAATGAACACACACACTATTTGCAGATTTTTTAAATAATTTTCATGCAATCCCTGTTGCAATTCAAGTGTGATTTGAGTTTTTCATTTGTAGTCATTCTACAAGTAATCATAATCATAAATCTGGACATATAAAAATAATTTTAGGATTTCGACCTTTTTTGAATTGAACCAATATTTGCATGTATTTCTTCATTAAAAAAACGCAGCTTAATTTGCTCACATGCAAAAAACAGCAAACCTGTGTTTTTAGGAATTGCATTTCGCTTTTTATTTTAATTTACTGCCAATTGAAGCTTATTACAAACGTTTAGAAATCTTTCACCACCAAAAACAAAAATAGATTCCTCACTGTTACCGTTATTTACTGTTGCTGTAATTTACTGCCGACACAAGCTCCAAACTGCCTAAAATAACCAAAAAGGTGGTCACAACCAAATCCCTCGAACGGGACCGGCCGCTCCATTGCCCCGATTCTCATGAAGAGATCAAATATTCTCATCTACGAGTGGGGCCCCTTTCACTCGTAGATGAGCGCAGCTCCGTCTTCGGTTTGACGTATGCCGCCATTGTTAAAACGATTCATCTTGTTCTCCTTCCCGCAATTAGGGGATGCGGGACCAACCCTGTCTGACAATAGAGCGTCGACCACCGAATACTATACATTAGGTGTTTTATTTCTATCATCCATTCCCAGAAAAACTTATTGCGAATTATAAACGCCTGAAGAAAGCAAACAAAGCACAACATTTCTGATGTAATTTTCTGGGGCCCTCCAACTGCTTGCGTGTGTATGTTTAACATACTATGTTAAATGCTATTGTTGCAGTGTTTCTCAAAGTGTTCCTGGTCTGCGTCAAGCAGCCGGATTTCATACTTGGTCGAGATGAATACAGAAATGTTATTTTTTTAATTGAACTGTATTTTCGCATACAACTGACAATTACCCAGGTTTTACCCAGGTCTGTAGCTGGGTTATAGGGAAATTTTAAGATTTCCCCCTTTTTTGAATGTAGCCAACTTCACGCAATCCGAAAAACGTCAAAATAAAAATTGAAGCACAATTTTGTATGCAGACCTGCAGTTCATTAAAACAACGCAGCTGTTATTTAAATAAGAACTTTCGGCTTAAATACACTTTCGTACAAAGTTTCTAATCTTCTGTAGTTCCAATGATATCAGTAACATAGAGAATATAATATAGTTAAGGAAATACAGACACGAAATTTTCTAATTTTTAGGGGCTATAACTCTGAAACCAAAATAAAGTGCAAGAAAGTGTTGTTTTTGTAATTACTGTAGTACACAACAACAACAACACAGACAACAACAAAATGGGGCACTTTGTACGAAAGTAAATCTGCTCCGATGTTTCTAACGAAAATATGCCTATTTTTCCTATTTACAACTTTAAAACTCGTAAACTTATCGCGATCGACAATATTTTTAGCATGATCGGAGGGTACGATCGATGAAAGAAAGAAACGCGAGACTGCTATCAACAACCTAAAGGAAAAGATTGATAAAGAAACTCAAGAGACAGCAAAATTATCCATCGTGTAATCAGACCGGGCGTTGATCCCAAAGAACGGAAGCTATTGGTAACTCCATCCTGGAGTTCAAAATTAAATAAGTGATATATTCTTATATGTACATAATATAATATATTTGTTAAAAAAATTAAAATATTGGAAATACAGCATTTGATGGATTAAATATAAACTGAATTTTGTTTTTATTGTGAAGGATTGATATGCCCGAATACAAACAAGAGCAGTAAAATATTCAGGACGACTTTCGGTTCGATAAAAGTTATGGAAGGATATACGGAAGGCCATAATAGATGTAAATAGATTGGAAGGCGAACCATTTTTGGTATTTATTGTGATTTTAAGTTATTAAAATATGTTATTCATTATTTTAAAGCGCATTCAAACAAGCGTATTTGAAACAGTATTTTAAATAAATATCATATTACATATATTAAATATTTACATATTACAGTGTATTATAATATGTATTATTATAATTATCATGCTGTAGTTTACACACTTTCTTGTTATCTTTAGTGTTTAATTTTCTAAATTAAATCAATAAATTCATTTCTAACTAAACAACTGTAAGGAAGTAGCACCAAGAAATCCCTGAGCACTTTGTAATTTATATGAATGAAAAAATATGCCAACGACTGGAAGCAGATTAAATTTTTAATGCGATTTGGTTGCAATTTCTAACGGTTTCTTTTGGGTTTCTGTTTGCTAGCATTTGATGGCGCTTAAAAACTTCGAAAACTCTAGAAATGATATTCCTGTAACATGTTCTCTCTCCAGGCGTCGATGATAGACATATTTTTCGTTTTATTACAGTTAATGTTACGTCACCTCGTTTCAAAAATGCATCTTTAATACTTCATAGACTCTCGTTTTGAAGTACTATTTTAAAACGCATTCATTCAAAAACAGAAACTACTTCATTCATAGAAGCCATTATTCGATATTTATTCGGGAGTCAGCTCAACCTACGAAATGCATGTCCAATACGAATTCTTTTCTCCCACAAAAACTACGAAAGGGAGCGTACGTCATAAACGGCAAAATATAAAGTGTGGGTTCATTTGCAGTGAATGAACTCTATAAAAATCGCAGAATATATTCAGATGTAAATTTACACACAGTAAATTTATAAATAAGATTTTAGGCCAGTTGGCCAATATCGGGGTTTACCAAATTCTGTCAACGAAAAACCTGTCTTTAATGTTTTGCCAAATGTTTCATTTGCATGCTTTTGACACACTTCTTGATTTTTATTCGGTGAATGCACTTCAATCGGAAAACAAACACAGAAGTTGTAGAAAGAA
The DNA here is from genome assembly GCA_949629155.1 of Myopa testacea. Taxonomy (NCBI): domain Eukaryota; kingdom Metazoa; phylum Arthropoda; class Insecta; order Diptera; family Conopidae; genus Myopa; species Myopa testacea. Next base: position 31,780,992 of record OX451348.1, read on the forward strand.
GTTGGTAAAGAAAGCTTAAAGGGTTTCTTTTGGACTTTGAGAAGATAAAACGAATAATATAAAAATAGATATAGTATCGAATGGGTCCAGTTTTATATATTAAAAAGATGTTCTAATTTGAAATAATCAAATTTTGTGTCAGGCTGGCTTCAATTGGGCCCCTCCAGGACTAAAAGGCCCCAACCGAAGAGCGCAAGCTTTATTGTGGTTATTATGGAACAAATGTGGTGGAGTCTATTTTACTGCGTGTGTTTTCTTGTGAAGAAATATATTTTAGTAGCCTACGGGCGCTGAATATCCTTACGAGGGCCTGGACCCTCGCTGCGCCAATGGGCATATTACGTTTTCCGGTCCGTTTGTAAGGCACAGAAGTAGGCGTGGCAGATGTAAAAAAACATATGTGTATATTCTTGATCAGTATCACGTCGATTGAGCCCTCTGCGTCTGTCTGCCTTTTTATCATGCTTTGCTGGTAGCGTAGTTTAAATCTTACGATGTACAGAATGTGGACATGGACCAACCACGTCCATTAATTTGAATATTATTTAATTTACACTAAGCCAACTATAATTAAGTTACAAAATCGCTTCAGACTATCACAAATAAGTATTATGTAACCATTTGTATATCGCGTACACCTATAAAACACCTATAAATTAAAAACTATTATAATGAATGTTTTCTGTTCTAGGCTAAAATATAGTAGTAAAAATTTATAAATGAATTCTTTAATTTAACAAGAAACTAGCCTCTTTTCCACCTTTACACATCAATGGCTGTATTTTAATATGTAGAAATGTATACAAATAATTAGGATAACCAAAAAGGTGGTCACAACCAAATCCCTCAAACGGGACCGGCCGCTCCATTGCCCCGATTCTCATGAAGAGATCGATCTTCTGATCTACGAGTGGGGCCCCTCACTCGTAGATCAGCGCAGATCCGTCTTCGGTTTGACGTATGTATGCCGCCATTGTTAAAATGGGTAATTTTATTCTCATTCCACGCAATTAGGGGATGCGGGACAACCCTTTCTGACAATGGAGCGTCGACCACCGAATACTATACATTAGGTGTTGTATTTGTATCATCCATTCCTAGGAAAACTTATTGCGAATTATAAACGCCTGAAGAAAGCAAAAAAAGCACAACTTTTCTGATGTAATTTTCTGGGGTTCTCCAACTGCTTGCGTGTGTATGCTAAATGCTATTGTTGCAGTGTTTCTCAAAGTGTTCCTGGTCTGCGTCAAGCAGCCGGATTTCATAGTTGGTCGAGATGAATACAGAAATGTTATTTTTTTAATTGAACTGTATTTTCGCATACAACTGACAATTACCCAGGTTTTACCCAGGTCTCTAGCTGCGTTATAGGGAAATTTCAAAATTTCCCTCTTTTTTGAATGTAGCCAACTTCAAGCAATCCCAGAAACGTTAAGAAATAAAGTTGAAAGATAATTTTGTATGGCGACCTTTAGTTTAAAAAACGCGATTATAACATTAATCTACGCTACGTTTGAAAAATTATGCAATAAAGTTGGATGCGATTTCCAGGTTAGCGAAATTTCTATACTGGAAATCCAGTTCATAAAAACAACGCAGCTGTTATTTAAAAAAGATAAGAATAAGTTTTTGTTGTTGTTTTCTACGATAATTCGAAACACAACAAAACTTCTTGTAACTCTCTTTGGTTTCAGAGTTACAGCCCCTACAAATTTGAATATTTCGTGTATGTATCTCCTTAACTACATAAGATATCTCCATGTTATAGATATCATTGGAAATGTATTCAGGTTTCGTGTGTAATTTTCGAACGAACATGTGCACACTTGAGATGTATTGCAAGATGTATTTCTAAATACATCCGGTGTTCCGGTGCGGGGGCCCCATTACTCGTTACGTCACTGCTTGGGCCCAGCCCACCAACAAAAGACTCTCGTTACGCCACTGTATTTAGTCTGTTACATTTGAAGATTATTAAAATCCCTTGAGCTACATTTGGCCACAACCACATGAAACATTGAGATCGGAATGAAATGCAAAATTTTTACCCATTTTATGCTCACTAAAAATGGAAACAAAAGCACGGAAAATATTGAAATATGTAAACAGGGAAAAAAAGCTTCATCTGTATGCAAGTTTTTCCCATTCAAAGTATTCATGCATGTACGAGTATGCAGTCAAAAGGATGGATTTCGGTCATGGTCGAAGGCATGCTCTGAGCCTTGATTTCCCTCGCAGATGGAAATACATTCTTCCAAATTAAAAGTGATGAATTCTAGTTGAAATAAATAAATAAATGAAGAATAGCAACAACAACCGTGACTCATAACATTTTATTCAGCTGCTTCGTTTTTATCTCTGCAACGAAAGGATGTACGAATCCTTTTGCTTAACGATGTCTTTCAAACAGTCATAAGAGCAAAGTGAAAAGGTCATGGAAACCACCCTCGCCATTCCCCCCCCCCCCACCCTCCCTTCACTGCACAACGAAGCAAGCAACCCAACACTAAGAATGGAACAACATTTGTGGCCAACATTACAACAATACAACAACAATAAAAAATGCCACCACATGGTGTTGTATATCGCTTTACAGTTATGCGAGCCACTCTTCGCCTCTGCACGTGTGCATGTGCGTGTGCTTGTGTTTGTGCTCAACACTAACAGCCAACTGCTGGCGTCAAAGCTCAACAAATGCGGCCATCAAATTTTATGCAAGTTCTACAAACCATCCAGAAACTGGATTCGCTCGCAACCGCAGCAAACTGGTTTAAGCACATTTTATGCTCACCCGGTTTTGCGGTCATTCGGTTGTGCAAAACAATGTTTGCACTTTCGAAATGTGTTTCGACCAGGACATGGAAAGAAGCAGCACACGCGACTACCTTTTAAGACATTTTACACTCCTACGCATCATCGATGTTAACATGTCAGGAGCTAACATGTTACCTCCCTCGAAAGGCTTCCCAAATTCACAGCACATGAGTTTTTCTCCCCCTTCTCAGTGATTCAAATCTACGCAAGGCTTTCGAGTGAAGTGATTTGCGAGGAATTAAACTCTTATGATTTTATATTTTTTATGAAATTTAACTCTATTCAATATTGCGATAATAATGAACGCTTGATAAACAGTTGTATATGCAGAAGAAACACTGAAAAAAACGGCATAAAATCCACACACATTTTAGTTAAAGCAATAAATCGTCGCCATTGTTTCGTCTCTTTTAACAAAAAAAACCGACGCAGAAAAACGACGATTGTTCTGCTCGCCATCGATGGTGTTTTCTGCGTTCGCTAATAATTTTATAGCTGTTTTTATTTGTGTCTTGTTGTTGCCTCCTGTTGTTGCCTCGTATTGTTGTCTTTGTTGTTGTTTGTATTGTTGTCTTTGTTGTTGTTTGTATTGTTGTCCTTGTGTGTTCAGCAGCTGTTGAGTATCCTGGTGCTTTGTTGTTGCTGATTGAGTGCTATTCGATAAAACTTTTAAAAACCATTACATTGTATTCCTTTATTTCCGTGCTTTAAATTCATGCACGAGTATTTATTGCAACCACGAGGCAGGTCGAAAGGTCAGCTTCATTATGCACCGTTCAATTATCGTATATATATGTAAATTGTATAAATATACATTTTTTTCCTGCATTATGTACCATTATCATGAGCAAATAAGGAACAACAAACAAGCTTTTGTTTAAACGCGGTTGCAATTAATTAAATTTTCATTTTAATGAATTTCATTGTTTGCAGTGGCAAAGCAGATGCTTGTAATCAAGGAATAGCCAGGAGATACACGGACTTTTATTCTGTTAAATGACCAATCTATGCATATACAAGCACATGCACTCATGTCCTGTACCAACGAATGCATAAAATCCTCGAATACAACGTGTAATAAATTGTAAATTAATAAATGTGCCACATTAAATACCACCACAAACGCACACACACACACACATGAACAGATCTCATCTCATGAACAGGCACACATCTTCCAGTCCGTCCGATGGTCAGGGTTCGTCTTCCTCTTCTTCAATGCTCTTTAAACGATTGCCTTTTCGTGTATTAAAATTCCCGTTATTCATCCGTGCAGCATCAACGGCATTTTAATAAAAAAACCCGACACTGTGCGCACACAACCCACAATCACAGACATTCACACGAAACCGCATGCTCTCAACAGATTCGGCTACTTGATCCTTTGAGCTTCACTTCGAAACGGTGGCAAAATGAATATTATTGGTGCCGAAGAGGATTTCGGTTGCCTGCGATCGACTCAGAAGAGAACAGGGCAAATATTCGAGTTTAAAATATCGTATGTTCAATAAAACTATTCGCGAAATATTTAAGATATCAGCATTTTATACTAAAAGCGTCTCTGTTGAATCTTCTGATGGAATTATTGTAGACTCCATTGAAAAGCACGACAACATGGAATAAAAAGCTTGCATTAAAACCTTCCAAAGGATTGTATTAAATCAAATTACAAGGATTCAGTGAGTCAAAACATTCAGTGTTCTGAATTGTATAACCCGCAAATTGTCAGCCATTTCGTCAATAAATTCCATTAAATTTCACATTTTGTTTAATTAAAATTTTAAAACAAAAAACATTCAAATGAACACAAGCCTTTTGTTGTTGTTTCGCTTTGTTTAACCCAAATGAGACCGCATGTAATACGCTTTAATGAGACCACAAAATCATGGAATTGAGTGCATGAATTTGTTGGCTTTTATTGCAGTCCTTTCATGTATGATGTCCTGCTGATGTGTGTTGTTCAGCATTATTATTATTATCATTATCATTATTATTATGTTGTTGTTGTTGTTGTTGTTGTGGTCATTGTGGTCAAAATGGGTCACAATTTCAATTCAATGGTTACTCATTCCTTTTAAGATTGCAAAAATACTCGGTCTCTATGCCAACCTGCTTAATTTCGGTGGCCGGTTCTGAGTCTCGACTCTTGTTAAGCACTCACTGTGCCCGGTTTCCTGCTTTTTTTATTGGGTGGCAACTCTAATGAGTTTCCTCGCGCTCCTTTAAAGTGTCTCACAAGAATTACAGCGATTGAAAGCAGTGAGAAGTGAGTCGGCGGGTGAGAAGTGAGTCGGCGGGTGAGAAGAATAGACAGAAAATGAGACAGAAAATAAATAAAATACAAGGAAAGAGAAAAATCAACAAAAGAAGATCAGAATGTAGCCCAGAAAAAGGGGAGCGAAATCCTGTGAGAAGTGCTCTAAAAAAATTCGAAAATCAACAATACGAATCTATTGTTTTTAGTTTATTGCTTCTGTCAATGTTATTGTTGTTGTTTTCCCTCCGGAGCTTCCCAAAACCAATTTCCGGATCCGTCGTCAACAGAGGATAATAAAAACTAGAAGCATAAAAGTGTAAAAAGCAATCAGGGCGATTTTTTTACAATCGTTTTTACAATCAAAATATTATGTAAAAATTCCATTGCTGCTGTTTGTATTGTGTATGTATTTACTTTGGATTTATTTCTACGATATTACGTTTTTTTTTTCGCTGCTTTCAGCAAACAATAAATTTTACTTTATGTCAAAATGTTCACAATGAAACAACGAGTGTTCGATTGTATTGTAATAAAACACGAGCATTCATTAAGCTAGCACGGGTATTTCGGGAACATTCCGAGCCTTGAACCCCCCGACCCCCCCCCCTCCCCTGACCTATGTTTTAATTAATTACAGAGAAGTACTCGAAGATGCAGCCTTGAGACTTAACACTTGTACACTTTACATCAAGCTTGAAATGAAGTAGCTTCCTCGCTAAACTCAAACCGTGGACGCGCCCATCAATCCAATCATTCGTGGATCCATCCGATTGCCTCTCCTCCGAAGGACGCCCCGCCACTCGCTCGACTATCATTAGTCACGGTCGTGAGCACGCGTTCCTTGCTTCAGTGCACTGAAAACAGATGGCGTTTTTTTTCTACGCTCACTTTTTGCATCAACAAAATTTCAATACACTTAAATTGGTTCTCTCTACCTTCTAGAGGCAGGGTTTATTTATTGCTTTTCTATTTATTCAGGTTCGATTTTGGGAATTTTTTTCGAAGCTATGGATTTCATCTTAATTTCGTTTTTCGAGTGTTTCGAGTGTTTTCCCTCTTTTTTAACCGCAGAGTCTATAATGTGGATGCTTTGTTTCAAAAACGCCCGCACAAATCACACTATAAGTCGCTTTATCGTTCTCTCTCTCTCTCCCTCCCTCTTTCTTGTTTTTAGATGCTGGAATTCTGCTCAAAATATTCCACATGCACGCTTCTATGCTGGCTTTGATTTTAAATGCGAGCAGTGAAGAGTATTTTTACTCCATCACAACTCTTTTGCGTGTAGGGTGGAGTCTGTTTGTGTGAGTGTGTGAGTGTGTGTGTGTGTGTGTCTGGGGTTGTATGTGTGTGTGTGTGTGTGTGTCTGGGGTTGTATGTGTTGGTTCTTCTCGTAATTGCACCAGCGACAATAATTTTTCATATGAACTCAAGCAGAATAAAAAGCTTAATGCAACGATTGCTTCTGGCGTGACGTTAAAAGATGACGTTAGTAAATCTCAAGCACACACCCATCCACACACACATATACACAAACACAAACGCACACCCACACCTACACACACACACAAACATAGTATAAAAGTACATCGTCTAGCTTCGTTAGCTGCGTGTGAAGCGATTAAATGATGTTCATTTCTTATTTTTCTTAATTACAGTCGAGTTAGTTGTGGTTCCAGGTTGTTTATTATACTGAGCAGCAGCAATTATTTTTGTGGAAGCTCACTCTCCCCCCTCCCCCTCCCCCCGTTGACAAGAGAAGGAGGGCGACTCTTGAAAGCCAGCCACAAGCCATCCCGAAAGAGTTGTCGCAGAGTTAAAACTGTGCTCCGTGGCGCAGGAGTGATATTAAAGCCCCCAACACATGGCAATAAAACATTGCAACATAATATAAATATTTGTATATAAATGGACAAAAATTCGAATACTTGTTAAAGCAGGATTCGAGATTCTCCAAAGACTACAAGATTCGTTCGTAATAATAAACGTCGCATTTAATGTGCATCACTTGGAATTTAATTAATATAGATTTCATGGAATTCCTTACAATATACGATGCGTTTATTTGCGAAACAGAATTCTCAGTTTCCGTTGCAGTTCCTCCTACTTTTCAGCGATTTTAATTAAAATTAAAGCTGCTCATTCTGGGAATGATTTATAATCAAAGCTGCATGCAATCGATTCAATAAACTGTGAATTATTATCGTACATCTGAACGAAAGTGAAATAACAACTGTTGTAGAAGAAGAAAATTACGCTTCTTAAGAAATTCAAATTATATTCGATTCGGTTGAGGTTCGAATTAAATACTCGAGAGTACGCTTCGTAAATCACCTGATCTGGTACTCGTATCTGCAACACAGACACTGAAGCATGCAGAAAGTCAGCATGCGGGAGTCGGAAGGGAGGAGAGGGAAGGGGGGAGGAGGGACCGTAACTTAATCTATGATTCAATTTAGCTCTCAAGAAGTTCAGCAAGCAAACAGCAGGAAGCGAAGTGAGTACAATTGAAACAATTGAGTGTGTGAGCGTGAGTGTGTGTTTGTGTGTGTGTGTGTTTGTATTTATGTTTTTGTCATCATAAACGTTGCGTGTGGAGATGTAAAATAATCCACAGCATTATATTAAGAACACTTAAGCATCTCGAAATATTGAAATACTTGAGCTCACGAATCATCGATGAATCATTCAAACGTTAGTCACTCAACCACACTCCTTCTTGTGGTTTAAGTAGCATCATGAATTCGAGTCGAAACTGATTCGGTTTCCGATGCTGCTGCGACCGCTTTCGATGGTCCATCTGCATGGCTTCTGTTCGGCGTGGACTCTTATCCGCATTTCAGTGGCTTCTGCTCCTTCGAAAGCTTCGTCCTCGTCGTTGCTATTTTATGTAGTTTGCTAACTGTCGTAACTGACAGACATCCCTGTCATTGATGTTTCAGCTTCAGCCTTCGATGCTCCATGCAGCCAGCATGCATGCAACATGCAGCAGTCCACAGCTTCTTCTTTATTTATTTTTGTGTTTTCTTTTAAAGCTTTTCTACTTTGTTTCGATGCAGCGTTTCTATTTGTAGAGGTTTTAACATTATTTTCCTGTTATTTTGCTGTTATTTTCAATGTTGTTGTCCAGTTTGTGGTCGTGTTGTTCATGGAGTTTATTTGTTCATTATTCCCATGCGATTTATTGTGCTGTTTCTTTGTATGAGTAACACAACCACACAACATTGTCATTTAATGCTATTGACACACAAACACAACAACAACACAGGATATTTTATAAGCAGATATAAAAACAGGGTCGCACTTGCAAACAAGTACACTTGTCTTTTAGGCGCCGACGCGAAGGGGTGGAGGGGGACTGGGGGGGAGGGGGGGTGGTGAAGGTAAAGCTGTCTTTAATGCTCTTATTTTACGCTACAAGTTGTACAAGTCTTCGTTTATGATTGCTTCGAGTTCTCGTTGTTATTTGTATGTTTCTTAGTTGCTTTGCGTTTATTTCTTTGTGTGTGTGTGTGTGTGTGTGTGTGTGTGTGTGGCTGTGTGTGTATTCGCTCCAGGATATGAACTTTTATCACATCATAAAGAGCAATTTTCCACTCGTAATCTTCATGCACGAAATTAGAATTTATTACGCTCCTGATCGCTGCGAATCAAACGAATCTCACTTCAGGGACTCGCAAATCTAATTTACGACTTCTCCTGTACTTCAAATGGGATTCTTTTCGCTGAGAGGGGAGCGCGACTGAGATTCTTACAACACATCTGTGGCACATACACACACACACATACATACACTGACATCTTAACTAAAAGAACAGCTTGTTCATGGGCATTCATTTCTTTCAGTAAGAAAACGTTTATTTTTCTTTTTAACTAAGATTTAAATTTATTTTAAGCTTTTGCGTAAGCTTTTCGGAGCAAAGTACAGTTTAGTATTGCCAACCATTGCATGTAATTAAAAAAAAAACTCTTGTAACTCGTTTATTTTAGATGTGTTTATTATATTTGCTTTTAAGTTTTTTTCGATTATTCTTTTAATGGGGGTGGCAATGCTGTTATAAAGATTCATCGTTCGGTTTTTTCCACAAGAAGTAAAAGCGAAAGCTATACACGATTTATGTTCGAAAAAAATAAGTGAAGAAAGGTTTATATTAGAGCAACAACGTCAAGAAGTTACTAAATCTACTGCCTTGTAGATGGCGCCACCCAACTAAGCCACTTCTTTTTCTTTTATTTTAATAATTATTGATAAACAACTAATATTATATGAAAATAACATATAAAATATATAAAAATTAATATTTAAAATATATTTCAGTAAAATTATGATTGTTTTCGAGAGCGAGGACTCTTCTCGGCGATTCCCAAATAAACCACTTTTGCTATTGCACAGAAGATGGCACGCGCACAGAGTTGCAAACCATGTATTATTCACATAAATCATAGGATTGTTTTTTACCTTCCATTGATCCTGTCACGTACGGATATCCTTAGAATATTCAGGATCTTTATATGTACCCTAATTCTCGAAAAAGTACCCGCAACTTATTTGAACACGTTATCTTTAAATCCGTTGTCGTTTTTTATACCTGTCAGTTTATACCTAATTTTCAAATATCAAAACAAAGCATCTTCGAACTTTCTGTCAATCAATTTTTGAGAAAAAAAAAATTCGTTTTTCTGTCGACGCGAAAATTAATTTTTCTAAATAATTTTTAAAATTCTCGATTATTTACTTTCTACGATGGATTTATTGTACAAGTTTAAGGAATTCATATTGCTTTTGGTGGTTCTACACGATGAGCTTCAAAATCCACAACCAGACTTCGACGAGGCGGCATCGGATGAGGATAGAAATGAAGCCATGTGGCATTTGCGGAGCTACTACGCCAACAAACTGTTCCCATGCCTGAAGATTCGTTTCGAAGAATCTGATGAATAATCCAATGAGCTGGCCGAGAAAAACATCTAAAAATCATGCACATCAGATGAGCAAGTTGAAGTACATACATATGTACATGTATTGAAAATGTTCTATCTATATTTTGATAAATTTTATACTTGAATAAATATTCAACAACGCAAACCATTGTTTCATTCAATTCGGACCGTAATTGCTTGAGGTAAGGTAAAGGTTTAAGAAAGCAAAATATATTAAGGATGATCATGAGAAAAGACAATCGGAGAGAAGGAGATATCTAACAACTTCTTAGCGATGTTAGAGATACTGTTGGATAACAAATCATTCGTTTAATTACGATCCACACTAACACATTCGATTTGGAGACCTGCACTTGGACATGGCAATGTATCAGGGCCTGGACCTTTAGCTGGATTTGTACCTGGAAAGTTCCCAGTTCCTTTTAACATTTCCAAGTCTGTATTGACGGAATCGAACTTGAAGGATGTCATTTGTTGTGAAAGAAATCGGGTACATCGTGTCCTGTCTTCTGTGGAAGGCGAGAAAGTAGTGTTATTGGATGTAGCGAAAGATCTGCATGCCGGAAAATGGTTTGTCCATGTTGGTCCGACACTCTGGCGTTTACTAACCATATACTAAGCGTGGCTCAACTTAAACTAACGTGCACAGGCAATAAAAATTAGACTCGTCGCTTAATTTCCATAAACAGAGTTTTAATTAAACGTGTTTGTATTGAATTTACAAATAATACTTAAATACTTATTTATAGGATAATAGCAAATACTTATTTCTTGTGTTTGTTTTTATTTATTATTCTCGCAGCATAAAGTTTTTAAAAGTATATAAAAAAATCACTTAAAATATATGAATTGTAAAAAAACGAAACTAACATCGATTGAGTGAGTATAGAGGTTGACATTCATTTGTATGCGTACAGCTATTTGGGTGTATGCGTGTGTGTACGTGTGGGTGTTCGGCTTCTTAATGTTTACACTTATATTCAGTATGAAGCTAGCAAATGTACATATGTACATACATGTATATTTCTGTAATAATATCGTTTAATCTGTTTTCATTACAACAATAATTAGTAGAGAGTATTAAAATATCCTGCGATCTACGTTATTTAAAATCTAAACTGTCCCTTCTTCCCCCTCTCGTTGTGGTAGACCCGCAGCGGCGAGTAGCTGCCGTTACCGTTTAGAGCCGCTGCAGACCCGTTGGCTGCTCCCACTCCGTTGCCAGCGCCGCCGGTGCTTCCGTTGGCGCCGCCACTAAACGTTTGCGAGGCCGAACCGGAGAACAGATCGTCGACATGCTGCGGCTTGGCTGTGCATCGTGGCGCCAGTATTAAATTGTAGATGATGAAGTAGACCAGCGCAATGATGCAGGCTGCAACCGCGAGCCACTGATGTATGGTTTGTGCATCCAAGTTAGGCAGCTTCTCGTCACGGGCCAAGCCGATGAGGGCGCCACAACCTTTACCTGTGCGGAGAGAAAACACACACAAAACATTAAATGAAATCACTTGAAATTAGAAATCACTACTTTAAAGTTGAGGGCTTAATTTTTGTCCTACAATTTATAAAAATCATTAAAATTTGCCTTCGATTTTCATTTTCTCCACAGCCAACAACTCAGATAACAAACCGAATGACATTCAATTTAAGCCTAACCGACTAACCGATTAAATCGATTACAGCCTCGTTTATGCAAAGCAAAAACTCGGTCAGCAAACAAACACTTCTAACTGAATGCAGGCTTTCAATTCGTTGCCCTGATTGAATTCAATCGGATACGAGTGCCCACAATCTGGTTTACATGTCGGACAAAGTGGCAGACATCCCGTCGGATGCCGCAAACGGTCCCTCTTCGAACGGTCCGAACGAAGTCAACACGTAATTAAAGTGCATGCCCTATCTCCCAGCCACCTACCGATTCCAAAGAACGCCAGCACTCCGATGGCTTGTCCTGTGGCCGTCAACTTCCTCGGCATCGCATGCCGCATGTACAGGATGATCGTTATCCAGACCATGCCAATAACCAGTGGCTCAATGGCCTCCATTACGACGGTCAACCACTCGGTATCCTCGCCACTGAGCGCCGTGAAGCGCACTATGAACACAGCAAAACCGGCAATAAAGATGTTCGAGTGTCCACAGTACTCGATGAATTTGTCCACATTAAAGAACAGCACCAGTACCAGCAACAAGCCGGAGTATGAGGCCGCATACGTATCGATGAAGGTCCACTTCAAGAAGCTATGAATACTGCTCCAGAAGGCGCCGAATAGTATGGACACCAGAGTGAGCACGATGATCTCGGGGCTGTAGCGGCGGATGGCCGACATCGGATAGACCAACATGCCGGTCTTGGTGTGCCACCACCACTCGGGCGGGCTCAGCGGCATGTTGCTGGATAGCAGCAGGACGAGCGCGGCGACTAGGAAGCACACGATAACCACAATGAGTGCTACCAGGGAGGCATCGTGTTGGGTCTCCTCGCCGAAGAACACCAGATCGAGAGGGGAGAAGAGCAGCACGTAGCCGATGGCGCCCCAGACGTACTGACGGCAGACTTCGCCGCGTCCCTCGGAAGTCTCACGGACAGCAATCACTATGGCAGTGTTCAGAAGAGTGAGAGCGGCCAGGGGGAAGATGTCGCCCAGCAACCGGATGATGGTGTAGCCAACGAGGGTGGTTTCCAAGTCGCCGGTGGTCTGGAAGAGAAGCAAATGAGTAGGTGTAGCATTTTATTGATGTACTCATGCCGATTACAAGAGTCGGCACATCGGTTTGTTCAGCAGTCTGTCCATCAATCCGTCCATCAATTTGTCTATCAGTTTGTCGACCTGTTCATGGCTACATTTGTCGGTCCCTTGCTTGTTGTTCAGTCGTTGACCATGCATTGCTGCTGACAACTTCACTCACCCGAATGCACTGGCTATCGGCCAACACGCTGCCCTTGCTGTCGTACGGATCAATCACTTGGCATTCAATCATCGGTTTGCAGTCGCTGCCGTTCTTCAGCTGAATCATGTAATTCACTTGAAGGATTGGGATGTCGCATTGGAAACCATCTGTAAAAGATTCGATTTCATTTCGTTATTTTTTAGTAACATTAGGAATTAAAATCGGTTCTATTAATCAATATATAAACTGAACTACAACGTAAGCTGAAGAATTTGAGTACATTTTAAAGAATTTCAGTTTAAAGTTTGGTACGAGAAATAAAAATGGAAAGACGGAGAAAAATGAAAAGATGAAAATGGAAAACAAATGATCTATAGAGAGAAAGAGTATAAGGAAAGATTTCCTTAATTCGTGATGTAACACACGATAGAGGACGAGTCGAAACTACTATAAACTAATGAATGAATGAATGAATGAATGAATGAATGAATGAATGACTCAACTGACTCAATGGAATTCTCTTTCATTCAGTGACTGTTAAAAAGTGAGTTTGTGGTGATTCACTCACAACTCTTGGGACCAATTGAAAGGTGCCAACTATAATTTGATCATTCAGAACATCAACCGAACCGTTACTTACCCAGGGGATAGTTACACCACTCCGCGCTGTGGGTGTCGTTCTCCAGATTCGTGGCCGCCCTCAGGATTGAATGCATCACGATGCTTGTCGTGTCGTTAGTGAACACGTGGCATTTCTTCAGTTTCGGGGACCCGTTCTCATCGTTCTCCGTGACGCAGACATGCGGCGGCTTCACGTACACTTTCGATTTCGCCTGACGCGGCACGCGAGCGGCTCGTTGATGCTTGTGCGCCTGCACCTCGGCGCTTAACAGCTCACCGCCGCTATATTCCGCCGACATCTCTGCAGCCCTGGCGGCACGCTTCAGACGCAAGCTCTCCGTAACCGCTCCGCCCGAATCGTCCTCGTAGTCGAACTCCGAGCTGTGTTCCGTTGACGGCGGCGGCGTAGGCACATTCTCGAGCCAGGGCTTGTAGAGCGCCTCGTATTGGGTGGGGTTCTGGCAGGTGTACGTGCATCTGGTCAGGTTGACGCTGCCGACTTTTTCCTTCCAGTTGTGGCAGGCAGCCTCCTCGGAGCAGCGCTCCTGGAAGATGATGGCGCCTTGGGCATCGCAGCCGAAGCTCACGAGCGGACGACGGGCCTCCTCGCGATGCACTTCAGGTATGGCGAAGAGACAGGAATAAACAATCGCCGACAGGATGAGAAAAATGGCCGTCAAGACGCGCAGCATGCAACCGTAGTTGTTGGAGTTCTTGGCGGCGAGCCGATCGGCCAGCGGACCAGCAATGAGTGGGCCCAGGATGGAGACGAACGGAGCGATAATGCTGATGTTGCGATACTCCGTGAAGTTCAAGCCAAGCAACAGTGGCTTCGTGGCATGCAGGACATGAAGCGCAGTGATGCCTGTTCCGGGGGGAAGGGAGGACAGGGCGAACAGGTTAGTAAGGAGTTAAAAGCTACACGATGCACGGTGTCACTTACCGCTGATGACGAAGAACACGACCACTTTGAGCGATATCAAGCTTCTGTTGATACGCGGCTTGATGCGTGTGTCCCTCATTGTGAGAATGTATTTCGTTCTCTCTCTCTCTTTCTCTCTCTCTCTTTCGTTCTCTCTCTTTCGTTCTCTATAAATGACCAAGCTAGGGACTTAAATTATGTTGGGAAATATTAAAAGAGTTTTTCGTATAATAGACTAAGTAAACGCTGGCAGGATTCGTTTTTTATATTCGAGTCAATCGAGGTCAGTCACATGGCCATGCAACGTCGTCGCAGATGCTTCTTCATTCGAAGAAGGAGTGGTTGCTTTCAGCTCAACGCAATCTGGAAAGAAAGTTGAACAAAAATTCATGAAAAAAGGGATAGAAAACTTGTTGCTTACAATGCAATTCAATAAAACACTCCAATTCTATTATAGATGAAGTAAATACGTAAACATGTAGAAAAGCAAAGGATTATTTTAGTGGTTTAGAAGGGTGGAGTGGTGAGGGGGAGGGAGGGAGGGGGAGTGAGGGGGGGAGGGAGGAGGTCCAGAATATCATCCACCGGCTGGGTGTCAGTGTCAATTTAATTACATTTCCACGAAATCGTATAAATTTCAAGCGTTTTTCGCTCGAGCGCATTTTATTTGTTCACATGTGAATTTAAGGGCGTCATAATCATGTGTTGCTTGTGTTGTTGTTGTTGTTGTTTCAGCTGCTCTCGTCTGCTCTGCACTGATTATGATGTTTTATGGTGTCAGTGTTGTTCGTGGTACTGATGAGCGCTAAAGTGGCACTAAATACAGTTTTGAATGCACTGATAATAATAATAATAATAATGAATGCGTCGCCGACGGGCGAAAATGAAATTAAATTTAAATAAATTAAAAATGAAAGCACTGCAGTGTCAGCAGTGATGCTAACTCACTTGTTGGCATGCATGCATGTCATGTGTGAGTGTGGGGGGAGTGTGGGGAGGGGTGTGTTTCAATCAACCGCTTGCACTGCGCTCATTATTGCTGTAATTAACATTATTGCAGTTTGTAATTGCAATTGTCATTATGTTCGAGTAGACACACACAAACACACACACATAAACACATTCATTTACACTCACACCCTCCGATAACAATGAATGAGTGAGAACGAGCGTTTTAACGGTATAAAAAATGCTTGTTTTTTCTGAAATCATATAAAATTGCGCACAAAATGCAATTATGATTTATTTTTATGCTAACACATATTATTTTAGTACTATGTATATTTTTTCCTTTCCTCAACTTTTGAAACAGTTTTTATGCACATTTTATTTACAGTGCATCATCATCGGTTGCTTTAATGCTTAAAGACATCGGGTTTGAGTCGTTGGTGCACTGATTCAATTAAGCGAAGTGCTGTGTTGTTGTTGTTGCGTTTGCTTCTTTTACTGTTACTGTTGTTATTGTTGTTGTGACGGAGTCGGCGAAGCACGAGAGCATGCAGAAGAGAAGACGTTAGCAAGCATTCCAACGGAAATGCAATAATTTTCACTTAAAAGGGAATCAAATTATGCAGTCGTGAGGCGAAACTTAAACGATGACTTACAAGTAAAGCATAAAGCAGTTAAGTGTTAAATATGAGCTTCAGTACGAATTTACACACAACTAAGGGGAGGGGAGTGAATGTCCATTAAATTATAAAATATATTTCAATTGATTGAACTTTCTGAATTGTTAATTTGCAAGCATTTATCAAGCAATAAGATTAAAATGAACAATCAAATTAATTTTTGCTTTTTCAGAAACGTTCATTGAAGCGATGATATTTTATTTTACATGATTATTCACAATATTATACTTAATAGTATTTTACATAAGAACTTCCTTCCTACTTTCTATCCAAATGTAGTTTAAGTACAGTAATTAAAATCGATAGAGTTGCCTTTCGAGTTCAACTCTTTCATCATTCACCTGGAATTCAATTTAAAGGCTTGAAACTACTTCCGTAATACGACGTTCACGTTAAGTCTTACGTCATCGAACATAATATCAAACCTTAACATTGAAAGTTGATCCAACAGCTGCACTAACAACAACAATAAGAACAACAACAACGATAGCGAGGAAGCATCAACAGCATGACATCAACGCAAGACAAAAGCAACAGTTTTATTCATCTAATGCCTCGCTCTCGCTCACTCCCTCTCTGTCCCTCTGCTTGTGTGTCTGTCTGTGACCATCTCACTTTTCTTCTTTCTTTCCTCTCCTCTTCGACTCACCTGTTGTGGTCTCGTTTAGTGCAAAATCTGCAGAACTGGTTTTGTTTCTCTTATTTAAGTGAATTTGTTTCTTTTCTATTGAATAGAAATCGAAACGACTTGTATGCCTGCTTGTAGCTCTGTCTGCCTGTCTGTCTCACTATCTGTCTGTCTGCCTATCTTATTGTATGACTTCATTGTTTGAATTTGTTGTAATCAATTTCGATTTACTTTAGCATAAACTTGTATCGTGTTGAATTGTGTTGTAATCGCCAGAGAATGTTGCCATTGTTTTTGTTGTTGTGATCGCCGTAAATGACAGATCTGGTCTTGCCTACCAGTCTGATCATGCGTACGCAATGCCATGACCTCACATCAAGGTCACAACGTCACACATCTCAACATTCAATTGTTTATAAATACATTTGTACATAACATTGTTGCCGTTGTTGTTGTTGTTGTTATTTGTACTTGTGTTATTGGCTCCTTAATTAACTTGGGCAACTTTATTACGTTGCTATTGTTAGCACTCGTAACATTGAAGTAGCCAAAATTATATCGATTATTATCTGCGATTCATTATCTTCAATGTAAAATAAATCCTAATGAAATGAAAAGAATTCCTAAGCTTCTAATGAACCATCATAATATGTATAAAGAAATTCTCCATAATCATGGTTTTCGGTGTTGTGGGTTGTTAAGATCGTGAAAAACTAAAACTGAAACTGAAGTAAGCACCCAAAAAAACTGATCCCAGGATAAGCAGCGAGGTACAAAAAGTTTATTTGTGGTCACAACATAATCATCAACAGTAACAGTAACAACAACAACAACAACAACAACAGCAACATTAATAACACCGGGTAAAAGAGACTGCTAATGTTGCTGTTTTAACTAACGACTAACGAACCGTGAGTGACAGTGAGAACCAGTGACAGCAGCAATCGAAGAAGCGTGACGTAATTTCAACAGCCGGTCGCTCGGTCGGTCCAACAAATAATACAACAAAACTAAGACGACTACTAACAACAACAACAACGGTAACAGAAATAGCAGCAAATAACGAACACCAACCATCGAGCAACTCAGCAGAGCCGAAAACTTTGCATGCTGTTGTTGGTGTTATTTTAAGTAACAACAGCAGCCAACTTTTAAAACAATGAAACAGCGGCTGTCATTCTCAATGATACAATGAGGATGATGTGGTTGTTGTTGTTGTTTTTTCTTTAGTACGCCAGCACTCTTTAAACAGAATAAAATTTATAGCTGGAAATAAAATTAGGCGAAATATTCAACCTGAATTCAAAGCGTTAAAATGACTTCATATGATGTTTCGGTCGGGTTGTTGTTGTTATTAAAGCCATCGTGTGTGTGTGTGTGTGTGTGTGTGTGTGTGTGTGTGTGTGTGTGTGTGTGTGTGTGTGTGGGTTCTGCTTGGCTAATCTTCGTTTAGGGTTTGAGTATCTCCCCTCCCAGTGTACTCACACGGCTTAGCGACAGTCACGCAAACTAACGATTACTTTGACAACGAATAATCTAAGAAAACAACAACAACAACAACAACATGGAAATTATAAGCTAGAAATAGAAAATGAATAGTATGAGTATATGTCAACTGTATTCATTCGAAATGTTGCTAAAAACTACACACAATGTGCTCATCTTGCGTGTCGCGTTGCGTCATTAGAAGCGAAACCACAAGCATTTCCTTCACTGTGTCCGATGTTTAACATGCACTCGTCCGTGCACCGCTCGTCCTCCCCCCCACCGACCAACACCCGCAAACCTTCGGGAACCGGTCGTGTTTTAGCGCCTTCGTTCATTCGGCAAACATTCAATATTTAAATTCAAGGTGCGCAGGTTTTGTTTCAACTTCAGATCGTTCATTTATTTCAAGTGTTTTTTTCGTGGTTTTTGTATTTCTGTGCTTTTATGTTGTTTCTGTTTTTTTTTTTCGTGTGATTTCTTCCCATGCAGCGGCGATTGTGTGTTTGTTGCTTTATTTGTTAAAATGTTTCGTTTGTGTCTCGAGCGTCTAATAATTCATTTAAATGCGTTTTTCCACATTGGATTTTACTACGCATGCGTGACGACGACAAACTGCGGGTCAAGCTGCGGGCCGGGTCGGCCGCAGCTGCTTGTCGACGCGCGAAATGTTCGCACAAATCGCGCAGCTCAGAAGCATTGATTGAGTACTTAAATTTAATAGCGCGACATAAAAACAGACGGCAGGCGGAAGGCGTGTCGCTGTTGTTGAGTCGGATTCGTTGAGGAAATCGCAGTGTTTAAAGTAATTAACTAAAAATATGAGCTCATAACGCAAAAATTACGAGTTATTTAATTTAGACTCGAAAAAAAGCCATCGAGAAAAGAATGAAGTGAGGAACAACGAACAAAAAAGCGATACTCTTCAATTATTATTGAAAAATTATTATAAAAAATGAATTCAGCTTAAATACGATCGCATTATTTAGTATTTCTCAATTACGATTGTTATTAGAATATGTTTCTTCTTTTATTATAATTCTTTAGAATATACAATTTATTCCCATCTCTCAACACTCGATCAGTCAGATATTAAGTGAAATTAATATTGACAGCTGAATTGACCCTCATGAGAGCCAGGAGCGAGACGAAGCAAACACTTGCAAAGAGATTTTATTATATGCCGATGTAAATTAATTGAAACCGATTGATGAGAACAGCGGCTCGATGATGTCAACGATAAAAACACTTCCAGAGCGAGAGAGAGAGAGCGACATAAAAAAAGAAACGATGAAATTTCAAGTTCATCATGAATCAACTTGGAAATGTCGAGGTCACCAAAAAACGAAGGAAGAAGAAGAGGAGGGCACCATTTGGACATCTTATGTTGGTTTTTTGAGTCTGTATTGAAAGATTTCATTCATTTATTCTTATTTTTGAACCCATACTTTAAATAATTCATTGAAGAAAAGATTGTATAGTATTCGAAGGTAAGGATAGAAACTGTTTTTTGAGTGACTTCAATGAATTCAATTGTTCGCCACTGACGTGTTTTTAATTGCAAAATATTTTGACTAATGATGATTCTGCTTGTTGTGTTCTTTTTTTATTATTGTGCTGTTCGAACACAAGAATTGATGTCAATTCTGCGTGTGCATTCAAGCAGATCAACGCAGAAGCTGAGAGCGTCTCCTCGTCGTTCGTCGATGGGAGTGACTCAAAGCGACCAACGCACGTGATTTCGTTGCAAAATCGAATTGCTTATCAATAGAAAAGCAACA
Source organism: Myopa testacea (assembly GCA_949629155.1). NCBI lineage: Eukaryota > Metazoa > Arthropoda > Insecta > Diptera > Conopidae > Myopa > Myopa testacea. The sequence goes on from OX451348.1 coordinate 31,800,958, forward strand.
ACGAAGTGCATTCAGCTAATTTGAATGCATTAAATGTGCATTTTAAGTGTAAACAAACCCGTTCATTCATTATTCATGCATAACTACTATAAATTAAAGAGAAACAGTGACTGTATGGCACACAAACACAAACAGACACACACACACACGTACCTTGCTCCACTTGACTCAGGAGCGCAGCTGCGGGTGCTGACGGTACTATTAACGGTACTCAATGATGTCATTTTCGAAAAACTACATGTAATGTTTTCTATGTGATTTCTTTTCGGTGTTTTCCGTTTCTTTATGAAGTTTTTTAATTATTGTACATTTTCTGCTTTTTATTATAATTATGCTCTCTTTTATGCATTCGTAATTCAATAAAAGTTGGCGAAAATGTTCGTTTTTCACGTATCACGTTGGAACGCGACGGCCACGCCCACATTTGTCACTACGAATGCGAATGCTTTAGAAATTCATTCTCAAATCGAGACAAAAGAGCGTCGTCACTGGCGAGTGTGTGTGTGTGTGTGTGTAAATGCTTCCTTCCATTTACAGTTAAGTACTTGATATATCTTAGTTCTATTAATTGTAAGTGTTTATTAATTGTAAGCAATAACAAAGGAATGCAATTAAATGAAACTGAATGACTTTTAATATAACAGCAAGATGAAATGATAATGATAAATATTACGAAGATCTGGATAATTACAATGATAATAATGATGACTGTAATCATTGTAAATGTAACGACGAAAGCAATAACAATGACAGCATAATATACGAGATATTATTCAAAATTTGTATCCAACCGAATTCAATGCGAATAAGAAATAATTTAAACTAATTCTTAACCCTTAATCAAGCATCACTTGATTTTCTTAATTGAATAATTAATTTAAATGAACGGAAGGAATTCAAAAAGAAACCAGCCGATGGCCCACCCTATCTTGGAAAACTATGTATATACAGAATATTTATTTTCAATATTTTTTTCCCAATACTTTTTTGTTTGTGTTTGTGATAAAACCTCAATGAAATCTTTGCACAGAAATTATTGTCCATCGGAGACACAGAAAGAGTTGCCAACAGAGAATATAATGGAAATCATAAGCAAATCATTAGATTGAGTGATATGAGTCACTTTTCTTGACTAAAAACTCGACTTTTATAACTAAATTTAATTTTTCTTCTATTCTTGTTGTTAAACTGATGAAATCGATTTCGGAAAATATGCTTCTGTAGCAATCGAACTGGAAATACTTCATGTCAAGCGTGTTGGGCCCATCCCAGAAAATCCAGAAGTTCTAAAAAGCGAATGTATCATTAAATATTCACCTCACCCTTTTAAATGCACATCCCATTTCACTCGGAACACGCTACACTCCTTCTTTTGGACTTCACTTTCTCTTTCTTTCGCTCTCTGCTCTCCTGCTCGCGACTCTCTTCTGATGACCTACTTTTCTGCATGTACATTAATTCAATTCTACATGTTTACCATTTAACCTACACAACAACAACCACTACGGCTACAACAAAAGCTTCTAAGTTGCCGCATGATAGCTTCTATTCTATAGTGTATATATTCTCAAATATTGTTTTGTACGACAAACGTTCTTAATTAATTAGCAAACAGCATGGAAGAAGGAAGGAAAATCCTTGAAATTGTGTAGAATGCGTTGCTGGTCAACTTCTAAGGAAGAACTTCACGATTTCCTCATTAAAATTCAACGATGTTCGGCATTTAAATGGAATTTCGTTTATGTTCTTATAACACGCTTCAACAAAGTGTTGTTGTTGTTGTTGTTCTCGCAGAGCCTTCAAACTGACCAGAGTTGTTTTTTAGAATTGTTCTGTATTTTTGAATTAATTAGCCGTTTGATCAATAATATGATGAAGCAATTGAATTAACATCGAATAGAATTAAGTTATGGAATAAGAATAATAATAAAATTAAGCTATAAAAAGTAGTAAGAAAAAGAATGGCATTAATGAATACTTACTACGATAGAATAGTATAATAATATAATAATAAAATAATAATAATAATAATAATAGTAATAATAAAATAATACATATTTATTTAAGAAACTCATTGAATATCACTTGGAATATCATTGAATTGGTTATTACTTTAGCATTTAAATACAACACCTTACAATTGTAATCGCTGGCATAAAGTTGAAGATGTTTTATGGACATTTTACAGATTTCACCGTACAGATTTAATAATTAATATTCTACTAAATAAGACACTCAAAAAGCATCACAACTTTACACAAGCTGAGTTCTGGGAATGTAATTTAATATAATTTCCATAATCTGTTAAATTGTCCTGTCATTTCGCTGTCAAAAGTGACAGAAGCAGTTTCGTTTTATGACAGCTCGAATGCCGCGACCGAAGTCATTTGTATTAAATCAGAAAACGTAATTTAAAGCTCACAACATGTACATAGCTGAAATTCAACTTTTCACTTTCATTTGCTACAATTTTAAATACTTATGACATTTAAATTCACTTTCAACCATTTTGATTAAGAAATGCAAGAAGGAAACCAAACTGGGTTAGTAAAAAAGATCAAATCAATGAAATGAGGGGCGTTTAACAAGCTTGTTTGTGATATGAAACAAGAATAAAAAAAAAAAAATAAAAACAAACACAAAACAAAAGAATAATTATTTTTTTTTAGTTGTCGTTGCTGTTCCATATATTGTCATGGTTGTTGTTTTTGTTACCTTTTATAATTTATGCTATCATTTGGATTACCAAAAAAAAAGACCCAAAAAATGCGCTGTATCACGAAAAATAAAAATTAATATTATGCGTAGTTTTACATACATACATACGTTTAAATATAAATCTAAGGTCAACCAGAAAAAATTAGAAACAGCAGAAAAACGAAGCAAATACAAATGACATCATAGACTCAATGCTGTTCATTTTATAGACTACTATATTAGATCACTGTATATACTCGTATGTAAAAATAATAAAAAAAAATAAAAAAATAGTAATATTATTATATAGTAAAACTAATAATAATAATGACAAAACTAATAATAATAATTATAGTTACAATAATAATAGAATAATAATAATAATAAGAATATCAATTATAATAACAGTAACAACGATAATGAGAATTATAATAATAATATTTGATGAATAATGATAATAATATTTGAATACCTGTTGAATACCATACGAAGAACAACAACAACAGCCACATTAAAACTATTCAAATGTCCATCGTGTTGCCATATCGGGGAAAACAACAGAACACACACACATACACACACGCGACGTCCATGATTGCATTTTTAATGGATTCATTATTTTATGATTTATAATTTATCGTTAACAAAAAAGCGAACAACATTTTTTCCATACCAAATGTTGTTGGTATTTTCTTTTTTTATCTCTTTTAATTGAATTTATGTATAAAGTGAGTGATGGTTTTGTTTGTTTTTGTTTTTCTTCCTATTTAATTGCGGCTCTTTTGACGTTCGTTTGACGTTTCACTGAAGTCTGTTTTCGTGATTTGCATTGAGTGCTGCCAAATTCGGTTTCTGCATACTTTTGGGTCTCCGAACTCCAAACGATTCGGTTTGCCGATTTGGTTGGTTGTGGCCTAAAAAAGCTTCGCAGCCAACATTAGAAACTAACGGAGGAATGTTAATTGCAACTTAATTAATCAATCAATTGGTTGTTAATTAAAATGACGTTAATTGTTTTGGTCTGAATTGGGCTCGTGTTGGCAGTGTTGTTGTTGTTGGAGTCTATACTTGGATGTCAAGAGTGAAGCGTGAGGGTGATTTGTTGGTTCTATCGTTGTTGTTGTTGTTTTCAGTGTGTTTCAAAAACGGACCCCGCCGGACGCAGTACAGAAGAGAAGGTCAACATTGGCCTCCGAGGTTAACGTGGTGGCTCCCTGACGCCCGGAAATCGCAAACACATTAAAAACGAGGACGGTGATGAAATAAATGGTGACAATAAAAGCAAAAAAAAACGCGTCAACTGCGAATGAATGAACACAATGAAACGATTTTGATGCGTAGTTTCTGGTACATTTAATAGTATGAAAGTACAACTGCGTAAAACTATAGTATGTATGCCGAAATACTATTAATTTAATAGTTCATCATACAATACAGCAGTTCGAAATCAATATTGTAATGTTGCCAAGTATAATGAGCAAAAATTATAGGAAATACCATTGAAATCCCATTGATTCAATACGATTATTTCGCTGAGTGTAGAAACTAAAGGATGGAATAATGAATACTAATGTTTTACTGGAGTTCTTTCGTGGAATGAATGAGTAATTTCTTTAATTCTGTGCCTTGACATTAGAAGTTATTACAGATAAAAAAAAAACTCACATTTATCCACATTTTCTACTTAAACTATTTCCAGGTTGTTACAAAAAACAAATCGAACGTGTTCTAGAATGAATTTCCTTCTTCTTCTTCTTCTTCTGTTGTTGCTCAAATCCTCTGGAAGCGAGCGAGTCAAATCCTTTCACGTCGTCTGCTGCTAATTTATCTCGTTCTTTTAAGTTGTCCGCAATCGAAGGAATTCAAACATGTTTTTAAAGTGAAAACAATTTAGAAAAAAACAATCTAACGTAAGCCCCTAGATACGGAACCAGTAGAATACTAAAGAGGCTAACAGAAGAGATGGAAGAAGAAGCAGACGCAGACACGATCTTGTCACAACTGACAGCCGCCGCCGTTGAGCCGTCACGCGTAAAACTCACTCACTTCCTTCAGCGTCTGAGGCGCAGCACGTTCGTGACGCGGTCCAAATGCGGTGAGGAGCCGCCGAGAGATTCACTTTTCAATACAACAACACAACCAGCAGCAAAGAAACGTGTTCTGCAGACAGATACGACTTTAAAACCGACAACAACTGCAATTAAATACAAAAACTAATCTGTTCAGCAAAACACAAAAAAAAAGAAGCAAAAAAATTAAAACGGAAAACACTATCAGCAACATGAACCACATCAACAACAACAACAATAATGGCGGTAACATGTTGCCAGAGTTTTTGTTATGGTTTTAACCAAGTTATTATGTTTATGTATCGACTCGTTGTAGGAAGCCAACAACAACAACAACAACAACGAAACGAGTACCACGATGACGACAACGATGCTTGAACGATGAGCGGCTTACATGACGTCATCCTCTCAGTTTTGGGCCAGCAACGACAAACGACTTCCCATGGCTCAAAATTTTTTCGGCTTAGCTTGAGTTACATTCAATATATTTTCATAGGTTTTGTGAGAAATCGCTATTATGGTCTTATTTCAAGGCTAACCAACCAAATAGGCTTGAATTGTTTTTGTTTTTTCTTCTTCTTTAGTATCGAGAAAACTTTTTCAACTCAGAGTAAAATTTTGAAAAAGTTTTCGAAGTGAAATCAAACGACTTTCGATTATAAAAGAATCAAGATCTAGAAACCGAACTCGATTGAAACCCTCTGATTTAATATTCTAAGCAAATCGTTTACACTTTAAAGATGGTCGATATTTAAATTTAGGGTTCATTTACCTTCACACTCCGTACAAATCATCGAACCTTCATCAATCTTCTTCGATTCCACCCGAATTGGAGGAAGTTTTGACTTCTAACAAGCCTTCAGTATGAACAAATTGCTGCGTACTTGTTCCGTATTCTTCAGGAGATAAATAAAAATGCCCTCATCATTAAATCGATAAATTATAAGAGCTTCGCTATTTGCTATGTACTGAGAAGAAGAAGTTAGCAACTACGATTTACTACTCACAGCAGGAGGGATGAAAAGTAAGAGTTACCCACAAAATAACTCCTCATACATGAAGTAAAGGCGTCGAAAAATACTTCTTAAAGGAATAACTGCAGAGTATTATCGATGACAATAGAATAAAAAGCACCCTGCACTGTATGGCAAACGAATGTAAGGGTAAAGAAACCCGGTTATTATGCAGAAAAACCCACTGGTAACGAAAAACAACCACCTCTTTAAGAAGCACCCTTAAATAGACAACCGTAGACAACAATATAAATAGGACAATAGAGAGAAATTTTAATAATAAAGAACACGGAATTCCAGACATGAACCACGATCTTGAAACCGATGAAAAAGCATACAAACACAAAGCAAAATCAAGCCAGCTGCCGGGCTGGTAACCGTGGTAATCGGTAATCGTGAGGTAACCGAGACCAATGCTCAGTCTGAAGTCTTTAATGTTCGGGATTAAATTCCGCCGAATTTCGATCGTCAGATTCAGGAAACCGAATTGGAAACCAAAGACCATTCATTAAAGAAAAACAGCAAAAAAAGAAATCTCAATTACAAAGAATCATAGCATCTCCACACAACTCAAGTCAAATCCAACATCACTTCATTCTGTTGAATTTATGCTCAAGGAATTCCATCAAATTCAGCAACGGACAATAAAAATAACAACAACAAAAGACGACGCAGATTTCTGAATAAAACCACAGAATAAACAGTATACAGAATGCGCATGTCGCCCAACGAAGCAATCTGAATTATGGGTGCGGGCCGAAAGCAATAGGGGGATAACTGAATTTGGTTAACAGAGCTTTGTCGCTGTTAATTTGTCGGGCGACGAAGTTCTCTGCTGTTATTAGTTAGGCAAGTTTCATCAAAAGAGCGAGTTCAGTGCACACTCTACCAACAAACACACATGATATGAGAGTCGAAGATCTTTTCGAATGAGTATGAAGGGATCGGAAGATCGACTTTGTTTCTTTTATTTTGCACTAACAATGCTAGCGAATATGCGTAAGAAGAGATAATCGATGCAGCACTCGTATGTCAAGTAAAGTGTGAAAGAAAGAATCGATCCATTTATCGTGTACAGCGGGCGATGAGAAGAACGGTACGATTTGTCATCTTTTGCTTCTCTTACAATAACAAACCATGTTCAGCCGTCCCCCCGTCTGGATTTGTTTTAAATTTTGCATTTTATGGTTTTTGGAAGGAATTTTGCTTTCGTAGCTTTGTTCTGCTTCTTGTTCGATGTCCAGGCTTTGTAAAGCGCTGGCACGATCTCCGTTGCGAGCATAGTGTGCTGTTGAAGAATTTGAATAGGCAGATGATCTACTTTAGTCGGCATATCAACACATTGAATACGTTATACGAGTAACATTAAAAAGTTAATGGAAACCCTTTTATAGGGTTAAACGAATGTTTTTTACGAATTTGAAATAACACGAGATAGAAAGAAAATATAATTCTGTTTATAAACATTTTTTGTAACAATTCATAGATTATCAATATTCTATGCATTTCTCTCATGATTTCTTCTTTTTTTACACAGTAGTTTTGTTTTAGAAAACGAAAAAAGTGCTAGTCGACAATTTTTTAGGAGTTTGATATGCCTGCGAAACACATTCCTACATCTTCCTTGTGTAAACATATACATATATTTGTACAAGCATATTTATTGTACGGGTATGTGTGTACATATTTACCCAGCAAAACCAGACTACCCGAGTCGCACACACAAGCACAGTATTTTCCTCTGTCACTAACACGCTCTCATAAGATTTGTAACACGCTCTCATAAGGGCTTATAAGTGCGAAAGAGATGTCGAGAGTACCTTGTCTATTGTATATTTCCGTCTTGTTCTTCCATCGTGATATTGCAAAAATAAACGTCACAAAACTAAAAAAGCTTGAGATTGGAAGTCGGCGGTTTTCCAAAACTATTATTAAAAGTGAAATATAAGTACATTTATTTAGTTTATTTAAAGTAAATTCATTTTTCCATGATGTGGAAGAGCGGCTCTTGTGCGAGAAATTTTCTACAGCTGTGGTATTTATTTTTTTTCCATTAAAGAAAACTAATAACATTTTTTTCTTAACTAGAACGGAGTGTGGGAGAAGCGGGCGCTGAAAAAATGCGGAGTGTTTTATGATATTTTATATGGTAATTATATAATAACTGATTTCTTATCTTTGTTTAACTGTTTCACTTCTTTTAACGATAGATGTATTCAGTTCGTGTGGCCGAGTTAATTTCGAAAGTGAAATGCAAAAATCATTGAGAAGTCACACAACAAAAGCAAGCACAAAAAAACAAAGTATAAAACAAAACAAAGCTGTGCCTTATGTTATTTTAAAACCTTTATTTTCTTAATTTGTATAAGTCTGAGATATTCTTAGCATAAGTTGTGATTCATAATAAATAATAATATGCTTAAATAATAAAAAAAAATAATATTAATCCTTAGTTTATTTTTATTAAATTATTTTAAGTATTAAAATGGTATCACTACCAGGTAATTAACTGGTTAATTCACCGGTAGCGATACCCGAGTGATATGGTATCGCTACCAGGTAATTAACTGGTTAATTCACCGGTAGCGATACCCGAATGATATGGCATCGCTACCAGGTAATTAACCGGTTAATTCACTGGTAGCGATACCGAACAGCTGATAGTGCGAAAGAGCGCACTATATACTTACACATATGAGTTCTGGAATGTGAAAGAAAGGGATGCAAGATCTCATGTACACAAAAGTTTCGGGTAGATTTTTCCCGATGCTCTTAAGAAATTAATAGAAACTTTACCCGAGACGTCGGGTAATGCTACCAGGTAATTAACCGGTTAATTACCCGGTAGCTGTCTTGCAGGGTATAGTACAATAGAAATGCTGTAGGAAAAAATCGACTGAGCAACGATGATACCGAATGATGACGAAGTTGCCGTCGGGAAATGTTGATCAGCTACTCGGTTCTGTTAGAAACACCAAACGAGTTGAACTTTACAGAAACAAAGGCTGTTAAATGCTGGTCGTAGTATTATTAACAGCGGACGTAATGTTAAGTTAACAGTGGTCGTAATATTGCGACCACGGAACAAATTTTTTTTTGTATGAGATGCGCATTCTGTATACTGTTTATTCTGTGATAAAACTGAACTGCGTTGTAAAAAATTAAAGCAACCTAAAATAGATACACACAAAAAAACCCCCGAGAAATTCCAGAAAAAGGATGAGGATGAGAAGGAAATAAAAATACAACAAACACACGAAAGACGAATTCTATATAAAAATATTAGCTGGATATTCGCAAAAAAAAAAGAATATGAATGACATCATCATCATGAACATCATCGTAGCCGTATATTCAATTTTTTGTTCGATAATAAAACGAATAACAAACAACAATAACAACAGTTAATAATAACGTTATTACGTAAATCACATTACCATATAAAGTGTGGGCCATCGGCTGGTTTTCTTTTCGTTTGTCACTAATTTTCTTAAAAACTATACAACCGATTTGTCACTTACATATATAAAATTCCCCAAAAAAAAAGCCACTAATCGGTAGATTTATCAGAACATTTATCGGTTTATCGATTTATCGGTAGATTTTAACATAAGAACTGCGAACTCTTCCTTTAATATTACACTTTAATTCATGGTTTTTAGATCAAAACAGACGCAAACCCTTTATACAGTCCTCCATCCATCCGTTTATCCATCTAACAATGCTTCAGTTTTGGCCATAAATAACGGTACTGTTTGGAGCAACAGCAGCTGCTACTTTTTGTCGCCAATTTTATTGCTTTTTACATAATTTTCACCTCGTTGCTGTCATTCGTATTCAGCCAGCCACCAACGAGCAATTTTCTAAGAATAACCATTAATTTTCTAGTCGATGTTTGGATTTTCATTTTCTAGTTTCTAATTTTTCTGTTCTAATTTTTTGAACTCTTATTTTTTTTTTTAATTTATATGATTAACCCTCTTTTAACACTTTAAATACGAAAATAAAACGTTTCTCTCCTAAAGACTAATAATTGTTCGCTTTCGATTTCTTCAAAAATGTTCTTCAGTGTACATACTTCAGAGTTCCTTCTAGGATGCTGACTAAGCAACGTCCTCTGCTCAGTGTCTCTGATAAAGAAAACTTTTGCCAGCGATTTTCATGCAAGATTTTTGTTTCTTTTTCTTTTTTGACATCACTGCGTATCGCAACGCATGTTTTTCTTTGCTTCTTTATTATTGTTTTTATGTCTAGATTTTCGGGGTTCTACGGGTTTTCCGGAGCAGGGGCAGACACCGAAACTGGGACAGAAATATTTTTGTCCATCAGCGAAAATTTCACGATTTTCTTGGTGATAAAATGGAACTCATATTTTTAGGGGAGCGAAAATTTCAGCTCGGTTAAAATATACAAACAGCGAGACAGATTAATAAAAAACGTCTGTCGAAATTATTTATTTATAGTTGTTGTAGTTGTGGTTTGCTCTGTTCACGAAGTAAGCTTTTTAGAGAGATGCTTCTGGTGTCACTGGTATGAGAATAAATGGAAGTGAAGAGAAAAGTTGGCAAAAGATTTCACAAAACGTTCTGTGACCCAAAAACAAAAACAATTCAGATATATTGTAGTGAACATTCTGCCAAAACTCAAACATACTCAAAAGTAAGACGTTTGGAATAAAATGGATATCAAGGATGAGAACAATTCATTGGATTGTCCTTTAATTCGCATCCTTCGTAGACGCATCCTTTAAGTGTGAGTACAGAAACCCCCTTAAGTCATCCATATACAAATAATACACTCTAGTATCAGTAATAATATATACAGTAACGTATCATGTATAGTTTTGTGCTATTTTGCAATCATCGAAGTCATAAAATCGAGCTTCACTCATTAAGTAATCCATCACAGTTAAACGATCCTTTAAATTTACGTTATTGGGACCCAAAAAAGCTGGCGCACCTCAGAAAGAAAACAAAAACGTATCCGTTACTAATAAAGCACCATCACCAGGTAATCAACTTTAAAGTTTCGCAAAAAACGTGGCCAATTCAATCGATTTAAACACTTTTGCTAGCATTTTTATTGAATTAACAGCACTCCTCGGATTGAAGCCTCAACACCGGAACCAACACATGCACATGAAAGCACACCAACGCACATACACACACAATGAACCATTAAAGCAGCAAACACAGTGACAGACGTTCTGGCGTGCAATTGAGCCAAATAATTGTAATCAATGAAGCAACAAGCGACCCATTCTTGTGATCGATGGTGTATTTGCATGTGTGTGTATGTGTGTGTGTGTGTGAGTGTAGGTGCTGAAAATACATTATTTCGTATTCAATTTTTGGAAACTGTGAAGAAGATGCATTTAATGCCGTTCGGATTCAATGAAAACTCGGGAAGAGCGGCAGACTTGATAAGCAAATAAAATTGACGTCGTTTAGCATCATCGAAATGATGCAACAGCGCAAAATATGCATCATCAGCAAAAGCAACAAAAACATGAATATTCTGCCATAAAAATAGCAGCGTTCAATGTTATTTCTAAGAAGTTGTGTGAGTAGTGAGTAGGTCCACTTTACAAACACAAATACACACACAAACACACACTCGCACTCACACGCAGCCGCACATACGTAGAACTCCCGAATGACCTAATCCAGTGCCCAACGTGCCCCAGTTACTCAGAAACGGTGGCCTCGAGGCGGCCATCCATTCAAGCTGCTTCTTCTCCCCTTCGTTAGCAAAACAAAAACAAGGATATTTTGTGCATATCCAGTCAGTTGTTGTTGTTGTGTTGTCTCTATTTCTTTCACATTTTCTTCCTTTTTTATGTCTTCTTTCATGTTGCTGAAGAAGGAGGAACTCTTCGGCGGCAAGCAACAGAAGCTGAACCGTGTTTATGGCACAACAACACGGTTGGTAGACTGGCGACGATGGCTGGCTGCGTTCTCAAGGCTACACTGAAAGAAATTCCTAAAGAATCGAAGTGGTTGAATTCTCAAAACTTCTTGAGAGACAGGTTAATCAATCGAAATTCGTTAATTCATCATTCTAGTCGATTGATTGGAGATTAAGTACAAGAGAAAAAAAATTGAAAACTTAGAAATGTTTGGTTATTTTATAGAGATAGAAACGGTACGCAAATTTACGGTAATAAAATTACAACGTGACTTTTATTCGAATGACATCATCCACTGCCACCGAGCCACCCGTCGAAGCAGACAAACCAGCGGACAGACATTCATTCAGTTGGACAAAAAAAACGCTTCAAATGCGGAAAATTTTACTTGAAGCGGAAACACAGTGGGTCACTTTCACGGTATAATCAGGTTCGGTGATGATGTTTTAGTACCGATTTAACCCTTAACTACAGACGACCGGTATTTTTTACCGGTTAGTGTTTCAATTTTGCGAAATATTTTTGGAAATATATATTTCATTAAATATATATTTCCCATAAAACTTGTGTAACTTGTGTGTAACTCAATAATTTTACAGCTTTGACTAGATCTAGAAACCCTAGAAATATGTAAAAGCATATAATATATTTATTTTCCAGTTGCTATATACATATTTTTTTTAATTTGGTATAACAGGTAAAAAATACCGGTGGTCTGTTATAACGTTCCTATAATCGGACGTCTGTAGTTAAGGGTTAATACAAACTACGTGAGTACAAAAGACACAACAACAACAGCAACTTCATGGGACATTAGGTCATAATGATCAATACAAATACAATAAAATCATCATCATCATTACCATAATCGTGATCATCATCGTTATTTTTAGTTTTTTTAATTAATAACACAATCACACACACACACGCATTCAGGCGCTCAATCAACCAATAAATTTGGTAGATTTTATCCAATTTTGTTTTTCATAAAAATGTTGGAATTCCCCCCGCTACTCCTCAGGCCAACCCAAAAACAAACCGTGCAGCGCAGATGACTTCATGCACTGAAACCCTCAAAAATCTGCATCCAATCAGAATATTGATGGAACCTGCAGATTTTTGTTGTATTGTTTTTGTGTTTCCTCCGCTTGCATCCGATGCTGCATTCAACAGTTGTTGTTGCGTTGCGTTGAGATCAAGTTTCAATATTTATCAATGAGTTTTTCCATTTATTTCGGTTCACAAAATTGCCACTTTTTTCAGAAAACAAACGATGACATCACGAAATTCTAAAACTTTCTTCAACGTTTTCATTTTCGATATTATTTAGCAGAGGAAATACATAAATAATCATCACTATCGACTAATAATAAAAATTAGCAACGACAGAACGATGTTTAGAAATCAAGTCTTTTTGAAATTTTTATAAATAAACTTTAAAATTATTTTGCAGAAGAACAGCAACAAAAACAATATATTAAAAAAACACACCCCAGAAGCGCGCGCGCTCGTCTTGCTTTAGTGCTTGCTTGAGAATAGCTTCTTTCTTTCTTGTGAGGCACTTTTTTACTTCTATCTGGATTATTTCTCAGCTCCCACCGTTCGCTATGTTTTCGCAGCGACTGTTCGAGCTAAACTATTGCAAGTTTCACGACAGAAACTGCTTGTGGTTTGTCTGCGCGACCCCGCCGAACATAAGTTCCTCGTGCGAGCGAACAAGCGAGCGAAGGAATCGAACAAAAGAGCAAAACATTTCAAGCATATGAAAGTACAGTAAGACCCCGCTTAACGCTGTTTCGTTTAGCGCTGTTTCGGTTTAGCGCTGGTCTGACTGACTTAGAATTTTATTTGTTTTTATAAGTATATATATACATACTAGATGTATATATATTTTGGAGCATCAAAAGTAAAAAATTAATCGCAATTAATATCGATTGTTTGTATTTTATTCAAATATTGTTTGAGAATATTTCTTTAAAAACAAAATTTTTTGTGATAACCGTCGTCTCCACCAGCGGTACTGGCAGTTTGAATTGGGAATGGTAGGTGCGACCTCCTTTTAAAAAGGTGGCCGCGATTCCCTTGGAGGCCACAGGTAACGCTACATCGCCCTTTCCTCGTACCACGCTCAAGAGGGTTTTGTATAGGTAGTTTTTTCCACTTCCCCCAGGTCCATCCAAGAAGAAGTATTTTGATAATCTGCTAGATGTGGATGTTGCATCTATAACTCTATTAAAAGCAACACCCTGTTCATCGCTTAAATTTTCGACATGCTGACTTCTACAGCCTCAGCCAGTGTGGCTTCCCAAACACAATCGTCTTCTAAGATACCCAACTCCTTGCATGCCTCTTTGAATGTTTTGAATGTGACCCCATGCACAGTTCTAAGGTTCTCAAAACTGATTTCTCCTCTCACATGTAAGAGAAGTAGTCTTAGATGATATCGCTCACCTTCCGATATACTCACTGTGTACATTCGTCCTATGGCTCTATCACTGCCTCTTTTTCTCTCTACCCAACCATTCTGTTTTTGGAGAATGAATTGCTTCGGGATTTTAATTGAGACACAGAAACATTAACTGAATATCTAATGTTCATTTTCTAAACAACTAAACACACCACCACAAAAAATAGTCACAAACAAATTCAATGAAACTAAACTATTATGAAAAATTATTAAATTTTTAAATTATTAAATTTTTCATAATAAAATCTGACAAATTAATCAGCACAATCTAGGAAAAAAAATACAAATTTCCTCCCGATCGGATTTTTTGCAAAAAAATGGCAAAGCCGTTTGGATTTTTGAAATTTGCGATTTTTCTCATCAACATTAGATGCCCAGGAAGGTTTCTGAGTGATGTGGAAGTAAAAAAAAAGTCCCGGACTTTTATTTTGCTAACAGACAGACACAGGGATTTTATACATATAGATTCGTTTAAATTGCTTTTATTTTTGTAAGAAATAAATGTTTGTTTTTATTAAAAAAAAACATAATTATTAAATTTAATACCTAACCAATTTTCTATCCATTTTCCTCGTATAGCGCTGTTTCGCATTACGCTCTACTTTGATGGAACGTATCCCCCGCGTTAAGCGGGGTCTTACTGTAATACTATTTATAATATGCAGTGCATCTACTATGTTGATAGAGAGAGGAAGAGAGACAGATCGCAGCAAGTTGTTACGCGCCAGGTGCAATTTACATTTGAGTCGAAATAAAGTTCTGTACCGAGAAGTTACAGTTTCTTTAGTTTTAACAACGAATCAATTTTTCTGATTACATCGATTATCGCCCGATTTCAAGAGTCTACAGAAAATTCAAACACATTGACTCGTTGTTTTTCAATAGGAAGCAAAAAATTCAACCCGTTCGCCTTGGTAGAACTTTATTTTGACTCAAATGTAAACTGCACCCAATGAAACACTCAGCTTCTATTTTGCTAGAATGCTAGAGAAAATGCTTTGTGTCGTCATTCCAGAGAGTTCGTTCTTTCAGCCACCCCTTCGGCCATCTTCGGTTGCCCACAAGCAATCAACAACAAACACTACGAATGTCGCAGCAGCTGCTAGCGTTCAACCAGCATCGTTGAACACCCTGTATGCAGTTTACGCATTCGGGTATATTTTTGTGCACAATTTTAAACATACGCCTCAGGATATACAATGGATTTTTTCTTTGTCTGTACGGAGGCTGGCGCTAAAAACTCAGCTGCTGCCAAATGTTTTGGAAGCCGAAATAAATGAATGAAAAGTATATCGTAAAGAACACGCCGACCGGCACACGGAAAAGTAGACCAACAATCAGCCAGCCTGCTTGAATGACAGAAGGGTTGTCTGAAGGAAGGAAGGAAGGAAATCAGCTGCACACTCATGGATGCATGGACGGACACCCTCAACGGGGCACAAGTGCGTGCATCTGTTTGTTGGTGGAGTGCGGGTGCGTATGCGGTGCGGTTCCGGTGTTTTAATTTTTGGGTTTTTCATGGCTTCCTTTGTTTGTATGTTTATTTGTTCGTTTTTGTTTTTCTTTAATTTTTTCTACTTTTTTTTATTAATATCTCGATCGATTCTCAACTGCTCTCACTGCTGGCGGTCACGTGACTTGTTAAAATCAATGAAAAGAAATTTTAATTTATTGCTTATTTATTTATTCATTTAAACTTAATTTTGTACATCAGAACATGATATGATTTCAAGGAAAATCAACTGCGATACCCGTGAGAATCAATTTTCTCCCCCCACAAGCGAATTACAGAGAAATTCTATTAACTACCAAGCAATTTTAAATCAAATCTCATGTCTGTAAACATGACATAGCATCACGCAACAGAGAAACCTGTGAACAGATAAACAGATCGTTTAACAGTGAGATCCAATCGTTTAACAGAGGAATCAGTTAACAGAGAAATCCGTTAACAGAGAAATCATTTTTCAGTACAACAGAACGCTGCTGTTAATTATTAAATCCAGTTTATTAGCAATATTATAGATGATGAGTTGCCAGAATCTCCAGAATCCGGGTACGAAGAAATGTTTAAAGAAATCCTCACCTTGGATCTCAGTTCCTCAGCGAAGTTGACTGCGATTTCATTAGAATTTATGAGGAAATCTTTTTTAATATTGCCCAAAAATATAAACAATAAAACAACGATAACAAGAATAGAAGCAACAACAAAGAATACAGCAACATAACACATTTTATGTTAATAAAACAAGAGAAAAACAACAAAGAAGAAAACCTGTAAACAATAAAAATCGCATAAAATTGGAAAACACCAACCAAGCCAAATCTTAGACGAATCGAACACAAGCAAAACGGGGGGAGGGGGAGGAAGGGGGGAAATTAAATGCCGCAATTAAAATTGTTTATTGCGAAACATTAACGCACTTGAATGGCAAAGAAGAATGTTTATTCTGTGTTTCCTTCTGTTGTCTTTCCTCACATTCTTTCCTTGTTGCTTTCTTTCGAGAATATCCAAGTCGGAGCCAAAAAAGAGCATCCAATATACGTAGTATTACAACAACAAAAACGGCGCTGATATTCAAGTAAGAGATACTCGGGGATGTGTTTGGCTCTCTTTCTCTCTGTTGCTCTTGCGAGACAGCCTCTGAACGGGCGGGAAATCCATTTAATTGTAAATCTCACGACTCATCAGCATCATCGACGATTGGGCGGTGGACCACCCGCTGTTTCCGGCGAGGAGTGTGGGAAGAACGGGTTCACTTATCGCTGAGGTGTGGCTGGAAACCAGAGCCTGAAAATAACTGTTATGGCAATGGCCTTGAGCAAAAAAGTCAACTTTTAACTTTTATTTTAAAAGTTAAAAGTTAAAAGTTAACTTTTAACTTTTATTTTAAAAGTAAAAGTTAAAAGTTAACTTTTAACTTTTATAATAAAAGTAAAAGTTAAAAGTTAACTTTTAACTTTTAAAATAAAAGTAAAAGTTAAAAGTTAACTTTTAACTTTTATTTTAAAAGTAAAAGTCTTTTGAAGACTTTTATTTTTAAAAGTCTTTGAAAAAAGTCTTTTGAAGACTTTTATTTTTAAAAGTCTTTGATAAAAGTTATTTTGAGACTTTTATTTTTAAAAGTCTTGGGAAAAAGTCTTTTGAGGACTTTTTCGTCTAACTTTTTTGAAATAAAAGTCTTTTTTAAAAGTCTTTTGAAGAAGAAATGCGCTGTGGCGAACGGTGGAGGAACATGATTGAATACATATATCGCTATCAGATTTGGTGCGAAGTAAAGAATATTTGCTTGAATCGTCACTCAGCGACGCTGCGTGTGTGTATCAATATCTCGACCGCTGCCCTTATCGGCAGCGGGTACAGCGGCGGACAATGCTTTAAAACAACAACTCATTGCTCAGCTTGTGTGTGAATGACTGTGTTGTTATTGTTGATTGTTTACGTTATAGGGTTATAAAGGATTTAAAGCAGAACTACTAATGCAATGAATTTTGATCGGAAAATTGTTATTGGTATCAAAATCTAGTTAGTCGCATGTCACTTTAGAGTTAGTTAACTCTCAAACGGCTGCACCGATTTCGATGCGGTTTTCACCATTGTATTGCAAATTTTTAATTCAATCGTATTTATAGATGAGATTTTTTTTTCATTATAATTTTATACCTAACAAATATCTATGATTTTACAAGAACGCTGGGGATGTGTTGGCGAAATTCCCATCATTAATTGCATTTGTTTCAACAAAAATTGTAAAAATATAAAACAACAACAAGTACCAGCACACAAAACATATCCGCCAGGTTTTGTGTGCTGAAATGCGATATCTGTTTGTTTGCAATACCTGTCACCAAAAAATCGTACGGTACGCCAACACATCAAGAGTTTTCTGTACCTTCTGTTTTGGTTACAACATTTGCCTTTGCTCCAAATCAGCGACGCAAAAGTATTTAAAATCATAGATATTTTTTAGGTATAAAATTATAATGAAAAAAACCTCATCTATGAATACGATTGCATTAAAAATTTGCAATACAATGGTGAAAACCGCATCGAAATCGGTGCAGCCGTTTGAGAGTTAACTAACTCTAAAGTGACATGCGACTAACTAGATTTTGATACCAATAACAATTTTCCGATCAAAATTCATTGCATTAGTAGTTCTGCTTTAAATCCTTTATAACCCTATAACGTAAACAATCAACAATAACAACACAGTCATTCACACACAAGCTGAGCAATGAGTTGTTGTTTTAAAGCATTGTCCGCCGCTGTACCCGCTGCCGATAAGGGCAGCGGTCGAGATATTGATACACACACGCAGCGTCGCTGAGTGACGATTCAAGCAAATATTCTTTACTTCGCACCAAATCTGATAGCGATATATGTATTCAATCATGTTCCTCCACCGTTCGCCACAGCGCATTTCTTCTTCAAAAGACTTTTAAAAAAGACTTTTATTTCAAAAAAGTTAGACGAAAAAGTCCTCAAAAGACTTTTTCCCAAGACTTTTAAAAATAAAAGTCTCAAAATAACTTTTATCAAAGACTTTTAAAAATAAAAGTCACAAAATAACTTTTATTAAAGACTTTTAAATATAAAAGTCACAAAATAACTTTTATGAAAGACTTTTAAAAATAAAAGTCTTCAAAAGACTTTTTTCAAAGACTTTTAAAAATAAAAGTCTTCAAAAGACTTTTTTCAAAGACTTTTAAAAATAAAAGTCTTCAAAAGACTTTTTTCAAAGACTTTTAAATATAAAAGTCTCGAAATAACTTTTATGAAAGACTTTTAAAAATAAAAGTCTTTGATAACAGTTATTCAAAAGACTTTTTTGATAAAAGTTATAAAAGTTTCAACCTCTGCTGGAAACTGATGAATGGTGCACTCGATGTCAGGTACTCCAAGACACGGAACTCTTCCCTGCTTCCCCCCTCCCGGCCCCACCACCTCCCAACCAAATTAAGTGCTTTTTTTCACTGTCACTTCATTTGAATGCAGCAGAGAAGCTGTTCATCATTTCTTCATCTGTTCAGCTCTTTAATTACATTACATCGGCGTTTCTCTCCCTCTTCGCGCCCCTTCGCAAGTGTTCAATGTTCGAAATGTTTTCCTCTTCTAAGAAAAATAAACAACACCGAGAAAACATTCATAATTTTTCTCACTTAACATAAACAAAATTCATGCTAAAATAACACAGAAACGAAAAGATACAATTTTCGAAATTTCTTTTGATATTGAGTAATGCGAAAGTAGAGAAGCAGAAATGCAAAAAACGATGAGAGGAGGAATTCTCAAAACTCGCTTTAACCCTTTACAGTCCCTTTAAATTTTCATTTTCATTGTTTTATTCTTTTATTTCACTCAAAAACGTTTTCATCGTCCTTTGTAACAGTTTATAAAATATATTATATAATATAATTTCAATACCATACGTTAAGTTTATACAATTTTTTGTGTGCTTAAAGTTTTCCTTCAATGTTCTCAAATATTAAAAGATGATGATTACTTAAACTCTAGTTTTTGTTTTTCTTTCGAGGTCATTCGCGAGAGTATTCAATTTATTCCGCTTTTGTTGGCGCCACTCGTTAAAAGCAGCGAAGAAGATGCGCCAAAAATCGTGACAAGTTCGCCATTGAATGGGGGTCAATAGTTCAAGGCTGACAGCGCCAGTGCGGTGGTGGGGAGGGGGAGGGGGGGGCGGGGTTGGCAGGCGCACACGAGTTGGTTGACTCATCTCGGAATTATAACAGTAAAAGATGACACAAAGAAATAAACGACTTAAAAAATGAAAATACTGAAGATAAGGACGATAGTAGAGGATAGTAGAGGGTTTTAAAGGATGGTAGCGTCTTTTAAAAGATGGTAGAGTCTTTTAAAGGATGTTTTAAACTAAAATTAAGATGCGAGCACATTAAAAAATTAGTAATTTCTTAAAGAACCTGGAAAATAAAAGAAATGATAGACAGTTGTTCATGCAAATGAAAAAGAAGAAAAGCTTCGATAAAAATTTCTGGATAAGGGACGATATTGAATTAAAGACGATAGTTTTTAAAGGATGTCATCTCATGTTATGCTGCGAAGAACTTAAATTCTGATGTGTGTAGGTACAAAATACTGCCTCAACGGGTTAAATGCTGAATTATTTTTTGTAAAACATCTCTTGCAAGACAACGTGTCTATTTTTAAGATTTCATCAAATACTGTTATTGTGAAAAGATACAAGATTTCGTGTATTCAGTACTGCTGCTGCTGTTGTTGTTGTTGTTGTTGTTGTTCGGTTGAATCCACCACGCAGGCGAACAAAAGAAAAGCAGAGTGAGGATGAAAATTTTCAGTAGCGCGGAGTTTGGCAGCGATACCGATCGCGAAAAGACACACGCGCCGCCCTCAACGACGATCTCTCGCTCGGTCCTCACGATCACGACGATCATCGCCAAAGACAAAAGAACGCGGAATTTCGGGATCGTCTAATTTTCTAGAGCAAATTGTGAAAAACCAGAAAAGCGATCAACCGAATCAACAGTGAAAAGAACAAAAAAGAACATACATATAATAATAAAAATCGTAAAAATAACCACTGAAATTTTAATGCCGAAAATTGACCAAATTTATGGCGCAGTGAAATTGTTAATCCTTTTAAGCGAGTCCGGACGAACGCGTATGCAAAAACAACACATCGGAAAATTGATTGCATTTTAAAAAGCAAAAACATCTGCGCTTTTATTGTTGTCGACTATAAATCAAAAGCCGAAAAGCTCCTAATTGTGTTAATTAATTATGCGAATTTAGTGTCAGTGAGCAAAAACGGAGCTGCAAGTGCGAACAGTTCTCGACATGCATCATTAGATTCCGATTCCGATACAGATACAGCCACAAATACAACGGCAACAGAGTTCCGATTACCAGCGCTTCACTTTTCGCTTTTCGCCTGAAGTGTTTGACATTGAATCCGAGGAACTTTTAGCCACCGAACGTGAGCCAAATTTCGCAATCGATCGATCGATAGAACCATCGATAAGAACAGAACAAAAGAAAGAAAACTAGATACAGGATTATCTTGAAAATATTCTACACTAAACTACACTAAAAATTTCTGAAATACCGTCAACCTGTGCGTGTGTCTGACCAAAAAATCCACCAAAGAATTCCATTAACTAAGACAACATTTCCACCGAAAATCTTTCTTACAATTCCGACATTTCACTTTATGACAGACTACTGATTTGCAAACAGTCTTTCATTAATTCTGTTGCATTCAACTGAACGATGACAACGCGCGGTATTCGACGCAAAAAGTCCACTTTGACCGAACTGAAGATCGCCGTCGTTGGAGGGCCCAGTGTGGGGAAGAGCGGTAGGTCGAAGTCCTCGAGTGAACGACCCTTGAAATGGGGCCGGTCTCAGTAAAGCATGAAAAATACAATTAGTATAATAATAATTAAGTAGATTTAAGGGAATTCATTACTTGTACCTGAGCTAAATCCCTTTCAGCATAACATCAGCACATCCTTTGAGAAACTCTAACATCCTTTAATATAGTTTCTAAGGCCCTAAGAACTACAGACCCTGGAGCACTTGTGTGACTTCGAAATGATGCAGTGTAGCTAAGTGCTTGGGTTGCTGCTACTGGCGTCATAGTTTCGCTTTTCTATGGATGTATACAGCAGTCCCAGCTAAAGTGGAATACTTAAACTGCGGAATGACGACTGTATTGCAGATCGGGCGGGCAATACGAAGGACCTGCCAGTTTTTTGTGAGACCTCCTCTCTGAGGGCAGCCAGCAGCAACATACAATAATTACATCAACTCTATTAGCAAATAGAGAGCCACATGTCTGCTTATCTACTGTTACTATCCGCATTTTAATCTAATTTTAACTCTTAGATTTAAAGCATTACAAGTTAAATAATATATAAAAAGGTACAAGTGTAAAAAAAAAACCAGTCAATCTGCCGGAAAACGATTCAGTTTTCTTTCCATTCCAATTCTTACCCTCCTGAGATTCTTTTTCGATAATTTCTGTCATCATTTTTGTTCACCTTGTTTAATAAGGAATTTTATAGTTTTTTGGCCACCCCCGGCGTCCCCTCTCCTGCCGCCCGGCGACACCAACGGTTTTTTGTTTTTGTTTTGTCTCATTTCATTTTTAATTCGTTTTTAAATCAACGCTAAATCTATTTTCATGCCACATAAATAGAAAAATAAGACATCAAAAAAAGTTTTGCTTCTTTACGATTGTGTCAAATTATTAGCGATTCCAAAATCATTAAAACACCCACAGAAACAACAGCAAAATCCAACAACAACATCGTTCGTCTAGCGAAACGATAAAAAAATGAATAACGTTAATTTTTGGTTACTCATTTTTATTTTATTCTAAGGTGAAAAAAGAAGCAAATAACATTAATTATTGCGCTACAATCGGCATATGATGAGAACAGATCGAAATACTTTTCGTCCATGTTGATAAACTTTTATAATTAATAACTAATTATCACCTTTCCAGGGCCGTAGTAAGGTGATTAAGTAGCTGAGTAGCTTCACATATCTTTCACCCACTTGGCTTCAGCAGGTTCTCGAAGTACTCTCAATCCGAGACGTCAATACGATGTACTGACGTCATTCGTCATCCTGCATACATTCTATTCGAAAGACCTTCAAAACTTGAAAGACATCTTTCAAACAACAGACGTCATTTGGCCCTCCGTAGAATGCTGTGTATCGTGCTACATAAACGTCATTCGGTTCTCGAAGACTGATTATATTCGAACTCAATCTACATTTAATTCCCCCCCGCCCCCTCCCCTTCCGTTTAATTCTCACTCCGCAAATGAGACTAAACTAATCGTTGTTAATTCTAAATATTAAAAACTTTAACTTTAAACATTCAATAAATTACTATTGCAACTATATGGTTTTCCAATAAGAGGTGTAATTTTGATATTCAAAGAAAAATGCCATTTTTTGAGATAAATTATCGCATCTTTATTTCGTAATAAAGAGGAAGGTATGCCGTTAATAATGAAAAACAACATCAGGCAAATGGCCACCACGACCACGCTTGCAGGATCATAGCTATTCAAAATTACACCTCTTATTGGAAAACCCTTTATAAAACAAATAAGTTTATCTTCTTGACCATGGCTCGGTTGGTCTTAAATTAAACGAAACATTAGTTAAATGTATCAAATCGAACATTGAAGTATGTTCTTTGCAGTCTTTTGTCCATTATAGGGTGCCATTGGTGCCCCCGAATGAGCCTCATTTGATTTGATCGGTGTTCATTAAAACACTAGAGCAGCAGCTGATTCCATTTCAGTCATCACACGAATGCATTTGTTGCAATTAAAAAAAATATGTCCCGAATCGTCAGCGACGTCATATAAAAATTAGTAATTTGAGAAAAACACGTACGTGTAAATGTTCCATGAAATGGGCTGAGAATGAAATCGCTGAACCGTTTGAGGTCGTGATTTTTATTACGGTCAATAAAGTGAGGGGGGAATCGCACTCCCACAACAGAGCAGGGGCGCAGGCTTTTATATGGGGCGCATTCAAAAAGTGAATCTGAATCATTGATAAGTTTCGAAACAGCGTAATAAAGTTTGGTGTGAAATTCGAAATAAAATTTAGATTTATTATTTATTATTTTATTTATTTTGCCTACGCTCCTGACTCTCCACTAATGCAGTTGCATGTCACTAAAGCGTTTTCGCAGTCTCAGTGATCAAATCTCGCTTTCCTTTGGGCGCCTCATAATCTATGCAACCTCATTTCGAGCGCCCCAACAACAAAACATCAACGACAAACGTACTGCTTGCTGTTTGTTGTTGTTGTCCAGCAACAAAAGCATGTGAACCAGATTGCAAATGGAAAAAATCTACCTGAAGTTAGAGTTACTTTTTCTAAATTGTTCACTTTCAAATGTTACACTTTTCCTCATCTGGCGCCGTGCAACCCCTCGATTTGAGCGCTTGTCCACCACTCACTCAGTCAACAAGCAGCGTTGTTGTTGTTGTTAGTTGTTAGTTGAAGCACGCAACAAAAGGGTGGTGCAACATTTTACGGTGCATTCTGCTGCGGCAGGATTCAGTACACTCGATGAGAAAAGGTGTGTTTCTTCGCCCGGAGTGTTGAAAAGGTGTTGTTGGAGTTGTTGTTGTTGGTTCTATTATTGTTTGCTGTATGATTTGTTTTTGTTTTGTTAGTCAAGCGTAAAAATAAACATTGCTGCATGTGTTGTTGTTGTTGTTGTTACTGTGGGAAATTCTACACCGTATATGTTTGTATTGCTTTGTGTTTCTCAGAATTGCGTTATTACTTTTTAATGCCCCCTTTTAAAGTTGACCTAAATTCGAAGTTGTTTTTGTTGTTGTTGTTGTCGTTCTACTTCTAGGGGTAGCTGCTAGGGGTAGCTGCAGCTTTTCGCCGTCGTTATGGTTGCCGCGCATTACTAATAATATACCATTAAACATGAAATTACTTTTGGTTTTTCGATTAATTGAGCATTTTTTCTTTGCAGCCCTCATTGTGCGATTTCTCACAAAGCGGTACATCGGCGAATATGATCACCAGGCAGGTTAGAAATATTTTACCAGCTTTATTCCTATATAATTAAGCAACTTATCCTTAAATTTCAACTTCAGTATGTAACAAATAAAAATACGCTAAAACTATTTTCATGGTTTTGATCGCTTCTAAAAGAACCAATAAATTCTTCAATTGAAATATTTTTATCACAAAATTCAATCGCCAAAGCAAGAAAATTACTCACCCATTGACCTAAATTGCATCCAACCCTCCTGTGTCCTGCCTTGCTTGCGCCCTGCTTTCGCTTTCGGCACCATCCACACGTTGCAATTGCGAACTCATTTTTAATAATTTTACTCCGATTACAGAAAATCGATACAAACACGAAGCGTTGGTCGACGGGGAGCCGGTGCTGTACGAGATCCTTGACACATGTCCGAAGGTAAGTTGGGCCCACGTTGGTCTATACATGCGTTTTAATGTCGTTTATGTAGTTATCCTTGGCCTGGACACGCATGTGACAATATTAACGACATTAAACTGCCAGAGGAGGGGCGCCGGAGTCGATGTAGAGCACTCAATGTGCTAAATGTGCAAAACACATCGACGACGAAGCTCTGCGCGGCGCCACAAATTCTCGCTCACGTCATCCTGACTCGCTTTTTGTCGAACTCCGCTTTCATTATTCATTTCCTTCACATTTCTTGCATTTTGTTGTTACCAGCGCCTTTTTGTGCACGAGAAACACGTTCAACATAACCTCACAACGAACGCAGTACTTGTTGTTGTTTTCGTTATTGCTACTCTCTGCTGTTGCTTCTGCAACTGCTGATGTCATGTTCAAATGATGCGAGTGATTCTCACCCTTTGGCACTGACTCTCCTTGCAGGCTGACGCCGAGTTCCACAACTCGCCCGAGCTGATGCAGTGGGCCGACGGTTTGCTACTCGTCTACTCCATCACCGACCGCAGCTCCTTCAACTACATTCGCCGTGCCAAATCGGACCTGCAGACGGATACACCGGTCCAACTGGTGGCCAACAAGGTGGACATGGTTCACCTGCGGCAGGTGAGCCGCGACGAGGGCGAGATTCTAGCCAAAGACTTTGAATGCAAATTCAGCGAGGTTTCGGCAGCCGATCACGTCGATCAGGTGGCGGAAGTCTTCCACGAGCTGTGCAAAGAGGTGCTGGCTTCGAAGCGGAAATCGAAGCAGAGTCTGCTGGAGCGCATGTTGGGTGGAACGCGTCCTTACAGCCGAGGGAAGAGCGACAGCAATTTACCCAAAGACTGAGCAGAAAAACGGGGACGAATGAATTGCAGCTTCTTTCTGAGAGACCGTGGAATTGTAAATTAAAATTGTCTTGTCTTGTATTGTATTGTAAAAAGATTACATTAAAACTTTTTGTGTAAGTTTTTTTATTTAATATACTTACTATATTGTTGTTTGTAGAAAATTAATACTTTTTAAATGAGAAATTTAGAATAGCTGTCATCTTCAAAGATTTAGCCGCAAAAGTCGCTTTCTGGCGGGCACAACTGTAACCATGTTGAAAGCTTTCCTAAAGTTCTGAATGTTTATAAAAAGAGCTTTTGAATCATATAAAAAGATTGTAGCCAGAGATAATTTCTGACAATGAGCGACAGTTTAAAGCAAAACAAAGACAAGCACCTTTCTGCCATTAGTACTTCTATTTCTCGCAAGGGTATGCTTTAAGCGGTGGTGACTTCAACTGTATACTTCAGTAGGGTTTTTGTCTGCACTCCAAAAGTTATTTGAAATTATCTAGAAATTATTAAATTACATTTCGCAAATGACGTAATAATATTATGTAATTTATATGAATTGCTCTTTCTTCCTAAAATAAAACCAAAAGATCTCAACATTCAGCTAAAAATTAACACGAGAATGAATTCGAGCACCTGGCAACAAGAAATAATTTTATTGAAGAGAAATAAAATCTTATAAAATCGTTTATAATATAAAATACTTAATGAAGTAATGCAAAGTTCAGTAGAGGTTTCCTTGTTCTGGTGTTTAAAATTCGAAAGAAAAACTAGTCTACACTCGTCAAACTTTCTCAATAACGTAAAATAAAGAGTGGCCCATTGGCTGGTTTCTTTCTGAATCATGCCATTAAATTTTAATTAATTATTTAATTATTGTAATTTAATTATTTTTATATTAACTAAAAGCCAGCTGATGGCTAACTCTATGAAGCAGCTGATTACTATTCTTGGTTATATACAGGATTTTACTAAAACAAAAAAGGAACAAAAACAAAATAAAAAAGAATAATTAAATTAAAATTATTATGTTATTATGACTATTATTGTATTATTATGAATATTCTGATTATTCTTATGATTATTACAATATTATATGATTATTCTTATGATTATTATTATGTTATTATGATTATCGTTATATTATTATGATTATGATTATAGTATTATGACTATTCTTATATTATTATGATTATTATTTAAGTTTCATTATTGTTTATCAGTTACTTTGTTATACTGCCATTTTTGTGTCTGTCTGTTGTCTGAATTCAGCATTTCTTTTTCTTTGTATAGCTTAGACTTAGATGATAACCGACCACTACAGGGAAGTACCACATTTTAATTTCACCCAACTAAATAAATCATTTAACTTGTTTGCGAATCACTTAAAATTAAAATATCTCGTTCGGAAAAGAGTGCGATTCAGCCGAGAGACAGACCCCCAGCTGCTCCATATAAGTTATTTTTTAATGTGTTTCTGTTTGTTCAGCGCATGCAAAATATTGACTCAGTACCGGAGTATCGCTGGTGGCGCTGAGTGAAGCAGGTTCCGCCTAAACACCTGCCAGAGGCGGGTGTGCGGTGAGTACGTCACTCTGATCGACTGGCTGACTTCGCTGCCACCTGCTGACACCAGCACATCACTAAGCTTGCGGAATAAATTAATCAAAAGTAATCCATTCCTGATGTAACGATGATTGGCATGTGTAACGATTTAATCACGGCAAAGCATGGAGTGATGATGAGAGATTAGTCATTATCATTGTCATTGGTCATTTCTATAAATGGACGGAATGTCTTCAGAATGAAGGTTGTTCGAAGGTCTGAACTTTGAACCAAATCTTCGCATACCCACATAAACAGTTAATAAATCGCATGAGGATCGAAAGAAATTGAAGTGATTTCTAAAGGAAAATGCACACATTAGATTTGAATACTTTCGCCCATGAAATCAAAGAATATAGCATGATTATTTTAGATCGAAAGAACAGTTTTCCTCCTGTTTTTGTGCGGGTTCATTGATGAGGTGTGTACAGTTGTCCGGATGCCTGAATTCCACATCCAAAGCATGGCATTTTTCCTTTTCGTTCATGATTCATTTATGATATTTTTTATCGGGACGCTTTTCTGCCATTTATCAAGCTTAATGCATCAATTTGCATAGCTTAATTGTAATTCGTTTAAAGCGTTAGTCTCTGTTTTTTTTTTTATTATATTTTGATTGAAATTTCTCACGCCTTTACTTTATTTGTTGTACATTAGTTTTTATTGCTATTGTTATTGTTATTGTGAATTCAATTCAGTGAAAAATCTCCGCCTTTTTATACAACTCAAACATCTGGCATTCGCTGTGTTTTTTTTAGTTACTTGCGAGTTACTCAATAATGATCCGTTGTTGCAATTTAATGCAAATTTTTCCTCCATTCGTGAACCAGTTTTCAGATCAGTCTGATCGTTAAAATAGATTTTCGAATAATTAAACACGATTGCAAAACGGGGAAAAAGTATTTTTGAGTTTCAAAGAAAGGAAGACGGAACGAAAGAAAAGCAAAAGCATTGTGGGAGGAAATAAGAAATAATTAATGCGCTATCAACAGAATATCAAAGAGTATCTTCAAGAACCACAAAAAATACTGCTAAAAAATACTGCAAAATCGTACCAAAGAACAGTCGAAAGTGAAGAGTGGCTTTTTATCATTATCTTTACACCTACCAAGTATAATTACACGATTTATTCTGCACTTTGCACTTGATTTGGAAAAGCATTCGTGCGTAGTACCGGCCGATGTTCCCCATCTTCGTAGCACGCAGCCAGAGGAAGCAGCCAGCCCCTCAATAAAAGTGACTACGTGCGTCCCAGCGAACGTGTGCGCGTTTGAGGTCAATAACGTGGTACGTGAAACACAGAGCTTTTATGTGTTTATAAGTGTTGTTATTTAATTATGTGGCAACACAGTTTAAGAACAGTTTTCAACAGCGCCAAGGTTAAAATCGCTGAATATAGCACACTTTTGATATCTTTTTCTTGTGTGGTTCATAAATCAAGGGTTAAAACGGATCTTGACGTCATTTAAATGGAATTCCATTGAGTGGAAAAAGTATAGCAGAAGCAAAGAAATACATATGGGCAGCTAAGATTTGTCATTATATTTTATGTACACAGTAGAAACTATCAGCTGTTTAATGGAATAAAATCGGTTGTATGAAAAGACTTAAGCGACGAACGTGTTTCCATTGCCAGCTGCTTTCGCTCTGTCAACATCCTGGAACGATGCTCTGCCGGCGTATTACAAGAAAATCAGTTTATTGTGGAATTTGCAATCATCTCTTTATTTCTGCTCTGGCGATAAAAGCTTTAAATTGAGAGTTTTTTAATACTACAAAGTAAAAACAACAACAGCAGGAAGAATTAGTTTCGGAAATGGTCACATTTTCGTCATTCATCGAAATACGTATCACATTTCCGAAGGAAACCTTGAAGTAGCATTGAACACTGGTTTTGGCCTGGCATCGCTCACGAATTGTTTGCCTGTCAGCAAGTTTGGCCAGCCACCAGCCCACATTCGAAGGCCGCCGACGCAGCGCACCCGGCCCAAGTGTGCCGGCCGCCTCACATGTCAATCAATCAAAACGTTGCTCAACACTGCCAGCATTGACACTTTGACGGTCAGCAGACTGCATGCCGTTCTGGACGCGTTGTCGCTGCGCCGCATTCGAATGCAGTTTAATCCAAGCGCAGCGCTCCAAACACTAGAAGCACCTTGATACTAGCTAATTGGGCAGCGCTGAGAGCCTTCGCTACCGAACAATGAGCGAGACGCGGCCAAAACTGCAGCTGATCATCACATGTTCTCCAGTTGAACTTGGCGCCTACTTTTGGCAAACACGCACAGAACCCCACCCAGACTTTTGATTCTTGGCCTTAAGACAAGAAACGACAGAAACAAACAAAACAACCGACATCGCCATGGGCCACATGAAGGCCCTCAAAGTGTGGTGTTTTCCAGGCCGCAGTGTTTTTGTTTATTCGAAACAATGGAATTTCCAGAGGTTCCGCCTCGCTGCATGCAGATTTCAGCAGCTACTAACTGATTAAGCATCAATTAAGTGCATTTTATGGAACTGTTAAATTCCATTTATTGCCAGCTGCCTACTCAGCATCTTAAATTCAATTAGCGGCGTGTTTTACTGTGAACAATTAAACTAATCTGCCGCGAAACCTAATCTTTGGGTGGCAACATTTGATCGCCTCATTTGAGCGAATTTTATCGCTCGGCTCGTTGTTTCCAGCAGCAATTGAAAAATATTCTCAAACGACTTCAGTGCCGATTCCACGGAGAAGCGGAGGCGGAATGCAAATCATCGAATGCAGTCGCTGGCTGGCTGGCTGGCTGGCTGACTGATTGATGCCTCAGCTGAGCCGAGCTGCAGCCGTCTGGAAGCAGCGATGCTCTACAAAGAATCGGTTTTATCAACAGGTGTTCGAGTGGCACATTTCGAAGCTGCCTTTTAATCAGATATTAGCTTTTAGATATCATTAATAGACAAACATGCGAGTGTAGCAGCGAATAATCACTCGTATAACAACTACTAAGCACTGTAATTAACTCGCACTTGTTACGAGTACGAAGAACCTGTCTGTGCCACAGAGCGTCTGTCTGACAAACAGCTCAATCGGTGCCCTTAGAAACGCCACCATCGGAATCAATACACAAACACGGTACCCAAACACAAGCCATCCATCCACAGACGTTCGTATTCGCGATTCACAAACTCTTAACTTGTAGAAATGATCGCTGATGCGATTCAGTAGTGATTAATCACCATTTCAGTACAACTTTATAAGTGATATCAGAATCGATTAGCCGACGAATTATAAACTCGTTAAATTGCTGTGTTTATCACTCAGCTCTCGATGAAGTGATGAAGTCAATATCGTTTACAGTGCGATAAATTCCATTGAAAAGTTATCTGAAAACTTCTGTAGCTTACATGTTGCTTATTTGCTGCATTCTACAGAATTCCAATGGCTGCAGATCATACTATTTTAATCGCACAATCGTCATGAACTCATCGGAAACTGAATTTTCTCGACGATTTTTTGACCTCATTACCGTTACTTTGTCTGAGAATAAATCTTCCTCCATTCTATTGTTTTATCGTAATAAGTTTTAGAATAAAATAAATTCCAATTTCAGTTATTAAATTGAATTATTTTTGGACGTTATTTAATAAAGTTCTCTGAACTCCTGGACGCCGAATGGGTTAACTGAAAGGAATTCTATAAAAAAAGCAGTCATCTCGAAACCAGTTGAATATTTTTAAACACATTCATGCGATTCTAAAATTATTACAATGCGGTGTAGCACAAAAATAAATTCGAACATCCGATCCGAGCCGAATATTCTCAGGAAATACTTCACTGTATTCAAGCCACATTATATATAATACAAATATCATGAAATACATCGTGTTTATATTGAAATACTCGCGTCAAACCCAAAAGAAGAGTCTCATGTGTGTCATGGAACCTAAAAGCAGAGTCTCAGATGTCTCATGGACCCTGGAGATCAACTATAAGACTTCAGTTGGTGGATTGTGTTAATTCCGAAAGCTTCACATCGGAAAAGCTTTATAATATCTGCGATTCTTAAAATATTTCCTTTAGGAATGATCTTTACCTCTAGCATGGGTGCTATAGTGAGCACTTTACTTAAAGGTGTTTCTGCGCCAAATTCTGAAATACTATTGATATACTCTCTTTAGTATCGTATCTTAGAACGATATTAGAGTCGAAATGTCGTCAGCGGAGGGAGAAATCACCTTGAAAACCAGTTCATTAAACCGCAAAAACTATAATTAGAAACTATGCTAAAATTAAATAAGTTAGAAAGAATATTTTTGTTTTCAACAGAATTCATTCATTTCGAATTAAAATTTTCGAAAACAGAACTACAAACTAACGATTCAAAACTTGCTATTAAATTAGATTATAAATAAACTCTTTAATTATTTTTATTTCCATGCCAGTTTCTGGTCTGTCATTATTTTGTGTACAGTAGTTTTGAAGCTTTCATTTCTATGTACATATAATATTTATTATATTAGAATACTATTATTATAGTATATTATTATATTAGTATATTATTATAGTTATTATATTAGAATACTATTATTATAGTATATTATTATATTAGTATATTATTATAGTATATTATTATATTAGTATATTATTATAGTATATTATTATATTAGTATATTATTATAGTTATTATATTATGATAGTATTTATTATAATATTGTTGTATTATGAACTACTTATTTGTATATTTTTTGCGAATTAACAAGCAAAGAGTTTTTCGAAACTATTTAATCGATTTTTCCGCTTTTCTTCGAGTCCCTAATTTTTATTTTTCATATTTTCGTTTATTTATTTTTATTTATCTTTATCTCAACAATTTGCATCTTAAGTTTCAATGTTTTTTAATACGAATTAAGTTTGTTTTTTCCTTTATTATTATATTAAATTATTATTTTCTTATTTTTTAATTTTTTTTTTATAAAATTTTTTTCAGTGTTCCTTCTTCGATCATTAATTTTTCAGTTCCTCTGGAGAATGAGTTTTTTTTCCTGCCTTTCTTCGAAATAATAACAGAGAACGAAATATTTTTTGTTTTTTTTTTAAGTTTTTATTTATTTCAAAAATTAAAATAATAAATAATACATGAGCGTTTTTTACATAAACAATATCATTATATACATTACATATATATAAAATATATTTTACAATAACAGCGAGCTACAAAACCGTGTTGTTTCCGTGTAATTTTCTTTCAGTGCACAAACGAACGCATTAAAATGAGCGCTAAAAAGTCGGTGCATAAAATTTAAAGTGCAATTAAAGCGTTTTAAATACTTTTCGAAGCTTATGCAAAACAAAATGAGAAAACTTTTAATACTTCTCTAAATCCTTAGATTTAATACTATGCTATAATATAGCAAGCAGCTTTCATTATTTTATAATACAATCAAAAATTGCCACAAAAAAGTAAGAAAAATGTTGTTGGTGCCTTCAAAATGGTAGCAACAAAGGTAGCAACTAACAAAATCTAATATCGAGCTTCAGCTGCTCTCTGATAGCCAGCTGCTTCTCTTTAATTATTCGATACAAGTATATGTTTATACAATATATATATATATATATGTGTGTGTGTGTGTGTGTGTTTATATATAGTGGATATATAGATAGATAGATGTGTTTGCTTTCTTCATCATTTAGTAAGTTTATCGACGCACATCAAACACTTTTCTACTTTAGCAACAAGGAACAACAAATATTGACCGAATTCCAGCTCAAGTTCGGCTCTACTTTGATTCTGATTTCAGACACTTTAAATGGAGCTGATTTTGAGATTTATTTTAGTTTATCTTTTTTCTATTTTTGATCCTTTTCTTCGTCTCTTTCCTGCCGCGCGGCGAACAACCGCGAGCTACTGACTAACCATCGCGTCCGTTTTACTTGCTAAGTTTTGTAAATTTACATTCTAGGTACCTGCTAAGTAGAGTAACATTTAACATATAACATTTAAACATTTAAACATTTAAACATGTTTTAAGAATTAAAATTAAAAATATACGAGTACATCGCGCACAGAAGAAAACCATCGAGTTATTGTACAAGATCGAGTGTGAGTTTTTTTCCCTTAACAGCTAACGATTTTTTGGTCCAATACAAGTGTGTGTGTGTGTGTAACGAAAATAAATACGACGTGTGAATGTGTATGAGTGTCTTTGTTGTAGGTGTTGGTTAAGTGATTCAGTGGTTAAGTGATTGAGTGCTTTTGTGATGCCGACATGCGGCAAGAAATTAAGATATCGAATGAGTTCTAAACGTATTGATAGAGAGTTCTAAACAAATCCACTTAAAATTCGTACTTTACACAGGGCCAGTGTTGCCAACTGAACGTCACACTTCCTGGCTCAGACAACAACCACTTCCGCCCCCCCATCTGCCCCCTCAGCACTCCGCGCAGCCACCTTAGAATGGACGCCGCAACTTCGCGATCGCATTCGTCAGATGCAGTATTTCGGTGTTCATCTGCTGCACCAGGGTGTCCAGTTTATCCACGGAGTCCAGGATCTCGACGCGCTCGGTGTGTGGGTTGAAGCGCACCTCGAAGGGGCGCGACATGGTCGACACCCAGCGACGGAACTTGTCCTTGGCGTCCTCGAAGCTCTCGGCCACATAGTAAATGGGCTGATACTCCTGGTCCTGGTAGGGTTGGACGGCGGTGGAGGCGGGCTCGAAGGCGCGGTGCTCGCACTTGTCGCTGATGGCGTGCAACAGCTCGCCGTACGACGAGAGCAGGCCGGCACCGTAGGCCTTGATGTGGCCGTGCTCCTTGCAGAGTCCGAACTCGACGGTGAACCAGTAAACCTGCGCGCGGCGAGCGGAAGAAAGAGAAACGTTTTAGAATCGATTTAATGGCAATAAAATTGCTGCGGGCACTTGACTTTGACACACGACGGCGGCCACCCTTTTTTTGGGCATTTTGCGCGTCGGCCAGAGTGGCCAACGTTCGCAACAAGTGCTGGCCGACCGACGCAAGGCCAACTGTCGCCGCTTCACGCCGGCGTGCACAATCGAGTCAAGATTAAAAACTTTGCACTTTTTTGCACTTGAGCGCTTGTCGGCCGAGTGCACACAGCGAACTTGAATCGGAGGCGAACTCAGCTGTGGCGCAACTCAAACTTGAGCGCTTGAGAGGCACGATTGCCAAGTCTGGCCACGCGGCTTGCTTGCTTGCAAGAACAACAGCAACAACAAAAGCAACAACAATAACACAAGATCGACAAATAACAACGCTAGCAACAGCAGCTGCTTACAGTTAAAGCGACTTCAAGTGTTTTGAGCCAAGCGACTTCGCAGCAAAGGCCAGCAGCGGCTAGCGGAGAACAACGACTGCTGCAGGCAATAATTGCTGCTATTTACTTAATGTTATTAACTCGATCTAATGTGCATTGATGCGTAGCCGATTTGATAGCCACCAAGCAGCCACCAAGCAGCAGTTAAAGCGTCCAAGTGGAGCGCCGTGGCGTGGCGTGGCATGGCGCAGTGCAGCTTGAAACAATTTAATTATGTGTCAACCGAGTTAAGCGCTGGCAGTTCGGCCACCACAACAGCTGGTCAAGGCTGTTGTGCCGCTGTTGCGCCGAGAACGAGTGCCAGTTGTGATGGCGATTTAATCATTCCTCGCATACTTACAGTGGACAGCTTTTCGATTTCTTCGTCGGAGGCACCCAGCGAGGCCAAGCCAATCTCTTGTGAGAACTGTGCGAAGCTAGGATCAGCCAGCAGCGGCATGTGGCCAAGCAGCTCATGAATGGTGTCGCTGCAAGAGAGGGAGAGAGAGAGAGAGAGAGACGAAAACAAGCCAATGAATAAACAGCATGCAATTAAAAAATAAGTAACCCAATTATTGGGTAAAAGATTGTTTCTTGATCGCATTACGACAGCAGGCATCGGGAGGGAGGCTCCTGCCTTCAACATCTCGCCAGCCCCCCCACCGCACGCCTTTCCGAACACTCCCTTCGCAAATTATGTCATGTCAAAGTTGCTGCCGCTCAACTTTTGAACTTGTTACGTGCGCCAATTAAACGAAGCTTCCGGCTGGCAACGAAGAGGAAATTGCACAAAGCCTCACCCCCCCCCCCCCCCCTCCCCACCCCCGCCAAGCTGTTCACGCAAAAGAGTGGGTCGGAAAGTGTGGCGTTGAAAGCAAATTTACTCTTTGAGCAACTTGATGACATTAACTAAAAGCTTTTATTGTCGACAAGAGCATTTCATTGTCCTCCAACAAAAGCCAAAGGCTGCAAAAACGATTGCCTTAAATTATGTTAAAAAAAGAAAGCGAAGGGCCCACTCCCCCCCGCGCCCCCTCCGTTTTTAAAAAATCTGTTGCGTTAAAAGTCACTTCAATTGAAACAATTTTACACTCAGAAACAGTCACAAAAAGTTATCTAATCTGATTCATTTGAAGTCGAGTGCTTGATATATTGTATAGAGTCATGTCTGAACTTGTAAGTAACCCCGTATTTAAACCTCCCCTTATTTAAAGCCGTCTGCCTTTAATTTGAATACTTACGGCTCTGGTGTGTGGTACGGTGAGTTCACGTGACGCACGTACTGCGTACTCTGGAAGATACGGAATGCCAACGAAGCGAGAAAGTCGCGTGCCGTCAGCAGACCGGCAGCCGGACGCAGCGAGAAGCCGGTGTTGCGGCGCAAGAAGTCCGACATCTGCTGCAGCTGCGGCAGATGATCCTCGACGAAGATTTGCTCGTCCTGCAACTTCTTGAATGCCTGACGATACTCGACGCAGGCGTGCTTCTCGGACAAGTCGACCACCGTGCGAAACACGGAGCGCCAGGTCTTGTTCTCCACGTCGGTGTAGTTGATGTACGGGATCGGATCGCCGTACTTGTAGGCGAACGCGATCTCGGCGATCTCCTTGCGGCGTTGTCGGTACACTTTGTCGGCGAATCCGGGATGGTTCATGTCCAAGTCGGGTTCGTACTTGGTCATCAGATGGTTGCAGTTGTCCAGCTCGGAGGCGTGCTTGGGGAACCAGGGCGCCTTGACGCTGATGTTGTTGTCGGCCAGGAGGCTGATGCCATTCAAGGAGCCCGACTGGCGCAGCGAGCGGATCAACTGCAAGAGGTTGCCGCGCGTCATGTTGACCTTGATGAGCACGTCGAGCTCCACGCCCTGATCGCGTGACTGACGTGACTCAATGTACTGCACGGCCCCGTGGAATGTCTCCACAGCTTTGAGAATGCGGCCCAATGAAGAGATGCCCTCCTTGAGGCGCACTATCAAAGCGGCGCTCTGCAACGCGTTCTCAGCCTCGGGCGACTCAGAGGCAGCATTGGCCAAAACGATTTCGTCTTCAGTAATACCAGCATCTGATTTTAAAGAGAGAGAGTGAGCGAGAGAGAAGGGGAGAGAGAGAGAGAAAAGATAAATAAATCTGTTGATAATGAGGCTAACTTTATAGGAATTTAAAAAAGTGTTCATTTTCAAGGGCGTCATTGAAGGAAAGGGGTTTCTTAGGGGCTGCCTAGCGTAGTTCTTCACGGAGCAGATTCAGCTTAAAAGAGTTCTGGCGAATTTCTGGGAAATCCTCTTAAATCCGCTTTCGATTCTTATGCGGAGCACGTAAGCCATTGCGAGTGAATTCATTCGTGGCTTATTTCGAGACGCTGGCTGCTGCTCGTCGTCGTCTAAGTGAAGT
Source organism: Myopa testacea (assembly GCA_949629155.1). Taxonomy (NCBI): domain Eukaryota; kingdom Metazoa; phylum Arthropoda; class Insecta; order Diptera; family Conopidae; genus Myopa; species Myopa testacea. The sequence continues at coordinate 31,838,224 of OX451348.1, forward strand.
CATAATAATAATTTTTCATTCTCTTTTTATTGCCATGAATTCGCACGACGTTCGCTTTGTGTGTGTGTGTGTGTGTGTGGCGCAAGTCAAGCGAGAAGCTTCGGCCGGAAGTGTGCCATTTCGATCTCCTTTGTGTCTGCATGGGGGGGGGGGTGGGAGGGGGTCCAACGTCATCAAGTGGATGTCACCAGCCACAAGGCCAGAAGGGGGAGAGGATGACAGGTGCGCGTGTGATAAGTGATAAGTGGATGTAAAAGCGTTAAGTGCAAAAATTCAGTGAAAAGAATCACTTCATCATCGTAAGTCGACGCTCTTCGTAATGGAGTCATCATCGGAACCCATTAGAGAGCAAAGGCTAGCTACTTACCGTTAGATGAGTGCTCATCACTGTTGCCCTGATCGGCGGCAGATGAGGTGATGTCCTGGGCTGCCTCTTCGTAGGATTCAATGACTAATGAAGTCACAACATAGACCACAAACAATGTTCATGACATGCATTAACATAACAACAACAACAACAGATCCAAATAAAAACACAGAACATGAAAATAAAAACAAAAATAAGTAGAAAAATGAATAAAAATGAAACGTAGTAGGATAAGCATTTGGATTAAATTCGGGGAGTGGGATAGAAAACCGAAAAAAGTACCTTCATTGACTGCTTCTGCTTCGGCGGGGATTTCCAACTGTTGCTCGCCCTCGAATTCGATTTTATGCTCTGCGGGAACGTGGTCGCCCTTCGCTTGGAGGATGCACTCCTCAAGAGAGGCATCTGTTGCGGGTGAGGAGGGCAGGGAATGTCGCAGGAGAGGGAGGTAAGTCGAAGGAGAGAAATAAGTTCATAAAGGAAACAAATAAAAATGGGAAGAAATTAAAAATCAACATTTAAATACAATAACGAAAGAAAGCAAGCGTAAAACTTGAAATTTTCATATTCCGAATATAATGAGTTTCGATTTAAAAGATTTCAAAAAGATTAAATTAATAGATTTCAAAAGATTAAATTAAAAGATTTCAAAAGATTACATTGCATTCAAAATAATGAACATTAACGCCAACATTTAATATCAAATGCATTAACTATTGAACACTAAATATTGATAGTAAATTGATGAAGTTCGTCTTTATATCAGAAACAACGTTTTTCCTTTCCGAATACTTACCGTTGGCTTTGTTGCGAGCCTCCTCCAAGACGCTTTGCTTCGTCTGCTTGACCACCAGGCTCTCGAAGCGAGCGTCATCAACCAGCGAGCGACGTCGCGATGGATAACCGTTCTACCGAAGCACATGAACATAGGAAGAAGAAGAAGAAGAAGAAAAAAAGCGGTATTAAATTTATTGCTAGAGAAAAAAAAAGGACAACTCTACATACAATAAAATTATAATACAATAAAAACGAAGTCAGTAGCTGCTACTGACACACGCGTTGCCCAGGGCAATAAATCTGGCCTTCAAAGCGGATATTAAAAGGAAATCAAAAGCTGGTTCTGGCCTCCGCTAAACACGCGTTGCATTCTGATTGCATGTTAAAATAATTCCAATTCAGTTAAATTCAGCTGCCCTGCTTTGTTGTTGTAGAAATAATATTTGTTTAATATTTGTTTGTTTTTTCGCTTAGTTCTGGTTCATTAAACTCTATGAAATAGTAATAAAAATCGATCTGCTGATTTAATTTTAATAACTAGTAAAAGAGAAATTCTTAATTTGCATAGAATACAATAACAGTAACACAACACAACATGCAAAAAAAAAACAACAATCGAAAAACAAACAAAACACAAATCAAAATAAACGAAGAACAAAAATATTTTTAATTTGCTTTTAAAGGTTTTCGAACAGATTATAGCTCGATTCTAACTGCTCACTGCTTCAATGCTTTTACAGGCCGAGACGCTGGCAGAACAGCAGCGACTCACATCGGCGAAGAGGTGCTTATATAAGATCGGCGAATTCGAGCTGATCGAATGCAGCAACCGCATTTTTAGTGACATAATTTAAGCTAACAACAACTCGAACAACAACAAACCAACTCCAACAACCACATCAAAATTTTGACATTTTTATCAATCACATCTTTTTTTGGAACTTCAGTTTTATGATGGTTGCGTTTTTATTTCATACTTTTTGCTGATTTGATTTGATAGAAGATCTTAAAACGAGATCGAAATGAAAGTTTTTTGTGTTAGTTTTTAGCTCAATTAAGAAAGATCGCAACAACAAAAACAACAACAACAAAAGTGACCAGTTTCAATAAAGTCATCAATATCATTGTTAACAGCTTAATAAAAGTTATTAGCACCGACTTTTATTAATTTAAATGATATTTTCTTAGAATTTATCACCTTCAAACGTTTTGCTTTTGTTTTTTGAATTTATTGCTGTGAGTTTTTTTTTTGTTTTTTACCGTTTTTATGATCAAATTTTGTGTGCTTTTTTTAAGTGGCAATAAAATCCAGTGACCAACATGTTGCCGTTGGTATACGTGACCGTTTGAGGTTGGTTTTGCCAAGGATTTCCAAGACACAATACAACACAAAATGTACCCACAAAAAAATGGTACTCGTGGTAACTCGGTTAAAGAAATAATAATAGAAAAAACAAAAACCGTAGCTTCGTTTGGATGCTTTTCGTCACCTGTAATCATCCATGCCAGCAATGAACTGAGTGTCACTCAGCTTGAGCCTGGATGTCACTCAGCTTGAGTCTGGATGTCACTCAGCTTGAGTCTGGATGTTAACTTAACCACTGTTCATCGTGTTCTTTCATCATTTAAATCATTGAATCAATGAAGTAATTATAACAATACTAATAATAATAATAATAAATTTAAACAAACACAAAAAGCAATGATTTCAATCTGACGAATTAACAAGGTTTCCTTTATACAGCATTTTAAAAGCAAAAATTAGTAAAATGATTTTAAGAAACTTTTTTTTGGACTTCTTGACGTTGACTTTTAGTAAATTACTTAAAAAATATTACTTAAAAATTGCAACACAAATAAAAATGAGATTAGAATTAAATTGATTATAAATGAAATTAGAATTAAAAGTTAAATTTAATTAAATTGTTAAATGATTGAAACATTTTGGGCAAGAAAAACGTGCCGCAAGAGATTTGATTACGTTTTTACAGAATAATGATAATAGTAATAATCATTTTGATGATATATTAATTATGCTGAAACTCTTCGCTTATTTTATTTTCTATTTTTACTATTTTTCTTAAATTTAATCGTCTACAGAAGGATCTTTCAATGATTTTTATATCGTATTTAAAAGGGATTTTCTAATGCATTGATTATTATATTATATTCTTATAATACTTCCGTGAATTGATTTTAAATTTATTATTATTTATTGTATTGTATTTAAAATAACTTTTGTACTTTTTTTGACTGAGTCACTGAATCTTGAATTGACTCTTGAAGAAATCAGGCAATTTTTCTAATGAAACATTAAAATAGACAGAAAACGCGTAATAAAGTCTTAAAAATTCTCACTTATTCGACAAATTTTTATTTACAATTGCAACAAAATTTGAAAGGTTTTCAAAATAATGTTTAAATATTAATGATTAAGCAAGGAATTTTAAAGTTCTGTGTTTTCTTACGAATCTCTCTGAATTTCTTTAAGAATCTCTTATTTAACACTATGAGAGCTTCTCTTAAAAACGTCGAATTGAGTATCCAGTCAAATTAAAGGATTCTTATGAAACTTTTCCATTCTTTTATTAAAAGATTTTAAGGACTGATGACTTTAAGCTCGATTTTTCCAGCTCTTGATACTGATACTTGTTCTAATTTTCGTTTCGATTGTTTTCTACCCGTTTTTTTTTTCGTTCTTTTCTACTCACCTCGATACTGTATGATTTCTTGATAGCGAACATTTCGCGGTTCTTTTGTGCTGCAGCTACGGCCATCATGTTCTCTTCTTGTATTATTTACTACTTAAGTTCTGGCGAATGATGCTTTAATTGAGCAAGATTTATTTCGCAATCGAAATACTTTTTGCTTTGAATATAATTGGGTAAACGTTCTGTTCTTCGAAGATAAGCCTTTGAATTAAGCTTCACTTTTCACTGCTTATTTCGTATGTGTCACTGCTTCTGTTTCTGTTAAGTTTGTATATTATAGTAATTAATAATTTACTATGCGTGTGCGTTTAGTTGTCTGTCGTCTAACAGCTTTTTGGGCGCTGGAGGGTTAACACTCAGTTTCCACGAAAAAACACAAAATTTCCGAATTTTCCGTATCGCACCAACAGGAGTCCTGCGAGTATCCTTTTCAGTGGGTTGATTTGTTTTTCTTTCGACGTGGACGTAGCTTCGTATCCTTCAACGTTTCGTGTTATCGGGCAGAAAAGCTAATAATTACAACAGCGCAACTACTTAACCAAAGAAGCAACTCTCAAGAGCGGACGTTAGCGAATCAATGCATGCTTGTTGCTCGGAGCCAAGTCTTTAAATACCTGCCGACAGCCGCAACCCAGCAGCCTCAGTCGGAGCCAAAGTCAAAGCCAAAGCGAGGAGCGAGCGAGCAAGCGAGCAAAAATCACCGTCTTCAGCAGCGTCAGGACTGGTTTGTGTATTTTTGCTATACTCTGGCTGCTGCCAGGCCATGTTGTTGTTGCTGTTGTCGTTGTTGTTGTTGTTGTTGTTGCTGCTGTTGTTGTTGTTGCTGCTGTTGCTTTGCTTTACTTTTGGGCCAACAGCGAGAAGGTGTTACGTCGTGACGTCGTCGTTGAGCTCGCTTTGCGCACGCTCGCTGAAGTTGTAAGCGTCACCCTCGCCCCCTCCCCCCTCGCCCCTGCCCTGCCCTCACCGCTCCACTCCTCAGCATCTGCCTTCCCGTCTACTCACGTTTGCTCTTTCATCTGCGTTCGTGCGCTTTCGTATTTCAAGTTCAGCCCCAAACGCAGCATCAGGCAGGCTGTGAAGCGAGAGAGCGAGATCGAAAGCGAGATGAATTGTGTTGTTGTGGTACTGAGGATTATGGGCAGCGGGCGGCGGGCGGGGGCAGCGGCCCGGATGACGCTTGGAATCTCCCAGCCGCTTTCTGTTCTTTTAAGTTTATTCCTTACGTAGTTTATTTGGTTTCGCCTCGTCATCATTGCCGTCGTTTTTGTTGTTGTTCTTGGTGGGGGTTTCTGCGGTCCAGCCAACCAGCTACGGTGGCAAGCAGCAGCAGCAGCAACAGCAGGTGTGTACGTTGAATGGAACCTGCTGGCGCGTGCGCGTCATCGAGTGGCTTCTTGTTTGTCTTCCACGCAAGCGCGTTCGTCTTTTCTTCTTTTGTTGTTGTTGTTATAATTAACGATTTCTTTGAATTGTCAATATTTGTGGTTTTCTGGTAATTTTTTGGGGGATTTTTTTGCACAATGTGTGGCTTGATTTAGGCAAAGAATAACACAGACACACACACACACACACACACACACACACACACACACGAACACACATTCACACTCACGCGTGTGCACGATCGCTGGCACCTTCTGTTGATCTCACAGCACCGTTTTAAACCAGCAGCAAAAAACGTCACGATCAAAACAGTGGCCGGTGTTTTTTGTGAAAGGCGCCGGCGTAAGACGATAGGGAAGGGCGAAGGGAAGGGTGAAGGAGGCTCTGACATGATGCTGATGAGGTTTTATTGTATTTTATTTAAATTATTAATTAGCCTTATTATTGTATTTTTTCGTTTGTGGATGGGTTTTTTCTGCTCTATTTTGGTTTTCTATGCGATCTTGTCTGTGTATGTGTTTGTATATATAATATATCCCTTTTATACACTGCTCTGACCAACAGATAAAGTGTAAATATACATCCAGTCCTGTCCAAGTCTGTCTCTTTCTGTTTTGTCATGTCTTGTCTTGTCCAGTCCTGCCCTTTCCAGTCCAGTGCTGTCCCGACCTGTCCTGTTCTGTCCTGTCCTATCCTGACGTGTCCTGTTTTGTCTTGCTCTGTCTTGTCTTGTCCTGTTCTACCCTGCGCTCTGCTTTCCTGTCTTGTTCTGCCCTGTCCTGTCATGACCCGTCCTGTCCTTTCGTATCCTGTCTTTTCCTGTCCTGAAACACAGGTTCCTCGAATGCTCTCTGTACAGCTCTCTGTATTGCTTTCTTGAGACTCAGTATAGATACATATATTATTATATTGTTTAATATAAACGTACTGAATGACGCAAACCTTGGACGACATTACATAAGCTCTATAGATCTCAAATCTATAAAACCATTTGCTCGCCATCTATTCGCCATCGAAAATGTGTCATCTATTCACACTCGATGACTTCTGATGGAACCCTTCTGATGATCCACATCGTCTGCAACATGATCAGATCAGACTCGCCTGCGATCATCGATTTTTGCATAGTTTATGTTGTTGTTGAGCACCTTTTTTGTTTTTTTTAGTAAATGATGAAAACGCCATTTAATGAAAAATGAAAACAGAACATTCAACGAAATTTTCTCAATAATTTTATCCATTTTATTCGCAAGGATGACCAGCTTTTTAATTTTAGTTCTCTGATTTAGATCAATGGCAAATCGTCGCTTGTTGTTACTATTATGCGAAATAATTGTAACTTGTTGATGATAATGCGTTCGCTCATTCGGTAGTTGCATGATGATGATGACGATGATGATGATGATGATGTTGTTATTGTTGAATGATGATGATGTTGTTATTGTTGAATGATGATGGTGTTGTTATTGTTGAATGATGATGGTGTTGTTATTGTTATTGTTGATGTTGATGCTGATGTTGTTTGTGCTGCGCTTGTAATATTGCTGTTTATGAGAGATCAGCTGCAATTTAAGTAGTGCAATTAAATGTGCTGATAGCTTTGCTAGAATGGAGCACTTTATTATGTACACAAGTAGTGTATGTGGAGTGTGTGTATTCCAGCTGCTGTTGTGCCCCGCACTGATCGTGTTAATTAGGAGCTAATGTCCACATTATCAACGCCCATCCACCGTCGAAGCGGTTGATCGACTCTTTAAGCATTTCAATCTACATTTAAATTGACTTCAAATATGTGTTTGAAAACATTATCTGTAATACATTAATTAAACTATTCAACCTCATAGTTAGTTAGAGTTAATTGAATGTCAAAACAAATGAATATTCATAATAATTGTGGTTTTTCTCTTTTTAATTTTCTATTTATTTTTGTTTTCGCTTAATTTTTATTCTTACATCTAATTTAAATCTTTTAAAACTTCATTCTTGTTTTTTTTTTAATATTCATTCTTTTTTTATTCTTACTCCAATTTAAATTTTTTTTTTCATTTTTTTTATAGAACTTCATTCCAATTGTAATTCTTTTGGATTTACATTATTTTAATTTTTTTGCCAGCTGATATTTTGTTGGTGGAATTAACCACCAATCCTGATGTTTTCATCATTGAGGTGCTCATGAAAACACTTGAGACATCTGTTGTTGTATGGCAGTCGTTTTTTATCCATTTTTTTGAATATACGTCCATTTTTAATGGACTTATATTTCCGTACGTTTTTTTGTTATTACTTTTATGTATCATTACTTGATATACGAGTGTTTAAGTACTCATATAAACTCTTTTCCTTTTAAGTTCTGAATATACGTCAAACCTTTTAATTTCGGCATTAAGTGGATAGTAACTCGGCAATCTTCTTTGCTAACTGAGATCTTTATAAATTAAATCAAATTCGTGCTTAGAAAAAATAATGCTAATAAAAACTGAAATGTACATATATTAAAAATTTTGAAGTACGATAGTTAATAATTAAAGTACGATAGTTAATAGTTGAGAACTGATTTATAACCATGAATCACTTACTAGAATTTTAAAGAAACTAGAGAATATTTATTATAGAGAAACATTAAAATTTTAGTGACACTCAAGAGTTCTGATAGCACCTAAGCACCTGTATTTTATAACATCTAACGGTATTTATGGAGAGTATCATATTATAGGTTGTTTTTATAAGTATACGATATTTCTATGGAATCTAATCGCATAACTGGCGATAGTAAATCAAGACATCAAAATCGCTACAAAAAGTTGCGATGAGGTTTGTGAAAAACTCTTCGAAAAAAGGTGGCTAGTAAATAACTCAAGGGCAATAATAAAGTCCTTTAAAAGGAGGCCCACAAATGAAACAGAGTGAAATAAAGTGATAAATAATAATGATGGAGACACATCCGGCACCCTTTCTTCGATATGGTGACCGATCATTTGGAAGACCGACCCACCGACCGATCGGACATTTCATCCGTCCGACTGCTTTCAGAATGCAATCTGATCGAGTGATCGTGCATAATTTGCTTTAACCTCTAATGTAAACCGGATATACTGAAGCTCATAATTAAAAGCGTTATTTTTAACCTTTTCAAGCCAGTTCATTTGCTCCGTTCATTTCCGACTTCGAGTTCAAAGCGAACTTGAGTCAGCCGAAAACAGCCACCACGGAACTCGCATGTCGTTCTGAGGCCGCGGTACTTCGGAGGTGTACGGAGATCACTTGGCATCGGATCGCAGACTCATGCGATGCTTGAGGGTTGTTCCTTGTTTTCTGTTGCTTTTTTTTCGCCCTCTCTTGTCCAAACATTCGTGCGATATAATAAATGATTGTTTGCAGTTCGGTCCGGTTGATTTGCCAAGTTAAGTGAAACATTTTAAAATCCAAATCGATTGCAAATGCAAACATGACTAATTCTAAATAATAACGCTTGCCACAAATGGTTCTCGTGTCTTTTTCATGTTTTTTCTCGTCGTTTCGTTCTGTTGTCGTTGTTGTTGTCGTTCTTTTTGCACTGCGAACGAATACTTTTTAATCTACTCTGCGGTTCATTCACTATTTTTATTTTCACAACAACAACAACAGCAACAAATCGAAGTCGAACTCCACCTTCAAGGTTCCGCACCATTCGTAGCCCTGCCTACGGTGCTGCCATCTGTGGCCAAGCGGCATTCATTGCGATCGCTGTTAACCGTAGTTTCAGCCAAATAAACCGTGCATGAAAACCGCAGCGCACGATCGATCGCCGTGTGTTCGTTCATTGGAGTTCTCTGTGAACGTGAGGAAAAACCAAAGCGAACGAGTAGAATTTTTCATGTCCCTGGTCTTGAACTTTAACAATCAGATCCGCACCGATCCGTTCTGGTCCGCTCACTTTGATCTTCAAGCTGTCGTTGTTCAATCGATTTGAACGCGTTTAAAGCTTTGACCGTGTAGTCGATCGCTGGCAAGTCGGCAGCCAGTCAATCAAACGTTTGACACCTCATTAACACCATCGAAAAAATATAGAATACTAAATTAGAATATTTAGTGGTTAGTGGTTAGTGGTTGTTGTTGTATCTGAACAAATCAATTAGCTAGTAGATCGAGGTGTCTAACGAGGTTCTAAGCGAGGGTTTCCCGCTTACTTAATTGGCCATCTCGCGGTACCTTCGCTCGCCATCATCGCCGACTTGACTTTGCGTTGGATCAGTTTTTGGAGGTTGCGCAACCTCTCCGGCAGTTCTTTCTGTATTGTGCAACTTTCAAGTCTCTTACATAAGCTCTTTTCGGTAATTAATCATGTCAGTCTGGCTTTTTGTCTCCTCCTGTGCTTGTATTCTGTGTTTGTTCTCGGTTCTTTGAGAGGCTAGCTGATTAGTCTGCGTCCGAAACTGTCTTCGATTTCACTGTACTCGTGCCTCAAACTTGATTTAGAAGTAGAATTCTAATTTTAGACTTCAGATTCAGCTCAATTAATCACACACGCACTTCAAGCCAAGAACCGGGTGTAAATACAGAACCGGTAATCGTTTTGAGCATAATTTTAGATCATTTTGCCAAAAAATACGAGCACAACAGAGAAGATCACTTGTCAAAGGCGAAAAAATTCAGAAGTGTTGAATTTCGAAGACTTTTTCTAGTTTTTATTGAAGTTTTCAATTCGGCGCCGAGTTTCAGATCCTTATTGAAAAATTTGAACTCATTCTTTAGGATTTCCATTGAATTAATCAACATTTTGAGAAATTTATGAATTCTTTGGGAATTTTCAGGAACCTTCAAAAATGTCACGAATTTTAATATAAATAAAATAAGAAAACAATGGAACTATTTTGAAATTGATTAAATTTATTTAGTTCTATAAACTGCTATGTAATTAAATACTGTTATTTATTTAAATAATTTAAAAAACTTGTACAGATAACGAATGAATGTGAATTCTATTTCTTAGTTTATACTAAATTATTATCAAATGTATCAAAACTACAAAATAATATATTTTCATAAATAAATTCAATTTAAATGATATAATTATATGTAATCAAATTATAATTAAAATAATTTCATTCGGATTATAGTACTTTAATTCCTATAATTTTATTTTCTGATGAGTTGTCTTTTTTGATGAGTTGAGAGTACTGAAGACGATACATTGAATAACTGTAAATATTCCTAGTAATCGGATTGACTGGTCATCGGAATTAAAGTGAGTCTCATGTGAAGCACTTTTGTAGCCATCCCGCCCCGATCCGCACCGCTCCGCATCCTGTTGGGCTCTGCTCACGCGGATGACCACAGCAGGTGACACTTTTTCTAAATGACAGATCAAATAATCACAGAGTTCGTCAGAACAGCAGCGTAGTTCGCGTAGCCTACCAACAGCAGAAACGTAAGCTTGTTAAACTACATGTAATAATAGTAACAATAATAAGCACAACAAAAACAATTAATTAATTCTGGCACTATGATTCTTTCTCACGCGAGGGTTTTTCTGTTCTACAGACCAACGCATTTCAAATTTCTTTCGAATCGAATGTGATTCATATTCGTTGCGTTCGTTTTTAGTTCTGTTCTTTTTGCACCGATTCTTTGACAAGTTGTTGAAAGTGCTTGGAAATCCCGCTTTAAATCGGGGAATTTTTCGCATTATCATACGTTATACTCTAATGAAGACGTATAACCAATCCGTACTTTTCTCGTTACTTAATTATTTATCATACTTTCACCGCGTTAATGATGTGGGTTTTTTACTGATGCTTTTAGAGACATTTAACTCGGAGGTCTTGTGATTGAGATATAGCGGAAGGGGGCGTGGTTAGTCTATTTTTACACTACCTACACTACGAAGAGTTGGCGGTAATTAGTATATATTTAAAATCCGAAATATGAAGCTCTTTAAAGCAGCTACGTTTGTACAACGAACTCGCTTGCGTTCGAGGGTTATCACAGCCCCCCGCCCGCCCCCCCCCCCCCCCCTTCTGAGCTCCGACTTGCTGAGGCTTTTGTGTCAGGCAAGCATTTCGATTCATGTCAGCCGCAGACAGCAAACATTTTGAAGGCAGGCTGTCAACCGGGTGGACAGCCATCGAGTGCTGAGGGCAGGTGCGAATGGGGTGTGTCCAACGTCAAGCAGCACAGTGGTTCACACACCCACACACACGCGAGTACACAGCCAGCTACCTCGACTTCAGGCAGCACTGGAGCTCACCCAAGTGGGCCAAACTGAGTGCAGTTAACGATGTCGGACGCAAGTCGAGTGGCCAACAAGTCCAGCCAGCAGCAAGAACCTGTCAGCAGCATTCAAATTTTCAACGCATTTCGAGTTTTTTTCCCCCTAAAAATGAAGTTTAAATGTTTTAATTTTCGTGGAATCGTTTGTTTTATGTTTGTTTCAATTTTGTTCTTCTTTTTATTTCTTTTATTTATATTCTGTTTCGATGTTTTTTGTATTCTTTCTTCGGTTTGCCAAGTATTCGAATTTCTGTGTTGTTTGCTTCGGATTGCGAATTAAGTAGCAATTTTTTAACCTTTCCTTTATATTTTAACTCACTTTAAATTTAATGTAACCGAATCTGTACCTTGACAAAAGGGGCGGTGGTGGGGGCGAAGGGCCCAAAATTACACGCAGCAGAATTAAAAAAGCAGGATTTTATTTCTTCCTGACAAATTCTTTGTTTTCCTTTTCTGCTTTTTTCTTGAAGATACATTATCAAAAAAAAAATCCCCTTTATTCAGTGAAACACTTCTTAATGATTATTTTAAATTTTACGAAACTTGTTCGAAATGGTTTTGTTTTTGGTTCGCGTTTTGGTTTGGCTTCTGTCAGGTTGGAGCCGAAGCTGGAGGCGTGTGTGTTTGGGGGCAAATTAATGATAATGATCTACAAAGTAAAAATACCAGAAAACATCCGAGCAGCATTGAGGAGGAATGTGTCGAATGGTAGAAGAGTATTTTTGGACAGTCGCACCTTAATTTTTAGTCATCGCCGATATTCGCATTTTGGCCTGTGATTTTCTTTAAAATATCATTCTTAAAATTAGTTAATCGCTGCACTAAAGTCATTGCACTAAGACACAAGGTATCACTCGGCTTAGTACAGGGTCATTTTTATGGTCGGCAATCAAATCAGGTCAACGATCGCGACAATTTATGGCTCTTTAACTTAAAATCGCAATTCGCATCAAAGAACAGGCAAAAAAGGACACCAACAACCTTTTTTATTATACACTATACTCAAATGCTGTGGATCAATGAACTGCACCGGGATCTAGTTCCAGAGTAGACTGTATGCCTCTGTGTACAGTCATCACTTCGGTAACGCGTGCTTCTAATGGCACTCACATCGACGATTGGAATCTCCCAGAATAGATCAAAAATTATTAAAGAGTGATTAAAAGATCTGAGCCTTTCGTTCGTACTCAATCCGTATTTCGCAATATTACGAAAGATGACTCTATTATATTGCTTACTCTTTCAGTCAACAGTGACAACAGTTTAATTGCTGTTATAGTAACAAACATTAAATGGTCATCTTTAAGGGGTGCGCGAGGGGTGGGGGGGGGGGGGGGGGCTGGGCGGTGCTGGAGGCAATCATGAAATGAACTCGAAGTAATTGCAAATAATTGCAATATTTTTCACTACTTGCAGTTTGCAGTGCAATTTTCACAATGAATCAATTAGAAGCGAAATCTACTTGAGACATAGTGTTGAATACCGTGAAAATCAAATGCTTTGGAAAGGAATTTTTCATGCTCACTTATTTGGAGAATGAAGAGTGTACACTGGATAGTATACGCGACATAAGTTTGGCGTTCGACGAGAAACACGCCGATCGGAATGACAGGAATCTTGTGAACATGTGTTTCAACATCTTGTGACGTGATCATTTCATTGAACGTTAATGAATGTTGTAATCTATAAGAATTTAATAATCGTTAATCAATATACAAACCATTAAATTGCATGATATTTCGAGCCTTTTATTTGGCATTCAGCAAGAATTCACTTTAATGAGGAACGCTGTAAATGACACCAAATTACGAACAATAATGAAATAATTACAATTAATTTCAGATAACAATTGTTCCATCCAGAAGGTAAAATTAACAATTAACCATTTTGAAAATATTAGTAATTTGATAATTAAAAATAATAAAAAGTCATTTTTGTAATTACATATAAGAAAAAACTTCTTGTCTTCATGTTAAATTTTTAAAAGTATTCTGAACATCGAACGATTATAATTCCATGTTTTTAGATCGTTTTTTATACAATAGTATATCTTTTTTGATCGCCCGAAACATTGGGGAAAAAACGTTCAATTAGAAAAACTAAAAAATTAATAATCTTCAATTTATTTATTGCCAATTCATTTACGCTTAATGAGCGACTTCGAACCATTAATCATATAATTGTGGCTAATTTTTTCCGGTTAAGTTGAGAATATTAAATTGAACGCTGCTAAGTGACCTATAATTAAAAATCCATTAACTACAAAATCAAAATATTATTATTAGTAGAATAATATATTAGCAATGATAATCATATTTCGTTTTCAAACTTTTAATTTTTAAAGGGAAGCAATTTTAATGAGAAACCAGCCAATGGCCCACTCTATATTATTAAATATAATCGTTAATTTTTATTTGAAGAGAAAAAGTTTCAACATTTTGTGTATTAATCTTTATAACTTCTATATGCCTGTACTTTTATTGTCTATATTTTTTGTGATTCTGATCAAACTCTGATTTAATGTAGTTAAGTGATTCCATTCAAAAAAACTCTAAAGACTTAAAAAAAAAAACTTAATAGGAATTCCTAAAAAGATTTCCTGACTGTTTCGAGTGTTTAATTTATAAAACGTTCTTTTGAATTGATTAGCACTCAATCAGAACCCTTCACTTTTACAAGGTGAAAGCCCCTTCTAACCCTCTACTAAACTATTTTTTAAGACCCAACAAGTCTAAAGACCCCAAATTATTGTATTTCCTTGCCTTCAAACAATGGAAATTATGTACTTTTTCTATATGAATTACGATACAATTTATAATTACTGTTGTTTTTCTATTTTATTTATATTAATATTAATTTATTTCTATATTATTATGTCTATAGTATTATGTATTGTGTGTTATTTGTTTGTTTTTAACTTCATTCGATTAGTTTTTGTGTTGTTTATTAATAAATTTTGAAAGTGATTTTCGTGATCATTTCATTGATTTTGTTTAGCCTTTAATAACATTGAAAATAGTGCGCGCGATTGACAATTTATTTCGTCCATGCACGCCATTTAGAACAGATACAACAACAACATCAACAACAACTACCACTACAACAACAACAACAACAACAACAACAACAACAACAACAACTACAATAATAACTACAACAACTACAATAACAACATCAGCAAGTAAAGTAAAGTCATTTTTGTATAAAAGTAACTCTGTAAAGAAACACTTGTTTATGTTTTTATTTATTTCTTAATTAATATGATAAGCTTAATATTTTGACACTGAACTACATATATTAAAAAATTAAAATACTTACTAAAAAAATTAATTATCGTATAAAACTAAAACAAACAGACGAACTTTTTAATGCATTCCAATAACAACAACAACAGCGGCCGTGTGTGTGTTCCATGCAGAGGTTGGCTGTCGTGCATGATTTGTTGTTGTTTTTTCCATGACTACCACTCGGTGGCGGCAATCAAGAATATTGGATGAGCGACCAACTTAAATCAAGCATTTTGTTTGTTCATAAAATATGCATTATTTTTCATTCTCATTCTCGTTGTTGTTGTTGTTGTGGTTGCTGTTGCTGTTGCGGTTGCGGTTTTTTTAATTGCTCGTCTGTTGGTAATTTTTTTTTTTTGTTCCGTAGCCTTCCTAGTTTTCGTAGCGCTTTTTTTCGTAGATTTTGCTTTGGTTTGTTGCTGTTTTATCTATCATTTAGTCTCAACTAATTTATGAGTTCATTTCGAATTCTAGAAATTCAAAGAAACGCTGCATTAATTAGCACAACCTAACGCATGACTAACTCGGGTGTTTATTGAAAGCGCTGTAAAAAAACTGTAAAAAATTCCTGCACAAAAAAAAACACCACAACGAAACATTAACTATTCATATCTCAAGTTCAACTACGGATATTAAATACACTCACTATTAAGGATAAATCAAGAGACTTGAGCCAATTCGAAGGGTTCGATTTCAGATAGAATATCAGAGTAATTTTCAGCCATCCAACCGTTCAGTGAATGTAAAGTTCTGACCTTTTGTTAAACTCTTTCCGAAAAATGAAACTGCAACTGCTGCCAACCTGCCGAATGTTATTTTCGGACTTCCGTTTGTGGTGAATCAGCTTCGCGTCTTCGGGTCGGGTGCATGAAAGTGAAAAACTCGTTGCTGAAATCATGATTAATTGCGCCGAGTTTCTTCTCACCAAACACTTGAAATAGTGGACAAGTCTTTCTTTTGTCAACCAATAATTACCAAAACGGAAGCAAATTAATATTGAGTTATTTTGGTACACGACATGAGAGAGGGAAACAATTCAACACTCAAGGAATTCGATTGGCGCGTTCGTTGAACTTCTTTACTACCGATTTTTAGTCAAGCAATTAAAAGTGCGCTACTGTTGTTGCTGTTGTAGTTGCTGTTGTTGTCGTTGCTATTGTTGTTGCTATTGTTGCCGAATTTAACGCGAGGTGTGTCCAAGCATCATCGATGGTCACTGCAGATTTCTGTGTTCATGGCGATTTTTGGGGTCATTCTTTCCACTTTTATGCTGGTTTTTCTTCTATTTATTCTTGTCTGTTAGTTTCTGTCGCTTATAATTAAGCCAACGGAGGAGAAATATTCATATCTGTATACGAATCTATCCATTCTGTGTGAATGACTTCGGAGTTTGATTTTTTAACAATTTAAATTGCTTTTATTACTTTGAATTCAAACGGCTGATTTTGGGTTCGTGTGTGTGTGTGTGTGTGTTGTTGTTGTTGTGTAATTGTCTCTGTTTATGAATGATTAAATGATATAAATTAATAACAATCAATTAGCTGTTCAACACTGAAAACTCCTCGCTTAATTTGCTTGCTGACAAAGCAAAAACAACTATGACGCTATAAAAACCTTGAATTATAGTATGAAAATATATATTATGAAAATATATATAATATTATGAAAATATTAAAAGAATAACATGATTGACAGAGACTGAAAGGGTTAAGAAAACGACTCTGCGTCTTTAAGCAAATCCTTTTATGACCAGGAACTGTTGCACTAATTAGCGGCTTTTTATTATAAAACAATTCCAGTCAGTATCAATTGCAATATTTTAATTCATTCATACGCTTAGTTCAGATAACCGTTTGGCATTCCGTTCGAAACAACAACAGGTGGGTTCCTTGGAGTTACCTGTCGATGCTGCTGCTGCTGCTGCTGCTGTGACTAAGTGCTTGAAATGCAGCGGAAAAGCAACTACATTATTAATTTCACCACATATCGAGCGCGTTAAACTAATCATAAGCTAAGCTAAATAATTTATGCACATTCGAAATGTTACAAATTTCCAAGGTCAAGCGTATAAAATGCTCGTTAACAACGACTAAAGCCGCTTTTGCTGTTCTTTTTGCTTTTTTTTTTGCATTTGCTTTTGTTTTTGTTGTTGCTTTTGTTTTTGTTTTGAGTGAAAATAAAGTCAATCATGTGCTAAACTTAGACTTAGAAATGTCGTTACTACTTTTAAATTTCTAATTAAGTTGTAGGCATCAAGCATAACAGGTGTTTACATGGTAAACATTTCTTCTTGTTGTTGTTGCTGTTGTTGTTGTTCTTGACGTCGAGCGGAGAGCCGCGGACGGTAGCAGCGACAGATAGAAAGTGTTCGCTGCTGTTTATTATTATTACTAATAATAATAATAATAATCATATTAGTACATATTGCTATTGTTGTTGTTGTTGTTGTTCGCTGCTAGCAATGAACACTAACAATCAATTGCTATACTTTTGCTATCCTCTTTCTGTTCGCTCGCGCTCTCGCTCCCTCTCTCTCGCTCTCTCTGCTCTGTTGTGTTGTTGAACTCTAACTTATTCATCACCCTGCAACCAGAAGCCTTTACTTTCATGCTTAACGAAGTGTTTGTTCTTTTGAGCTCATTCAAATATTATTTACAATAACTTTAATAATCACTAATAACAGTGATTTAATTTTTATAGCCTATCCATAAAAAGCCTAGCAAATGTTTAAAAACCAGCCATTTACATGGTTTGATTGTAGAAATAATATTGGAACTACTTTATTCATGAATGTCCGCCTTTTTTTAAAGAATTTTAAATGCAAATAATCGAATACTTAATTCACACTTGACAAATAAACTGAGGAAAATAGTTTTTTAATGTTTTCACGAAAACCAGCTTTAGTCTTATTTGTTAAAATATAGAATAATGCGAGATGTGATAATAATATTAATATTATTTTTCTTTCCATTAAAAGCTTTTACATGTCGTGTAATTAAGCAATTAAAACAGTAAACCTTTTTTAAATTAACATTAAAGCAAAATCAAATTCAACTAGAAATCTTGTTATCCATCGAAATTTCGAGTTAATGTTTTAAAAATGCAAACAGTTGAAAATATAATTGCATTGCGTAATTCTGGGAAAGACCTTCGCTCCATTTGCGATCGATGGAAGTGTACAAACGCCACACTCAGATGAGCTGTTGTTGTTGTTGTTCTGATTCTTAGCATTCCTATTATGTTCATGAGAATAATTGCTCACACACAATTTTATGCTTTTAACAAAAACCATCAAAGTTTTTAATAATAAAAACAATGACAAGAACAATAATAATCATAACATAAAAAAAGAATAAATATCGTTATAAATAATATATGCATAAAATATATTTGATTGAGATTAAAATTGTAATCAAAGCCCATGCTATTATTTTAAGTTTTCCATAGCTTGTGGCATAATTAACTCTGTGTATATAATTATAAATAAATTATTGAGACTTCAAACTAAAACAAAAAAAAAAAAAAATAAATAAAATACAACCTCCTAACTTTAGTTAAAAAAGCTTTCACTTTATCAGGGTTTCATTTTTAGCCAGTTCTTCCCTTGAACAGTTTATAAAAGAGTGCGAATTAAATAGCTTAGTTAAGCTTAATGAGTCTCATGTCTCAGTTCATTGAGAACATGGCATAGTTTTCTCTACACTTCCTACAGGGTTATCTGATGTACAGTTTCCTAGGCTCAGTAATCAGAAGACTACCATGGTTAATAATTAAATCGTGCTTCTGTTGACCATTGTTAATAAATAGCTAACTCAATCTGACAAATCCCACAAATTGAATGTGATCTCATGCAGTCTTACAGCTGACTGAACTAAGTCCCACCAGAAGACTGAAGGCTTAAGTTTGATCTGATCCTAAGACTCCAATATAGCAATCCTCAATATTCTGCTAATTATCTACGCTTAACTACATATTTGAGCGAGCTGATAGTAAAGTTGATTGCTGCTGTTGTTGTTGTTGTCGTTGTGGTTTCTTTTTTTTTTTTTTCTTTTGAAATACCACTCAAGTATTATCCACAAGTAGTTATTTTATTATTATTTAATATTCTTGGAATATTTCTTGTCGTTGTTGTTTTTCTCGCATTTTTATGTCAGAGGCGAATATTTTTCTTGCATCTTCATCTCCAAATGCACAATAATAATCACTGCACTTCGAGATGTTGATTAGAAATCGATCTACAATAAAAATTTGTATAAATTAAATTCTATTTTTAGTATTTGTTTATGTTTAACAAATAATAGTTTGAAATCAATTAAGAACCAGGTACATCGACTGCGTGAAGAACAAAGACGCTGCAATTAATTTGGTCGTATTTTCTTTCGTTGTTGTTGCTGTAGTTTCTTCCAATGGAAAACTCATAAACATTAGACACACACTTGAGATATTATTAAGACGAATTGACAGACAGACGGGCAGACAGACAGAGAGACGGTGGATAGACAAATTGTTAATGTTATATGGATGTTAATAAAATCAATTGAAATGTTCGATCATTGTTTTTTCTTCGTTCTCAATGAATGTTGTAAAAAGACCAATAAAAATATAGTATGTAGTTATGATTATTAGCAACATTGTTGCGCATTATTTTCCTCACGAACTTTTTTCCTTGCGAACATATTTTCGCAAATGATGAGCTAATCACCTCGTCTCATAGAAATTTCGCCTCAACGATATCGTTGTTCGATATTAGCTTTGACCTCGAGCTAGTCCGGACAAGGTCTTGACACTGAGAACATCGCCAGCAAAGAGAAAAAAAAAACCCAATTCAATCAAAAGCGTATCAAGTCATTAACAGCGTACTCGACGAAGTTCGATACAAATCAATTGATTTCACTCTCATGCGCATGTTTCAATTTTGTTTTCTATTCTTACTATAAAATAGACACACACACACACACACACACACACATTAAAATGTTTAATAAATGATTAGTAAATTCGTAAATAAATGAAATTAAAGACGGCAAGTTTTCGGTACTAAAATAAATAATACTTTAATTTATCAGACATCAATGCTTTTTAAGGAATGATTTCATTTTAACATTGCTAATTGTTTTGTTACCCACTCTATTAAAATGAAAAATAAAAAAAAGGCTTTGCATTAATAATTAGGATGAGTTGCTGCTGTAACATTCATTCATTCACACAAACATTACTAAAGCAAGTCAGTGATGAAAAAGATTTCATAAAAGAAAAAAAGTTTCATATGATGAAACTTTAAAGTTAAAAGAAAATTACGATCTTAGTTTTTTTTCGAAATGACAACTAATCATTATTATTGTATTTGTCATTTCTTTCCGAGGAAGAAAGTACACCGAAAGGCGAACAGTTTGTGTCTTAAGTCTTTCGTTTTTCAATCTCATTAAATACCAAATACCCAGTGGTAAGCATCATCATAACATCTTCGATGATGTTCTAATCATTTTGTGTGCCGTATTGACTGGATTCCACCTCCTCACCTCACCTTAGATTTAGCCATACGTTTCTAGGACCCGGAGTACTTCGCTGCGCCTTCGCAATGCTTGTGAAAACAGTATGAATTCTGTTCCACTTCCCCCCCCTCACCATCCCTTAAGCAATAAGGGAGATCCGTAAGTAGGTATCGTCGTCGCTAACAGATACCTTTGCACCCAAGTACCTTGATATTCATCGACAAAATCAGTACGTAATCATCGATGATTTTCAAAGTCCTTCGCTAGATTTACCAGTGAGTAGCTTGGACTGCACAAATAAATATGTAGAATATAATTTTTTTATGATACGATAAATAATTTATACATACAACTTTGTACGCCATCTCTCTCTCTCTCTCTCCCTTCCTCTCTCGCTCTGCAACAATTGAAAGAAATCGTGATTATCTAGAAGTACATATATATATATGTAAATACATAAGTCTAACGATAGTGAACCGTTAATTATATTAGATACAAAATATATTTATACTACAGCCCGTGAAACTTCTTTATTGTTGCTGTCGTTGTTTTTGTTGTGGTTTTTGATATCAAAACTTATCAATATTCTACTCAATTATATTCCATTTTATTTTAATATTTGCATAAATGATTTCAAAGTCAACAGTGCTACAACAGATGTTGATCATCTCAAGCTGACTGTTGCAGCTCTTCAACAAGCTCTCTAAATTACTATTTGCGGTATAGAAAAACGCAAAGAAATATCCCACATCACGTTTTCTTCATGCAATTCTTTGTAATAATTTATTTAAGATTAAAAGTTCGAACTGCATGAACTGCAAATCAATCTATTGAATTTGAAATTCTATATGAATACATACATAAGTTCATGTGGACCGCAACTGGCAACCCGAGGCAATCCTTCAGAGAAAACATAGTACAGAATGGAAAAAGTTCATCACTCTTTCTTTGTACATTATTATGGCAATTTTTGTATTATTTCTACATTATTACTGACCGTATATTATTCATTATTATTCTTACATCATTTCTACAAGAGTACTACAATACTTGAAGAGATGATATTTTAAGTTTAACAAAAAATTTCATGGCCTACGCTCAAAAAATAATTAATGGAGTATATTTTTAGGTGTGATTAAAAGAACTTGCTAGCATGTGCGTTGCAAAAAAAAAGAATGTGGCAAGTGACGTTATCAGAGTCCACATTATAGCTTTCTATCTTAGTTCATTGATTGAGAGTAATCTATGGAAAATAAAAATCTAGTACACTGTAATATAAATAAAATACATACATTGATTTTATTACGAAATGTAGCTGGACTTTCACCATCAACACTTTGAGCGCCAACCTGGGCATCCAAACATCAATTAAAATGAAGGCGAGGCAGGCTTCACCATATACACAGTCTAACTCATGTTATTTCACCGTCTTTTTTCCTTTCAAATGAAGGAATTTTATCACTGCGCGATACTAATTTTTTCCATTCTTAACAAATGATGTCAATCGCTGGAAGCTGTATGGGATTGGAAACGGGTAATTGGACAATGTTTCCACATCCTCTGCAAAGCTTGGATAAATATTTGCAATCATTATCATCATATGTCTCAAGATGAATCCTGTCTACTCCGTTAATAATACATTTTGTTTTGGACTATACAGCGGAAGGGTGTTTCAGCTCCGGTCGAAGGTAGCACTTCTTTTGGCTTCATTTTGCAAAAGCACACACAGTATATATGGCTACTTCCAGATCCATTTTGGTCGGTTGTGTTTAGGATTGATTAACACAACCAAGTCGATTAAATTCTGGAACTGGATTCAAGACTAGCCCACTAGTCAGAAATCGAATTTCGTTGGTAGTAGTCGCTGCTTGGTAATGGTTTTTCTCATACACGAATCAGCAAACTGTTCTTGCTACGCGAATCCAACTTTCATTCTTTTCTTCTTTAAAAAGATTATCCGGAAACGTATTCACGGCAGTATATGTATAAGGTTCCCAAATAAGCGGCATATGAATGCCACGGTTAAACCTGCTTATGTTTCCGATTTACAGATAATTTCTTTGGCATTTAATTGTTTTTCGTGATATTTGTATTTATTGTAGATTTATGGTGCAGAATAAACTGCACAAATAGTATATAGATATATTTTATATATAGATATTTTATATATATATATTATATAATTATTACAAAGATTTCTGTTACGCTATATTTATTGTATTTGATAAGATTTTCCGCAATTTTTTTAACAATTTTGAATTCGATTTCATTTTCAAATAACTCATTTTTTGTTATATTGCAAATCATAAATAAGTTTTAATAAATTAACATCTATATTTTTAAAGCAATTATAATAAAAAAAAGCCTTGTTCGACTTTTTTGTTAGGTTTCTCTTCCGTATTAATTTCCAACAGTTTTCTTTATTGCTCATTGTAAATGACAAAATAAATTAAAAAGAATAAAGAATTTTTTAACAACACATTAAAGAATGCCATAAGGTAGTGTTGTTTTTTGTGTGTATCGGTGTTATTAACTGAAAAATAAAAAAAATAAAAAATCAATCGTGCATTTCCCTATACTCATAATATAATTAAAACAATTACGAATTAGATTGGCAGAATTTAGCGTGAGGTATAAATTCTTAACTAAACACATTTACGATAAGACACTTTTTCCAGATGAAACACTAGAATAATTTACTATGTAAGAGAGCATTGAGATCTTATTACTATGTAGAATCTCTTCTTTTACTCTTCTTACAATCTCTTACTATGTAAGAGAGCAAAGTGATGGTGTTTGTGAATGCAAACCAATAACTACTACGGTGCGGCGCTAGAGAGATCGCGATGTTCATAATAAAAATATAAGGAAAAAAAATTAATGAGTTTACAGAGAAACTTAAATCGAAATCCGAATCGCAATACACTAAACAAAGCATCAGTTTTTTCATCAAATAATTTCGAACTCGATTTGATTTAAATAATATATAATTCAGAAGAAAAAAACAGTATTAAAAAACAATAAACAAACGATTCACTTTAAATTATTATAGTTGGGGAAACACGTCTTTTAAAAGAATGAAGCTACGAGTATGTACAAGGAATGGAAGCTTTCGTTTTGACAATACAATAAACAATATAATATTATGGTCGTTTAGGTTAACATTTAAAATATATATAAAGAGACTTCATTTACAGTAAAAAAGCAAGTACAAGCTAAAAACTAAATTCATCATAGTAAAATCTTATAAAAATAAATCCAATGGTTAAAATATACAAAAGTAATCTCACGCTAAGTAAAGCATATAAATTTAGAGCGCAATGTACAATAGATCGTCGTACATTTTTACAGGTAATCTAAAGATAGTACATATTAATCCACACTTCCAAACTAAAACACAGGTTTTGTACAAATTAAACTTAACAACTAAATTCTGCTTCAACCTATGTTACTTTAACTAACTTAGTTAACATACTTTAAACTTAGACCGTACACGAGTTTGTATTCACATATACATTAACGCTTTAATATATGTCCGTAGGTACGAGCATAGTGAAGATGCGCGTATGTTCCTTTACAGGTATTTAATAAAGTCATTTTTAATTTCAGTGTGACTTTGTCTGTGTGTGGTTTATATATAAATTCAATGTAATTAAAGTTTTTGTTTTTTCTTTTACACCAAACCGCCTCTAAAACTACTGTCTCCAAACAGTGCAACAAAAGCGGACACAACTGCAAATACAAAAATAAAAAAGTTTCTCCTCTTTTTACTCTTCGGAGATTTGTAGAATTTCCGAAATATCATTTTTCCCAAATTCTGTAAAAATAGGTGTAAATTTCAACTTCCCCAAGAAGACCTTTTTTTGAATCAGCAAGTTGCGTTGCTCTGTAGTAGTTTCATTGTTTCTGCCAAATAATCGTCTTGGAATTACAAAATTTAATCCCGTTCCTTAAAAATACGCAAACTAAAACTATTTCCGAATAACGCTGACACGGAGGCACTGTGAGGCACTCTTCACGCTGTTGTTGGAACCTGTTCACTTCCACGGAGCGATTCGATTTCACTCGTTGAGCGACGACCAGCGCGCGTTGGATCTCCTTTTATTCCATTAAAACGTCCATTGTGTGCACCCACTAACTCCTCTTCTATTACAGCTGATGCAGCTGTTGCTGTTCAGCATTTATGACTGCAGCGCCTGCTGCCGCTTCATCGCCTACATGACCGGCGATGTCTGCGCACTGCTAAAACCATGTTTGCTGATTGATATCGTAAGGCTTCGGAATGCCCAACGTCGAAGGTCTATAAGTTGCTGGCGGTTGCGCGTAGCCTGCGGCTGCTACTGCCGCTGCACCTGCTGCTCCGCCCAGAAGGCTCTGGTTGAACATCATGCGCGTGTGGAAGTCGTCGCGGCGGAAGTACTGCTGATATAGCTGTGAGTTGGCCGCATCCAACTGCGAAGCGGTGTTCATGAACGGGTAAGCAGCCGCACGCGTTGACGGATGTGCTGCTAGGAAGGGATATGAGCTGGCTGGTGGAGGTGCCGCAGCTGCCGCATTTAATGCGTTTTGTCCCTTGTCTATCCCAGCAGAGGTGGACTCGGTGGCACCCCGATGGGCAGGCGCTGGCGGCATTGCGTAGTAAGGATTTGGAGCATCGCGGAATTGATCCAAGTAACTGGTCTGCTCAGCGCCGTAAATACCCAATCCGCCCGCTGCCGGTCCGAAGTTGAAAGCGCTACCGGGTACCATACCAGCTGCTGCCGCAGCTGCTGCGGAAGTCTTTAAAGAAATAGCCGCAGCTGCATCAGCTGCCGCTGCAGCAGCAGCAGCGGCTGCTACACTTGTAGCCGACGCTGCGCTGTTGCTGTTCGAAATAGATGAAGGCACTGCGGATGTGACTGCGCTAGTGGCAGATGAACTAGAGACGGCCGAAATAGGCGAACCTACCCCACGTGTTTTGAGGCCAGCGTACAGTTGAAAACCTTGCTGCAAAGCCTGCGCATGTGCCTGCAAATGATGAGCTGTTGCGGCCGAGTTCTGATGCGCTGGCTGCACTTGAACAGCAGGCGACAAGTGCGAGTTCAGTTGATGTTGTTGTTGCTGCGGATGTTGCTGGTGCTGATGATGGTGAAGCTGTTGTTGTTGTTGCTGATGTTGTTGCTGCTGCTGTTGTTGTTGCTGCTTGGCCGCTGCTGCCGCTGCTTCTGCAGCAATTGTTGAGGCCTTCTTCTTGCGCCCACGCTTGGCCGGTGCAGGAGCTGCTGGTGCCGCAGGTTTAACTTCCGTAGCAGATTGCTGTTGCTGCTGCATGTTAGCAGTAACATTATGGCTGCTGCTGCTCGGCACATAGTTGCCAGGCATCTGCTGCTGATAGGCTCCGCCCGCCACCGATGCTGGATTCGATTGATAGAGCTGTGGAGCTGATGTCAAATTTTTGGCTGCCACTGAAGCCGTGGTGCTGTACATGTGCGCTGCTGGCGGATGCATACTCTTGTCGTAATAACCTGCAGCAGCCGCGGAAGACATGCCAAGCATGCTTTCCGCTAGCGGATGATTCAGGTTGCGCAGTGGGTCCAACAGTGAAGAGGCGGGGTTGTTGTAGGTTTGCGGCGGCGGTGGCGGAGTAGGTTTGTTGTAAGCCGCTAGATGATGTGAATGCGTGAGATGATGCGACAGCATGTTCGTATCGTGTTTGTTGGCAACGTGTGATTGTGGCTGCTGCTGCTGTTGTGACTGCTGAGACTCCTGCAATTGCTGCCCGTAGGTTTGATTCTGGTTGAGAGCTTGTTGCTGTTGCTGCTGTTGTTGGTGTTGTTGTGTTTGGTGTTGTTGTGTTTGCTGCTGTGGTGTTTGCTGGGTGGATAGCTTAGCGCTTGTGTAAAGTTGCTGCTGCTGTTGCAGATAGCTAGTAGCAGCATTAACCATGTTAAGTGGTTTATGAACGTTGTCGCTGTTTTTAGGGTGCTGTTGATGATGAGATAATTGTTGCTGCTGTTGCTGTTGAAGGCTACCACCGCTGCTGCTTCCATAACTAGGAGGTTTATTATGGAGTGCAGCATTATTGTCAGAATGTGGTTTTTGTTGCTGTTGTGGTTGAGTTGATTGTTGCTGCAAATTTTGTTGTTGCGATTGGCTTTGTTGTTGCTTTTGTTGTTCTTGACTATGCTGATGTTGTAGAGTTGGTATCTGTTGGCTACTGTGACTGTTATGCTGTTGCTGATGCTGCTGCTGGTGGTGGTGCTGTTGCTGATGTGCCTGATGTTGTTGTTGTGACTGCATCTGAACACCTTCCTTTGGCGCATTTCCTCCCACGGACCCGAAATCCTTGGGAAACCCCATCGAAGCCGCTCGGTTGTACATCTCAAAGGCTTTGTCCGGCGTGATGTCGCCTATATGCTTCCCGAGCACCATAGAACCTAAGAAGGTGTCAAACATTTGTTGATGTTTATTAGCCGAGTTTTGCTGTTGCTGTTGATGCAACTGTATCTGCGCATGCTGCTGCATCGCATTGTCGCTCTTCGCCTGCTTACTAGCCGTGTAGTCCAGGTGCAGCAAATTTTCCGCGGCTCGCTTCAGCGGATTGGGTGGTGCTGTCGCTGCCACACTCGCTGTCTTCTGTGCTTGAACCTGCTGGTTCATGTGTTGCATGAACGCTGTCATGTCGCTGCTACTCAGATAGGCAGCTGGTTGCACTTTACTGCCGTCTTGGGTTGCCGTGCTGCTTCCGCTTTCTTTGTTGCTACCGTTGCCAATCACAGCCGACTGATGATACTGCGAATATGTAGGATAATGAGCTTTAGAAGGTTGCTGTTGTTGTTGCTGCTGCTGTTGATGGTGCGTTTGCTGATGCTGTTGCTGCTGCTGCGCCAACTGCTGTTGTTGAGCCAACTGTTGCTGATGTTGTTGCTGTTGTATCACTTGCTGATGATGCTGCTGCTGCTGTCCGCTTAAGTGATTTGATAGGCTCCAGTCATTTCGTTTCGAGGCGTCCAAATTTTGATTTACAGCTGCAGATGATGCATTATTCGCTGTTGCAGTTGCAGTCGTATATAGATTTTGTTGCTGTTGCTGAAAGTTGTCTACATGCTGCTGTTGTACCGCAGAATAAGTTGCAGCGGTGACATTGCCTCCGGATATAGCTGCAGGTTGTGGATAGTGTTGTTCCGCATGCACCGCGGCAGTAGAGGACGCTGATGGTGGTGCTGTTGGTAGTTTAGCAGATTCGCTGCTGGTTTGTTGCTGTTGGGTGTAACTCGCAGGACTCATGCTATTCTGACTATAGGGCGACTGAACGTCCATCGTAGTTTGTTGCTGTGGCTGCTGCGGTTGCTGATGTTGTGGTGGTTGCTGTGATTGCGGTTGGTGATACGGCGACAACGCTGGTTGCTGATACGGCGAATGTTGCTGGTCAATTGGAGAACCAACACCTAACGGAGTGGGCGGCTGTGTTGCCGACGAAGAGGTGGGTGAGTCGACACTGCTAGGCATTGGACTGTGCTGTTGCTGATGTGGCGACTGTGTGACAGCAGCAGTCGCAGCTGTAGCCGCCCCCGCGGGGTTCGTTGCAATGGAGGAAGCTATCACAGCAACAGGTACTGGACTCTGCGACTTCTGGTGATAAGGCAAGGGAGAGTTTTGGCTCTGATGATATGGTGAGTTATTATTGGGATGTTGTTGATATGGCGACTGTTGCGGCGGCGCTGTATAGGGAGAGCTCTGGGGCTGCTGGTAAGGCGAGTGAGGGTTCGGGGTGCTTGGACTCATGGAAGAGTTGTAGTCGGATTCCTGCGACTGCGGCTGCTTATATTGCTCGTATAGGTTTGGTATAGGTGAGGTAGATGAGTACACGGGGGTCTTCGAGGTTTCAGAGCCCGATGGATGGTAGGTGTTGACGCCCCCGTATGGTGAGGTTCCGCTGGGCTCCGGCGTGGAGACATTCGGCGACGAGGCTGAGGAATAGATGTGCTGGGAATATTGCGGATACGGCGACGGCATCTCGCGCGGGCTGCAGCTCTTGTCCGGACTGCTTTTTGTGGTCGTGTCCTGGTAGAATCCCACTTTGATGGCGCCGTTCAGAGGGTAGGGTGATTGCGGCTTACTGATCTCCTGCTCAGGTTTGGGAGAAACCATTATGGGGGAGGCGCCGATGGGCGATGCACCCAAGGGCGAGGTGTAATTGCCCGCAGCGTAGGAGCCGTAGCGCTCGTCTATGGCGATGCGAGGCGAATCAGGATCCTGACTGAAGGAGGAACGTTCCGAGATGGTGCTGCCGGTGCTGGCTTTTCGATGACGTGGGGCTGAGGGCAGTGAAAACATTTCACCAGTGCAAACACCTGTCATGGACGTTGACAGTGGTGATTTTGAAGCAGCCGTATTTGAGGCTGAGCAGGTGACGGCATCTGAGTTTGCAATTTTATTGCTCGCTAAAGTTAAGTCTCCAACAGAATCAAAGGCCTGCTGCTGCAATTGTTTCTCTTCTTCCTCTGGCTTTTTGGTTTTCTTTGGTGCTCCGAAAGCCTTCAGCCAGGCACTTAGGTTAGGTTTCTCTTTTGGCGCTGTCGACTTAGCTGTGGCTGAGGACTCCAGTGAAGTAGTTGTGGCTTTCTTTTCCAGCACAACATCACTGATCTGCTGAGAATCCTGCGAAGGCACTTCTGCGGGTG
Organism: Myopa testacea; assembly: GCA_949629155.1. Classification (NCBI taxonomy): domain Eukaryota; kingdom Metazoa; phylum Arthropoda; class Insecta; order Diptera; family Conopidae; genus Myopa; species Myopa testacea. The sequence continues at coordinate 31,867,156 of OX451348.1, forward strand.
GGGGCGAGTCGGCTGAGTGCGGTTGATCGCTCTTATCAAGCGCATCCTTTTGGGAGTGAAATAATGTATCAAGGGGGGTATCGGAGATTTTTATGGATTGCTCGCCATCATCTGTTTTGTCACCGCCTGATAATGGCGCTGCTTTTTGGTCAGATTTGTTCGCCACGAGCTCATCGATGAAATTATGTGACTGCCCAAGCCCGAAGTCATCCGCTTTAATAACGGTGCCCAAACTTAATTTTGGAACGCTATCACTTGTCTCAACCATCATCAAAGAGTTCTTCACCTCCTTCACCTTAGCCAAAGTGGCACCGCCCAATGGAAAGAGTTCATCTGGCTTGTTAACGTTCTGTATGAGCAAGTTTCCTTTGGCTTTTCCCGGCTGAAGGCGCTCAATTGTGCGCAGCAGATCTTTGCGTCTGGGATGCGAGGCCGCTTGCAATTTTTCTTTGAGCGACTTCCTTTTTGCTTCTTTGTTCATTTGATTTTTAATGTGTGGTGGTGGCGGAGGATGCAAGAGCAGTTGCGTGGTGCTCGGCTCCTTCGGTTTGGGGGGAGGCAAAGTGATCAACGTGGCTGGCGCGGTTGTAACGGGCGGCGGTATCAGCAGAGTAGGCAGATTGGCAGCACTTGCAGAAGCTATGGATGATAACGACGGGGCGTTGACCGTGGAGCTATTCGAAGAGGCATTCACCGAAGTGCTGCCGACTGAGTTGCCCGAATGGACTGAGTGCGGTGGAGTTCCGCAGCTAGAACTGACACTGCTAGCAGTTCCAGCTCCGCCAATTTTGTGAATGACGGCAGTATTTATGGACGCAACCATTCCTGGTGTGCTATATTCAGTAGCGTATTTTTTTGTGGTTGCTGAGACATGCCGGACAGTCGCTTCGGAAGATCCTACCAACTCGCCTAGAGTTTGTTCCAGTTTTTCCGGCACTAAATCGACTTTTGGCGTGGTAATCGGTAACACAGGGCGCCGGAAGTCCGATGGTTCTAGTTTCGTGCTAATCGTGGCGTCGAAATCATCGAGCAAATTATAGCGCGGGGGCGAGTTGCTCGCGGAACTATATTCGGAAAAATGTGGAGTATGTTCCAGCCAGCGATTGATGTCCTTCAGCGTCTGCTCGGTTTCAACATCCAGAGCTTCCATACTAGCAGCGGTTGCTGCCGCTGAATTTGATTTACCTGTGCCATTTGACTTGTTTGAAAATTTCGACCCTCGCCCCGCGCCAACTGTTGCTACTGGCAGAGATTTCCTTTGCGTTTTTGGTTTGTTCACCGCTGCAGCTAACTTAACCGGCAGTTCGGACGTAGACGGTGCCGGAGGAGGAAGAGGTTGAGGATGAGGTTGAGCTGGAGGAAGCTGAGCGGCTGATTTCGGCTTGTCCTTCTTTTTTGCGCTAGTAGCTGCTCCTACCACTTTTTTCTCTTTGGCAGACTTAACACTGACTTTCGAACATGATGTCGGCGGTTGATTACTAGGTTTTACATCCTCAATAACTTCCGAAACTAATGTTAGGCTTTCAGGTCTCTTTTGATCCTTTTCAATGTTACTTTCTGTTGATTTACTATTAGGCTTGATTTGCGGTTCCTCAACCAACTCCGGTTTAACACTGGCCACGTTTGTGTTAGTGTCTTTGAGCTTACGTCCCCGCGTTAACGGTTCACTGCTTTTCTTATCACAGCTCTTATCTTTATCTAGCGACTTGCTGCTGGATGTTTCTCTTCTTCTATCCCTTGATTTAGTTGCAGGCTTGCTAGGTTCTTCGACACTGTTCGACGACTGAGTGTTGAGAGCATTGCTTGCATTCGCTCGGCTACGTCGATATTTAATCAGTTCGTATTTGTCCAGGAAAGGCAACAGCATTTCCAGTTCTGCTTGTTCGGCAGCTGCAGCTGCGGCTGCTATCGCGGCATCATCAACATTAGTAGGTTTCTTGTTCGACGCACTAGAATTTGTAGAACCTGTGGAGGATAAATGCTTTTTGTTGCTCTCACAACTTGTTGCTGAGGATTTCTTCTTAATTGAGTTTTTTCCCACCGTATTAGAAGCAATCAGATGCGGCAAGGGCCCTGTAATAGCGCAACGACTCCGGTACTCTTCTTTAGAGGAATTAGATTCAAATGATTTTGACGAGCTACGACTTGAAACGGACTTGAAGTCGTCCTCATCGTAATCATCCTCATTCAATTGGAGTGATGCGGCGGCGTGTTTCTTAGCTGTGTTTAGAAGACTTTTCAGATCGTCGTTAAGCGCACTTTTCGAATATTTTTTATGTAAATCCACTTTAAAGGGCGACATGCTGCGCGAGCAAGAATCCTCGTCGTCATCATCGTCGACATCCTCTTCCAGTTCAGACGCAGAAGCTGCCAACGCCTCAACAGCAGCGGGTGGTAGATTCTTGTTGCTTTGTTTGGATCTGACGATATCTTTGTCGCTATCGCTCAGGCTTTTCTCCGCATCATCGTCATCTGGCTGCTCCTCACCACTGTCGCTGACATGCGAAATTTTCGACTTGTTCGTATTTCGCTTGTCTCCAGTTGCGTATTTTGTATTCCTTTTTTGTCGTATAGTTTGCTTAGCGGTTGGTATCGTTTTATTTCTTTGATTGGCAGCTTTGCCACTGAACGATTTGCTGTCTTTACTGGCATTCGTATTCTTGTTACGAAACTTTCTGCTTACACTGCACTCGAAGGTAACGTCGCGTTCGTCATCACTAGCAACATCTGATTCTTCATCATCTGAAAATTCGGAGTCCTGAATTAATTCAGGAGATTTTGGTTTACTTAGTTTCTTGGAATGCTTGGTTCCACTATGGTTTTTGCACAAGGAAGACGCAACCGATGCAGTGATCACTGTGTTACTCTTGTTCGCTTTTCCGCTTTTTTCGGTTTTATTCTTTTTGCTCTTCTTATTTAATTCTTTGGCAGGAACATCTTTTGCAATGCTTTTGTGTTTTACTTTCTTTGGCATTCCGTCGTTCACGCTATCTTCGTAATCGTATTCATCCTCATCACCTGCCAGCACTTTCTCTCTCTCGATGTGTTTGCTTTTCGGTCGTTTTTTACGTCGTTTATCTTTTTCTTTGCGTTTTCTTTTACCTCCACGTGCGGCTGTCTCTTCCATGTCTTCGTCAGTGCTGTCCGGATCGGGCTCTTCTCTATCTGAAGCCAAATCCTGATCATCACTATTACTTCTGAAGTGGCGTTTCTTGTCCATTTTATCTGTATTGTGTGTAGTTAATGTTATAGCTTTTCGGGGGACGTTCTGATCACTTTCATCGTCACTGATTATGTGTTGATCAACTCTAGCTGCTGCCGCTTTCTTATTGAAATACTTCTCACGGAAGATGTTCATCTTAGCATCCGCGGCTGGATAACCCAGATTGCCAGAGTCTTCATCGTCATCAGATAAGCTATCGAAATATTTCTTAGTTGCTTTATCGAATGCATCCTGCAAGTTGTTCACCATTTCAGTGTATTCTATAGAAAAGTTAAAGAAAGTTACTACATTTTGACTGCTATAATAAAACAATTATCGAAATGTTTCGTACCATTATTGTGTCCATTATATAGACGACAATTATTCACAATTAATTTGAAATCATTGCGGAATTCACTGAATTTGTTGTATTCGCCGTTGTCCAATTTATCTTCCATTTTCAAGAGATCCATAGGCCTGTAAGAATTGGATTAAACAATTAAGAGTAAGATTTAAAATTCCTCACGACAATTTACCTTCTTATGATTGAATAATAACGCGGCGCAATATCTTCTTCAACCGGATCCATGAAAGGCCAAGCATCGCGATGATTCTTCACATACACAAGCACTTTATGCATGCCTATCTGAAGCACTTCGTCGGTCTCCGTGAAGCTAAGAAAATTCGTGTTCGGATTGGATTTGGAAGCATAATTAAAGGATTTCGTTAGAATTGAGGCGGTGATGAATGCATTCGAGGTGGAGGAATTGGTATTGGAAAAGTGGTTGTGGTTAGTTTTGTTAAAAATAAAGTGGTTGTTGTTGTTAAAATATTTGCATTTTGCTGTTGTCGTTGATGTTGATGTTGATGTTGACCCCGAGGCAGTAGACAAGGTCGCGGACGATTTCATCGCTGCTGATGTAACACTGGCTTTTGCAGCAGACGCAGTTGAGGTGGTTGTGGAGGAATTATTATGATGATTATGATGATGATGATGATGTTGATGATGATGATAGTAGTGGTGTTGGAGGGTGTTGTTGTTGCTAATAATTACATTTCTACTGCTACTTTTTTTTCTTATTGTTTTAATGGTTTCGGGTGTTGGTAGTTGGTTGTGGCAGTGTTGATGATAAAAACAAATTTGCAACGGTTGATTGGTAAATTATACAAAATTTTACAAAATATATGTACAATAAAACAGTTTCAATGGAAGTGTTACGATGAGAGCGAGAGCGAGGAGGGAAGAAATGGAGGTAAAAATAGTAACTCAGTTAATTATATACAACAAAGTCAGTAAGTAACTTGTTAGAAATGAATCTACGAGAAACGAAATGATAGAGCAAGCATGCATAATGAAATTAATAATGCTGATTATAAAGCAAAAATGCTACTTTAAGATGCAAAAGTGATGTATAAGTTATTTCTAATGCAAAATGAAAATAATTACGATACACACATATATTAAAGGATTTTTAAAAATGAAAGGTCAAGTAATGGAATGTAATTCAAACAGGAAAGCAAGGGAATCGATTGAATAAACGAAAACCGCGGAAAAATAAAAGAGCATAGGAAAAATAATGTTTCTGTTCCGCTAGAAATAGGATAACCATCTCAAGTCAGTTCATGATGTGCTCTAAAGGCATCACAGTTTTCAAGCAGCTGTATTCAAAACACATTCCACAATTTAAAATACATACTATGTATATTTAAAACGAAAGTCGAAATCAAAAGAAAAGTTGAAATAAAGTTTTGACAGCGTAGATTGAAGAATAATCTCGACATCGACATCGAAAGCAAAATATTGCACGTGTACAAATCAACAAAGAGTACAGCAACAACAAGCAACAGCAAGAAATCGCAAGAGTTGAAGTAAAATGAAAAAAAAAAAAAGATTAATAATAAAAAGAATTGAAGAACTCACTCATCTCCACTTTTGTCAGACGACGATTGCTGCTGCTGTGTTGCAGTTGCCGCTGTCTTCACCGCTGAACTGTGCATTAGTGATTTTTTCTTACCACTGCTAATGCTGCTTTTGTTCGCAGCGATAACAGCGGCGGCTAATGAAGACGACGATGACGTCATTGAGGTCGTTAATAATTTCTGTTTCTTACTCGCCGGCGTTGAAGATGAAATAGTCGCCGTTGGTACTGTTGTCGAAGAGGTTGTTGATTTGATTCTACTGCTGCTACGCTCCGGCGGAGATTCGGCAGCTTGCGTTACACCTCCTACAGCGGTCGAACTGGCTGTTGGAGGAGGTATGAATATGTTTCCCGTTAGTGAAGAGAGCGAATTGTTTGTTTGGCGACCTGGCAGCTTTATATTTGTGGTCGGTGCCATCGTCTCACTCACAGCCGCGACAAAGTCTTTTTTAATTGTTGGTCCCGACGATGCAGCGACTGTAACACTGTGATTTTCTATATTTTCAACAATTATTGCACCCAAGTTGGCAGCATTTACTGTTTCGACCGAATCTCCAGCAATTGCTGTTTCACTAAACTGACGACGACAAAAGTTCTCCTTATCTTCAGGACTCAATGAGGAAGAATGCGTGTGATTTATAGTATTACTGTTGTTGTTGTTATTGGGCACACTTTGATTGCTGCTGCTGGTGGTGTTATTGTGATTGCTGTTAATACTATTTCTTTTGTTGTTGCTGCTACTGGCATGCTTATGATGACGACGGCGATGGTGTTCGCGTGACTTCTTCTTCTGTTTCTTTTGCGATTTCCTCTTCTTGTGATGTGAAGACTTCTTGAGTTTTATAGAAGGTGAAGTTGAGTTAAATGATTTAATTTGCTGCTGATGCTGTTGTCTATGATTTCGGAACTCAATATGCTCTTTAAAAAACTGTTGCTGTTGCTGTTGCTGCTGTTGTTGTTGTTGCAGTTGATGCTTTACTTTTATTGTATCTGATGCCAACTTTGGCACTCTTCTATATCGAAATATCGATACTTCCCGTGCAGTATCGTCCTCGTCGTACTCTTCTATATCCGGCAGCTCAACTTTAATGTTCTCCAAACGAAGTTCGTTATGGTTTTCTTCTTCCTTCTGCTTCTCCGTATCCTCTTCTTCCTCCTCTTCTTCTTCCTCTTCGTCCTCTTCAGGTGATAAACAGAAGGTCTCTCTGTGGCATAAAAAGTCACTTGAATTGGTAGTTGTTGTAGGTCTCAAAGAGCTTGCATAAGTTGAGATGCCGCTAGCGGTTGAAGTCGATTGTGAGCTGGAATTAATTAGATTTCAATTAAATTCGATGCTTCCATTTGAGGCACATAGTTTATAAAAATCGATGTATTTTAGCACAAATGTTAATGCTTAATGTAAACAAAGTGTTAGGAATCCAAAAAAGAAAGTAAGTAAATTATGAATGTTTAAGCAGTTTATTATTGATGTAGTTAATCGCATTAAATATAAAGTGAGTGTTTATGTTATAGGTGAATATTTATGGAGGGAAAAAAGTCCATATTAATTTGCTCCATAAGTATATCCTTTTGAGTGTATACTTTAAATTAACTAAGAATACTTTAGACTTTTAAGTTGATTATATACTCCACGTATATTAAGAGTAATAAACTCTGCTTTAAATATGCAATTCATACGATTTCTGATATAATTTTAATGTTAATAAAATACATTCATGTTAGAGTAGTTTAAATATTTCGGCAAACAATATTTTAAATGAATATCATCTCAGAAGCTAAGCAGTTCAAGTAATGAAAGATTTAAGCAACAAAACCGATTGAGGTGAAGCGCAAAACAAATACATATTATGTCATCAATTCATCAATTTTCTCTGCCTGCTTCTAGAGTGTTAAATCATTTTTGTGTAGCATAATATCACAAAGCAAATAAAGATGTTGTTAAAAATATAGATTAAAGAAAAAGCATGCTTACTCATAATCGATTTTTGAATAACGAAACGAAACGTGTTCTTTTCCAAATATCCGAAAAACCACAAAAATGAAATTAAATCAATTTGTAGCTTCCTCGTTCTGTCGCTCAGCTTTGTCTGACACCGCAGCTTCAGTTAACGTAGTTGTGAATGTGCCAAAAAAGAGGGACTACGTTTTGTCTTTATGCAAAATAGTATTTCATGAAATATATGATTTTGTAGTGCGTGTCAAACAAATGTTGCTGACCGGACTGTTTTCGGTTTGATTTTGTTTTGGTGCCAATTTTTTTTTGTTATGTTTTTTGTTTACAATGCAACCGAATAAAATTAACACATACAAATTATACGATATCAAATAAATGGTTTTGTTTCAACTTTCGTTAAAAAGAATGATATATGTATGTTCCCTTTAGTAACTCAATGATTGAGACAGTGAATTAAATGGATGAAGATATATATGTGTGTGTGTATATGTGTCTGTGAGTAGCTAATGAATTTTCATTTCCGTTTGATGCAATGAGAGTGTGTGTATGTTTTGGTATTCTATTTGGTATTAAGTTGGCTTTTAATAGTAGAGGAAGTCGCTACTAGTAGCTTTGGAAGTGGTAGAATTTGTGGCTGTATTGCTCGCTAACCGTCTTCTTGTGCGATAATGAGCTGGCTTTTGCGGTGCCTCAAATTGATAGCGTTTAAGGCGCTCCTGCTCCTGACGTTCACGTTGTAGAAGCTCCTGCTCCAAACGCTCACGTTGTTGGCGCTCCTGCTCCTGGCGTGCTTTGATATCAACAATGTTGCGTATGCGACTAGAATTGCGCACCTGAAGCAGCCTGCAACATTGAGAAAAACATTCATTACAAGGTTAGATGATTGGTCAAACAAATGATGCACTTACTTGCGGCGTCTTAGTTTTTCACGCTCGCGAAAGAGATGCGGCAACTTGGGTAAGAAGTTTTCAACCAGGATCTGGAATAATTCGCGCTCCTTGGCATTAGTTGATGACTTGAATTTGCCGGCCAACGTTTTCCAGTCGTTCTCGGTGAAGCAGATCACTTGCCAAATGTCACCGTTGCCGCTGCCGATTCCGCTTCCGCTTCCACTCGCACTGGACGCTTTGGCGCCACTTGACGTCGGCTTATCCTCTCGATACAAACGTGTTCCGTAAAAATACCAGTAACCCGAGTTCTTCGAGTCGTAGCCCAGGGGCTCTACGCGCAAACTATCCGCTTCTAGGTTACTGAGAATTACTTGGACATCCACCGAGTCCAGACGAAAGTGGCACAGGTCGTGTAGTATTTGCAAACGTTTTCGAATGGGCAACGACTGGAAGTCGATGTCGGTATCGAAATGGTTTTCGGAATTCAGTAGACGACACTGTTGACGCAGGAAACGCCTCAAGAACATCTGATAGTTGCTGTGTGTGATTTCATTGGCCACTGATTTGAGGGCATCAGAACCTTTGAGGAGACGTACAATGAGTTCGGGTACTAGCGCAATTTGGTCTTCGTCTGTACCATCGGATAGAAGAGCAGATTCCAAATCCTGCACGAAAGGAGAAATATTAATGTGAGCAGGACGACTCGATATGCCAGCCAATGCCAATAGTAAATACCTCGATATCGATATCTGGCAAATTGAAAGCGGAGCTAAACAATGAACAGAAATGTGAAATGCACGGTATCTCCCACCATGATTGAATATCTAAAAGCAAGAAGCATCAGACATTACATACATCATACGTTTCAAGTAGTACGATAAGCTTTAAATAGTATGATGTAAGACCAGAAAACATACCCAATAAGCCAATGAAAGTAGAAACCATTTATGGACACTTTCACGCCGTTCCGCAGCTGTATGTAGTTGTAGTTGTGTATTTTTGTATACAATATTTAATAAGGTAAACGGAAAAGTTTTCCTTTGGCGAGAAAAAGTTTTTCCATGAATGACTCTGAAGTTACGAGTGTTATGGAAGTGTACAAAATTGAAATCGTAACTTGAACGACTTTTGCAGCAAATGTCTACTCTTCAGCACATTTTTATTTGTCTGCAATACAAGAAAATAGCATTAATATAACGAAAAAGTGAGATGAGAACACAACTAAACATCAAATAATTTAGGGCTATTTTCGAAACATAATTGCTACAATCGAATATTATATATATTAAGCCTAAAGATGAAATGAATTCTCAACGTGCTACAAAACTACGAACTGGCAGCTAAGCTTCGAATGTAAAACCTGTTCCAATTCTAAAGGTTAACAATTGCTCAAAAATTCAAAGACTGCAAAAAATGCTGTCAACATAAAAAAGCCCCCGAATGTATACAGTAGCGTATATACACATAATACATGGTATGTCGAATATGTGGTAGTCACATCATACATAGAATTTCTTTTCACTCCTTTTTTTGCAATCACATTTTGAGACATTTCACTGGCGAAAAGAACTTGATACCGTATAAAATTTAGGAGTCTACGAAGTCAGACCGCAACATTAAAGCCACAAATTAGCATCGAATTACCAAATTCTGTGATGTGCTTTATTTATGTGATGACAAAATTAATAAAGCGAAACGAGGCAATCTTTTAAAGTTCCTCGTTTTTAGTAGTATATATTTAAATTTTCGAAATATTACTATTTTATATCTTTAAAGAATACTTTTCTAACCTCCAGATAAGCAACCATAACGTGTAATTCGGGTGGACTCACGTTTTTTTTCCTAACCTAAAAGGCGAGTCGAGTTTAGTTCTGCCATAAAAAGCAATAAATAACGCGATATGAACACATTCGACGATACGCAGGAAAATTTTAAATCATAAAACATTCATTTGAATTTTTGCATTTTTGTTTGTCTACTAGCGGTCCCCCGGTGTGCTTCGCTACACCCAAACAGAATATTATCATGTACATAATTAAAATGAAAAAATTAATTAAAACTCAAAAAGATTTCCCTATCATTCTTTTATTTGAAAAAAGTAAAGAAAAATATCAACGAATATCAATGCTAATTCATAAACCATAAGTATTTGTTGTTTTGTCTTCTGGAGCGTAGATGAAGTTACGGTTTTCTATGCTCCCACTCTGGAACATGCAACGTAAAACTGCTCAGGAGAGAAACACGATTCTTCCAAGATTACTCCGCACACTTGAAACGTTTGTCCCTGCGACTTCTTGATAGTCATGGCAAATGCAAGTATTAACTGAGTCTTGTGCCATTGCACAATATTGATGGTTTTCTATTCCGTAAAAGTATTTATAAGAGGTGCATTCGAAAAATTCCAAAATTCAATTAGATAATCGAAATGAAGCGGATGAACGATTTTTGCCCTGCAAGGAAAAGAAAGTATTAGTTACAGCAAGAACATTCTTTTTGTTGTCTATATTTTTAAACAAAACTCACCGAATTACAGCCGTGTATTAATTCTACCAAAATCTATTTTCTTTTAATTACATAGTTGCAAAAAAAGCACTTTCAATTTCACGAATCGAAACCCCCTTTTTTCGTCAAAACCGGTCGAGTGGTTTACATTATATACATATAGATTTTTGATTATGCACCCTACACACGAAGCGACAGTAGGGTATATTCACTTGGTTCTTCCGTTTGTAACGTATTAAAGTAGGCGTGGCAGACATCGAGATGTATATAGTCTTGATCAGCGTTCCCGAGTTGATTTAATCCCTTCCTTTAATTCCTATCCCTCCGTCCAACCGTCTTTTCCTATGTCTGTACGCCTGCCTGCCTAAATCACGATTACAAGAGATAGTAACACTCTTACTTTTTTTCGTTTCTCTTTTGTAGATTTTGCAAAGGTTGTGTTTTTCTTTTTCCAAAATCAGAGCTAAAGTCGAAGATGACAGATCCGATTATATCTTATGTAGTATGTAAATAAGTAGTATTCACTTACTGTTTAGTTGTTTATATATACATATATTCAAAATCCTTTTCCGGTAATCATGGAAAATATTCAAAATTTGGTTTCAACATAATTTGTTCAAGAGAATTAGAAACAAACATATAACAAAATAAGAATCATGTACAATGTAAAAAAAGGAACGAAATCAAACGATGAATCCTAACGAGTTGATGGATCCAGAGAAACTTCAACGTTTATCACAGAGAAGGTCAATTAAGGTAAATAGCAAATGCTTCCAGCAGCGTGTTAAGCAATCCAAAAAACAACGCTGCGAAACATGCATGCATAAAACAGCAACGAGAACGTGCAGAAGCAGCAGAGTCAAAAGCAGAGGAACAGGCGTAGCATGAAGCCACAAATGTTCAACATGTGTTTCGCAGTTAGCTGAAGTACCGCCATAACTGGATGGTATGGAGTTCGCTAATTGCTGCCCTCTCATTCCTTAGATTGGAATTTTATGGGAAACAAAAATATTCCTTTTTAACACGTTCACAGTTCGCTTCAAATTAGGATCCAAGAAGACCACCTCCATTTCCGGCATTAAAGAACTTTTATATAGCGACTATTCTAAGCAATAAGCTACAAATCACACCCGCCCCCCTTTCAAAAGAAACAATCATCAACAGATGCGTACATTTAACCAGACGTTTTAAAAGCACGTGGATATGTTTATTTTGTAAGGAAAACCGTAATTTTTAATTGTAATATACTTGATTACAATTATTTGTTAATAAAGAATTATTAAAAGGTCAAGGCGAAGATGTGAGAAATAAAACTCTATTTTTGGGACACCAACAAAAGTCAATACCATTTTACATACTTACGAAACAACCACAACCGTGTATATTGTGGTAAAATAAAATAAAACAATTAACCAAAGACAAACAAAACAAAAATCATTATTTAAAGGTTGGGATTTGGCAATTTCAACTCACTACTCGATAAAAGGCCGCGAAAATTTTACCACGATAGGAGAATATCGACAGGAAAAAGCAGCGTCGAGTGAAAGACAGCGAGTGCAACGGCAACAAACGAAAACGATGAAAGGCAACAAACAAAGGAAGAACAAACGCAAAGAATGCTTGGAGTTGGATAGGGCCCATATGTAAGAGTAGTGCCACTATAAAACTAAAAATGTAAGTATAGTTTTTTCAACGTTACCCGTTGCACGAATGCGTATAGGAAAAAATCGAAGTGAAATTTTTTCACAAAGTTATAACCACAATTTTTTGCAAATTTTCTAGAATCGTCGTTAAAAACTTTTTTAAACACGGTGAGATCCGATAAAAACACAACCAACAATTTATGTTTTAAATTATATTCAACTTGGTTAATATTTTTGATTCGTGTGGCTTGATTTAATTTAATTACCAAAGCAAAGAACCGTTCCACCGCTGCCACTGCTTGTTTCCTACCCAGTGGCAATTGCGTTCAATTTTATTGAGCTCAACTAATTATTTTTATCCTATTTTTGTTGTCTGTTCCAAACTTTGCACTATTAAATTTTAATTTGTTTAACAACGGTTTAAATTATAATTATTATAGTAGTAAATGTATTTACATATTTTGCGTGAATATCACGTAATTCCTCTATTTTCTGGAAGCATCAATTTTTTATTTCTCTTTGATTTTTTTAACGTAGTGTAAAAATATTTACGAAAATTTTATGTTCTCATACTGATTAACGTGTGCATGTGTGTCACTTTGCTCTTGGTAGAATTTTTTATTTCTCCTTTTTACACTTGCAGAGAAGACGATGTCTGTTGAATTTTTTTAATTATTTTAAATTTTTCAGGACTAAAAACAAATCTCCACTCCTGCACGAACAGCACGACCAAACTCGTTAAAAGAACGAGGTACACTGAAAATCTACTGTGCTTTTCCTCCAGCACCAGTGTTGACAGTTAAGTTATTGAATCGCCTATGTTGTACATGTGCGAAAGTGAAATAACAATAAGAAAACTAGACCATAGAGTGTGTTGTTTGTTGTGATAAAAGGTGGTTTTAGATGCGCGAAAGTGAAATAACATAAAGCCTTCTCTTTATAGTTTTTGTTCGTAGCGAGAAAACAGTTTCAAGAAATTCCGCGGCTACAAACCAAACCCGCCGAAGTCGAGTTAAGGCAAAACTAAAATATTGTGGCTATTAAATTAAATTAATCGAATCGAATTTCAATATTTTCTTTTATATTTGTATCAAGTTTATTATAAAGTTATCCACTAAAAGCCACTAAATTACATGAACATGATTATATTTTTTTGGTATAAATGCAGTTTACGGGACTGGCTCAGTTCAGTCCCCTAAACTACACCTTAGCTCGCCTTCTTGTCCTGAATCTAACCATGTAAAAAATTTTTGGGGCGTGGCCTTAGTTTAGATTTTATGGGCGTTTGAATGTAAAAAAATCTCAAATTTCAAATAGCGATATCTCCTAAACTATAAGGCTTACCAGTAAAAAATTGATAGCGTTCGAAAGGTCCTAGCAAGGTCGATATTTTAAGTCATAATCATTTTTTGATTTTAACAAGTATTTATGGAGATAATTTAGTTTTAAGAAAAAATAGTGGAGGTTGTATTACATAATATTTTTTTTTTCTCTTCTTTGATAATTAAGGTATATATTAAATTCAGGTTTCTTAGAGCCCATAACCTCCCCTTTCCAACGATATATAACATGATAGGGTATCTCCCACAGTTTCGACCACTTTTAATGAAATATTCAAAATTAGTGTTCGGTGGATATCAGATACACGCATCTTAGACTTGACTACAGGAAACCTTTGGACCTTAGTGCGTATTGTTCAGTATTTAAAATTGAAAAATTTTTATGAAAAATCGCGCGATTTTTCATAAAAATTTTTCGCCTGCGGCGCTAGTAAATTCTTCATACATACATTACCAATATTTAAAATTGAAAAATTTTTATGAAAAATCGCGCGGACAGCTAGGCGTATATATACCCCACTAATGCCAAAATCACATATAGAAGATTATCCAGAAGAAGAAGATTACGAAATTGATGTCGAGGATTTAGGATTAAGTCTTTGTGCATGTAAATACAATTTTAATGAAATCTGACCACTAATGATTTTTACTTTATATCGGTTTTACATTACAAATACAATAAGTAAGTATGGCATGTTATATACCATTTTAAAGGTAAGACAATGGGCTTTCACGATATATATTTTTTGTGGTACATTAATGTATCCATTTCCGAGAAAAACATCTCTGTTTCACGAGCACAAATTCATAATTACATAAAAATACTTCTAAACTGTTGGAGTGTTATGAAAACTATGTATAGCACAAATAAAGACAATAACAATACCTTTCCAATGGTACCACTGGCGGTACTATAGGTTATCTACTTTAGGAGTTATTGACCTTTTATTAGGTCATCTTTCGGGAACTTAAAACGCCCATAAATCGAAAATGGCTGCCTAGCCCCGGAAATAAACTACACACTTCCGGTCCTAACGGTAAAATCTAACGGTAAAAAAAAACTGAAAAAAATCGGAGAAAGTCCCGTAAACTGCATTTGTTCCAAAATTAAATCAATTAAATAAATTAATAAAATAAATATGTAAATTGCAAATTTAAATAATTCTCCTGAAAAGTAAGAAAAGTCGAGATACGCTGTTATGGCTTGTGGCTACCGAATTATACATATTTTATATTTTAAATTATTCTTTTATTCGTCTTTAACTCTTTCGTTGCAGTTTATTTCTTTAATAATTTTATAACTTATATTAAAATTAAAAATATTATTAATTTCTTTAATAATTTTATACGTATAACTTTTTTTAATTAATTTTTCTTCATAGATCATATTTAATTTATTATACATATAAAAGTAGAGAACAAAGAGATTTCTCAATTTTATACGAAAGGCAGCCATGTTGAAGTCAAATAATTAAAACAACAATTTGTCCTTTTAAATTAATACATTTAGATATAAAAAAAATGCAAAGAAACAATTTTTCTGCAATAATGGAAATATTTACATAATTATTACAATAATCGGCCTGTAATTATAAAAAAGACCTTTAAGTAATCATTAAGAAGCAATAAAAGAAAGGCCTTAAATTTTAATCATATAAAAAAGTAGGTAAGCTTATAGTCACTGTGGCCAAAAGGGCTTTCAAAATTTGCCTCTGTGGCTTCTTTTCGGTCTCAATGCGAGGTTCTTAAGCCAATTGGAAACCTCGACGAAATGGATCAGATGTATTTATTATCTTGACATCCTTCACGGTCGATTTCGTCAATACAGACTTGGGGATGTTAAAAGGAACTGGGAACATTCTAGGTACAAATCCAGCTAAAAGTCCAGACCCTGATAAATTGCCAAGTGCAGGTCTGACCAAATCGAATGTGTTAATCTGAATCTTAATTAAACGAATGATTTGTTATCCAACAGTATCTCTAACATCGCTGATAAGGTGTTAGAGATGTCCTTCTCTACGATTCTCTTTTTTCATGATCATCCTTAATATATTTTGCTTTCTTAAACCTTTACCTTACCTCAAGCAAAATTAATTCCTTCAACTGGTGCATTAAATCCATCGTACATAATAATCAATTATAAAAATATTTTATTTAGAAAAATAAAGTTTCGTGACGACAGAACAATTTTTTTTTTAGCAAAAATTTATTGACAGAAAGTTCGAAGATGCTTTGTTTTGATATTTGAAAATTAGAGAAACTGATTGAGGTATAAAAAACGGCAATGGATTTGAAGATAAAGAGTTCAAATAAGTTCATGAGGGTACATATTTGAGAATATAAGAAATTCGAGTGGTATGTATAAAGATCCTGCATATCCTAAGGATATATATGATGGGGTCATAGGGAAGGATATATGTGAAGACATGATAGAGAAGGGATGTGTTACTTTTAATCCTTTCGGAAGACTGAATACAAGATTGGATCGGCCAACTTTCAGTATACAAAAACTGCAGCTTAAGGTGGGGTTGAGGGTTTGAATCTAATGATATTTAAAGAGAAGCCATATCCCGCATATCTGAAGGATGTATTTGAAGGGATGATAGGAAAACCTGGCTAAGTATCAGTTGTATGACGAAGATAAACTTAATGATAAAAATACAGCTAATACGTAAGTACTTACGATGCATGCAGTGCTGCAGTTAAAACACATGTGCATATTTTTTCATTGCTAAGTTGTAAAAATAGCAAGAAATATTGGCAGCACTTGACAATTTTCCTTGTTACATACTGGAAGCATTGTTGGGTGCATCGAAATTTAAGATTGCGTGTTTTTTAACATTTCTTGGATTCTCTACGATGTATTTCAAATGGAAACAGTTATATGCATGCATCGCAGATGCACATGTGTTTTGGACATAATTTCTCCTCAAATACATTCCCACTATTTACGAAAATACTTGTACGTTTAAATCAAATACCCAGTATTTCTAAAAATACGTCAACTCTTAAAAAGAAAAGTATAGGGAAATCTTAAAATTTCCCTATAACCCAGATAGAGACCTGGGTAAAACCTGAGTAAGTGTCAGTTGTATGGCGAAGATCTATACAGTTCATTAAAAAAACGCAGCTATTGATGTAATGAACACATGGAATTTACTAAACATAGCGAGGTTCACAACATTGCTTTCGAGGGTTCTTAGGGTTCTGTACTTAACTCAAATATTCACTAAACGAACGCACTCCTCAACTGTCAAAATATTATGAAAGCGACGAAGAGGCTAAAGAAATTTTAGTTTTACGATAAATTCATTTGCTATCGAGTCGAATGAATGTTAATCGACGGATGTGTGTAGTGGGAAATAAATAACTGAAATCGTCTAAATAAATAAAAAAAGAATGAGAATTTCAATAAATTAATGTATAACTTAATTAAATTGAATAAAAGCAGTGCACAGTTAAGCGATAAGAAAACCAAATTTTCATTAATAAAAGTGAAAACTTGAAAATTTTCAAGCAACAACCACCGACAGTTGAAAAATGATCGGTCTTCGTCGGGTGTGAAAATAAGAAAAACCAATTCTTGTTGCAGCGAAAGAAATTCAAAACGAGTCTTTCATCAGTTTCTGCGGTCGTGTGAAAGAAAATAGTAGGTATTTTCAAAAGAAAGGATTTTGAAGAAAATATAGAAATGCATGAGTGTAATTCTTGCATAAAAACTTCATAAAAAGGCAAATAAAAAAAAATTGAGACAGGTTATAAGAAATCAAAGCTTTTTTGTATCGCAATATACATGTATTGGGATTTGTTGATAAATACAAAAACAAGAAATGTAATATGTTGCAAAAAAGTTAACATAACAATCGCAGCAGCAAGCGTGAGTATACAGAAATAAAAAAAATATTCAATAAGCAAAATTTAGCTGGGCGAAAAACATAAACGAAGCAGGTAGCATTTTTCAACCAATACGAATAAAAAGAAGAAGAAGAAACGTAAGCGGCATTCAAGGGCGCATGAAAATTGATTTTGACCATTAAAAATTCATACTACCAGAGTTCAAAACAGCAACAACACCAACATCATATCCAATAATGGTTACATAGAAGCTAGGATGAAAATTAGGTGAAATTTTTACAGTGTTTCCAGTGATTACAATTGTAAGCACAAAATACGTTCAAGAACTGCTCACATCTGTTCAAACATTACGAGTAATAAATGACTTATCAATGTTTCGTTTATATCTACACGAGTAGAAACAACAAATCCAACAACAACTACAACAAAATGGCACACTTGACACCAAACTGAAAGTAGTTCAAATGAAATCGTCAAATCGTACTGAAATACATAAAAAACATGCGTTTGGCAAACTTTGTTATTATCGGCGATCTTCAATTTAGCGATAAAATTATAAATTAAAAAATACAAAAGAAAGAACACAAAAAAACTTATAAAAAAGACACCCACGGGAAAAGTTTTTGTATTAAAAATTAAATTGCATAAATAAAACTATAAAAATATTAATATTTATTATTAGCAATTTTCGCAAAATGTTCGGATCTTTATTTTGAATATCTTTCAAAACTCATTCAACACCCTGAACTAATTTCGAAAGAAATGAGAAATGAGTCATCGTCCATCATCACCAAAAACAATGGCGCAATATTTAGAAATGTGTTATTTTTTACAAAAGTAGTGGTTACCTTCTTTTCCTTTCTTTTTCATAAGCTGTAATTTATTTGAATTTGTTTGTAATACAAGCATACCGACGAGTTTTTAGTCTATCGATGAATCACCGTTATTAAAGTCGTCCATTCTTTACAATTAAGTTGCCTGTATTTATGTTGAAAGTCTTCAATTCTCAAATGCTTCAGAATTGAGGTCGATAGAAGTATCAAGCGTAGCGAATTAAAGTAAAAAAATGTATTTAATACTTTCATATATGTAATATCTTTATATAATACTGTATTAAAAAAGAATCATTTATTTATTTATTTTTTGGTTTTTTGCGCTATTGGAGTCGGCGTATTTATTGATTTTTGTTTTGTTTTATGTGAAAACTTGTTTAAGGGATGGAAGAGGAGTTGATATATAAAAATTCAATTTTGACCTTAATTTAGCGTTGCCACTTTGTACTTTTACAAGTTTTATTGTTATTGTCATTTGAAGGGGGTTCTTTTCGAAAAGCTGACTGTTAATAAAACCGCAAAAAAGCTGACAAAACAAACAGTTTTCTGACGATTTCGTATTCAGACAGTTTCGCATGATTTGTCAGCCTGACAAAATGCGAATATAACATTTAAAATTGTCCGTTCTTTTTTTTGGGGCTGACAAAGCTGTTAATAGTTTTGTTTTCGTTTAATTAATTTGAATGAAATAATTTGAATAAAATAATTTCAAAAGAAACCAGCCGATGGTCCGCACTTTATAATGTTTAATGGAGAAACGTGTCTATAAAGTGTGGCATCACGTGGATACTTCGTGTGGATACTTCGTTTCAGCACTTATAGTATATCTTCGCCATAAATTTTGCTTATGTTTTTGATTTCTTCCAGGCTGAAAACAATTTTTGGTTGCCTGGTTTTCTGTTGCGGCTTCCTAATGAGGCGCTTCAGTCCGCATTTTCTTGGTATTTGTATGTAATTCATATTGAAAATAAGTCAAGTTACGACCTTATGAACATGGATGTTTTTCGCTTCTTCGTTTCGATCGGTCCATCATCAGCTGCTGACCCAGATCGCATTTCTAGTGTAGAAAAAATATCGTGTCTGGCTAATTTTCCATTTAGTTTTTGCCATCTAAACTTGCTTTGTCAATTGCTGTGAAAATCCAACAAAATAGTTGCTCGTCGTCGTCTTAAGCTACTTTAATTTATTGCCACTGATTTAGTATTTTTAGTTTGAACGCTTAACGCAGTGTGCGTCGTTTTTCCTTTCGCTGCTTCTTCGTGTGCGTCGGTCGGTCGGTCGGTCGGCCGCTTGGTGGTTTTCGTTTTGGAGTCTTCTTGTGCATGGCCACGAAGCCAACATGAAGTCGGTCCTCGTTTGTCTGCTTATCGATTTTCCCATTTTTTCCTTCATGACATGCATACATTTTTTTTGCGTTGTCTTTCGTTTAATCGCTTTACAAACTGCTGGCAGCGCTTTAACTCTGATTTGCATTTCTGGTTGTCGGTTCAATGAATTCTCCAACTCTTCGGAATTGATTTTTGTATACTTATGTGAAAACTGCGGTACATGAAATCAAATACATAATTTTTACCTTTTTTGCCGGTACCATTCTTCATTCTCAGTTTTCTTACTTTACAAATCTTTAATTTGATGCTTAACGCTTTGTTGGCCGCATTAGGCTATTCTTCTTTTTGGCCTGTCCACAAGCTCAGCTGAACTGAAGTGTCCATAACACCGGCGTGATTATGCAAAAAATTAGCATTTATTACTATTAAAAAACTAGCAAAATATGTCAATAAAGGCAGGGGCAATGAGTTAATCTCTTTTCTACTGTGTAACTAGCGTCATAACACAAACATCTCGATCCGTATCGTTCTCTGGTTAGCCGCAGCTCTGCTGACGATTGTCACATTCATTAATCAATTTTGGTTTGATATCTTGTCAAAGTAGGAGAAAATTTGGTGCATAACTTCTAAATTCCAGAAACCAACTTTGAACTTTCACACAGAAGGAAGTGCTTGAACTTGAATTCGTATTTTGGTTTGTGTCTTTGCTAAATTCGCGTCGGATTTGCGAATTTAACTTCACTTCATTTTCTTATGAGACAAGGTCAGAAAATTATTGCGAAAAAAAGTGAGTATTGTTTAATTTACGGCTTCAAATATTCCAACGCGTTCAAAAGCTATCGATTTTTGGTCGCCTTTTCAAAAATTGTAGCCACTGTACGCCGCACCTGCGATTGAGAAGCCACTTTAAAGGCGCTTCGATTTCAGATAAAATCGAACGAGCGATAAAAACTGGTTCCCACATTTTTTAACTGAAAAATTACATGTTTAATTTCAATTAAATTGGACTTCATTAGACAGTAACAATAGGCATTTGTTGTCATTAATTGGTGTATTAATCGATTTTTTTACCGGAAAAATTAGCTCTTTTCATATCGAGTAATCTGCAGCCAAACCCTTATTCAGATGCTATACAGTCTGTAGAGCACACCTAACAATACGTTCAAAATAACGTAATTACTATTGTAATCTATTAGTAATAAATTCCAATTGAAACTTTTAATTAATCTCGTTGTTAGTATAAAAAAAACTCTTCAGCTTTGTTCAAGAAATCAGAAAATTTGTACATCAGATTGGATTTAAATATTAACAACATTTATAATACTTTTGCAAGCACTCATACACACCACTCTTTCTCTCTCTCTCTCACTCTCTCTCTCTCTCCTTCTTTCTTTCTCTCTTTCGGTCGCTTCACTGTTTCATCTTTTCCATTCAAACTTTTAGTCCTTTCCGTTGACTTTTCACTTTTTATGTAATTAAAAACATTAGCCGCATTCAGCGGGCGAGCGCTCAGGGAGCGCTCAGTTGTTTTGATGTCACTGAACGTACCCTATTGTTTACATATTCACGGAGCGGTCGCCATTTTTTGTAGCGGATAATTTTTACGCTACTTTTACGCTACATTTGCCAGAGTTGCAGTACTAACTGGCAAGCAAAAAAACAAATTAATTCGCTTTTTACAGAGCAAAAGCCAAATTGTTTTTAAAGAATTGGGTTGATAAATCAACGCATTATTAAGTGTAATAATATTAATTTGAAAGTTATTAAGCTCAGAATGGCTCAACAAAGGAATTAAAATTATAAAAATATGGAATATGTAGTTTGATATACGATTGAAGTTTTAGGTTTGGGAATTTTTTTTTTGAAATTCGTGTGGAAAAATCAAACGTGGTAACTTTTTTCTCGTCTTGTTTACTATTTTTATCTTTCCGCTCAATGATCAGGTAGCATACCATTCAGGAACACGTAGCGATCACTGATCAGGTAGCGCTCAAGGAGCGCTCACCCGCTGAATGCGGCTATTGTTACACTTTGAACTTTATCCGCAGTCAGGAAACATTTATTTCGACATATTTTTCTGACCCAGAAAAACTGGTCGAAACTAAGAGAGGGCAACGCTGTGAATGAACAGAGCCGAATGATGTAACGCTTGCTTCTTCTGGTCGAATTAACGACCAGGCAGGATTCCTTCACTAAAAAACGTCTACTCTTATAAAGAATTGTGCAGAACTGAATAATTTTGAGTTTTAATAAAAATTTGTTTATGTAATAATATTAAATAAGTTTAAATATGAAATAAGTTAAAATGTATAATGTTAAAGATCACTATTGTTTGTCCCGGAATAATATGCTGAAGTAATCGTTACTTGCAAGTGAGAAAATAATTAAAATTTTTAATTAAATGAAATATCGAAATCATATCTATAAATAGTCAATTATCTCAATTTAATTAAAAAAAAGGCGTTTGATCATAACCATGATCATGTTATTATACAACAGATTAATTAACTTCTCATATGGTATTGTAATTATTTTTATTCAAATCCTGAATTACTATATACATCCTCTACCATGATATTAACAGAATATTCTCGTCTTAAAGAGTGTGCCATCAGTCGGGTTCTTTTTTAAAATGCTACACAAAAAACACCCTTCAAAGTTTAATCTTCTATCGAAAAGAAAAACTTTTCGATTAGTTGTGGAGTATAACTTCATTCAAATGGCGCCTCGGCTGTCCTTGAAAGTAGTCAGAAAATAACATTGATGGCTATTTAAAGTCCTGCCTAACTTCAGCCATCCTTCCACCTCTTCCCCAAACCCCACCTCCCCCCGCTCAGCTTTCATCCCCTATAACCTTGCCTCTTTATAAATTAAGTTTGTTTGTATTACAAACAAAGTGATTACTCAACATCTTGAATCATTTTAGAATCACGAATCACGTTCAATCTATTGTGCGGGGTGCATTTTAACAGAAACAAAAACAACAACAATGTCAGTATAAATAACAACAATTTATTTATTTACAACCTACGCAATCTGATGCTAAACCGAGAAAAATGTGTAAATATCGTATATACATGAATAATACTATTGATTTGTTACAACAAATAAATTCCGTCCGTGACTAAAAAGTCGTTAATAAAAATGTAATAAATTTAAATGAAAGAAAACTATTTCGGATTTCTTCTGGTGTATTTTTAAAAAAGATGACTGCAATTAAAATAATAATTTTTTTAGTTTCGATCGAAGAAAGTTTGTTAGAAGATCGAGAAATGATTTATTTTTTCATTCCCAAAATAATACTAATAAACAAACGAATACAAAAGTTATTTCTCAAAAATAAGTACTCACAAATAGCTCTGGAGTACAGCATCATTTGTTGTTGTTGTTGTGCTGCTTGTTTTAGCAGTTAATATAAACTTAAAACTGTATCTTAAAACTTATTCATTCGTAAGTATGTTATCCCGATCCGGCCTACTTGCGTACCTGATTAAAAAAAAATTTCACCCGGCCACGTACTACAAAATGACGTCATTTTGTAAACAATTTTAAAATAATTCTTATGTTGTTCTCCTGTACTTTTTAGTTTAAGAATCGATCGTTTTATTTGATTGTTTTTATTTCAAAATATTTATTCGTAAATTCGAAAAGAGACAATGAACTCCGTCTGGTTTTTTCATTGTTGTTGCTGCTATTATTGTTGTTGTTGCTTTCATTCAGCAGTGAAGCGTTTTAATTGAAAAAATGACTAAAACATGTAAATAAAAGAACTTGGCTAAAAAAGAATACAGAAGAAGATAGAAAAAAGAAGCTAATTTTGTCAAAATGTTGCAAAAAAGTGGTTGAAAATATAATCATCAAATGTTATGAGCTTCTAAGCCATATTATATTAAAATTAAAGCTGTTTAACTACCGCAAAAACAAAAGAAATGACATTACAAAATATTAAAATAAAAAAAGAGGTTAAAAGATTTGTGGAAAATAACCTTAGTACCATTTCTTAAGATTATTTAAGTTCTAGAAGTCTGTAGAACCATTTTTTTGATGAATCAGAAGTTAAGGAACATTAGAGAACAAAATTTGGGAATAATTTTAATTTTAAACTCTTTTTTCGCCACCGAATTAAAAGCCGAATAAACGATTTGAAATCGTTTCATATAAACATGGCCAAAACCATTTCGACTGGAGCAGCATTTAATTAACAGTTGATGGTCGATGCCGGTTTCATAACAAATAATACAATATATGATTTAATTAAAAAAAAAAAGAAAAACGTTAAAAAAATCGAGAGGCAAAAAACCGAAATCTATAGTATTTGATTTAGTTTTCTTTTCCTTTCGTTTCTCGCTGTTCGCTTTTGTATTGTGAATCTTTAAAAATTAAATAAACTATAAGCTAAACATAAACATAACACAAAGTATGCAAATTTAATCAGTTTTCTGTTGTATTTCTATATTATGTATTCGCTGCTTAAGTAATTCTTTTGATTGAATTAATTATTTTTTTCCAACATTAAATTTGAGTTCAAGTGAATTTCTTTGCTTTTTTTGCCACGATTCAATTCAGCTTTGTTGTAATTTGTTGAAATTTCAATTTTTCTTGAACCCCGAATCGTTTGTCAAGCGTCTCAAACTTCAGCACCTGCTACTTCATTCACTGATGATAATCATAATGAAGATGATAATCATAATATAGATGATAAAACTATGAAGAAAATATGGAGAAATATAGTAGCGAAAGTTACAATACAGTGTGCAAAACAACACTTTACAAAGATCATTTGTAAAGCTAAGAAAAAGTAACCAAACACTATATTCGGAAAGGTGGCTATAAATAACGTTACGTATAAAGTTTGTTGCTTTTTTCACAACCTTCGAACGTGGTAAAATGCTCCTTCATATTTTCTATTAATTATTTATGCTATTATATGTATATATATAGATATGTATAGTACCTATGTTTATACATATTCTACAATATTGAGCTAATAAATGTTCATATTAATTTCTGAACTCGTGTTCAGATTTAAGAGGTGATGAAGATTATGTTAACATATCTATAAATTAATTTAAATAATATTTAGCGTGAAGATTCGAGCTTATGTTATTTATTTTGATTAGTTTCTCAATGTTATCATTTGTCATATATATTATGTCTTTCATTTGAATCATTTCATCACTTAAAAGGTCATGTGTTATATGATATTTTAAAGAATAAATTTAATATACAAGAATCAGACTCTGGAATAAAATGTCACCTTCAAATTGACTCTTAAAGCTGAGGAATTGCGATAAAAGTACGAATGAATTCATATTCGCTATAAAAAATACTGGAACTGATTCGATTTTCACCATTTTCAATCCCAACCAATTTATAATGGCGAAGGATATCATGACAAGAATCATGATGATACTCGGGAGATGAAAATGATCAAGGATCTAGAAGTTCTCTACATCCTTCGAGTGTACTTACTTGTATATACAGGAACCATAAAAAATATATTAATTATTTCCTTAACCAACTGATTAAATAACGCAGTTCTTCAGTTGCTTTTATATTAGGTAGTTTTTAATTGCTTGAAATACTAATAAAACTCTGATAAAATCTAGTAATATAATGCTTAATTTTTTCTTATTAAATAACTGAAAAAATACAATGAACACTACAATTAATCAATACGGTTCAATTTACCAGAAAAGAAATACAAAACTTACTCGTACAAATAAAATATGGTTTCATATAAATTGTTCATTAAGCTACTACAAAAACAACACAGCAACAACAACTCAAATCAATTGCAGTATTGTATTTCTTCATCTAATATCGTAGATAGATAGATAAATAGATAGATGAATAAAACAAGAAAACCAGACAGCAACAACACTTCATAGGTATTAATAATTATTAGAGCGAATTATCCACTTCAATTTGATTTAAAAACATTGTTGTTGTTGTATTATTATTTTATTGTATTCCGTTACAAATATAATTATATTATTGTTATTAATATTTTGCTCTCTTCCCCTCCTCTTCTTCTCGGTTTTTTGTTGGTGTTTGTTTTCTATTGTGTCCTAACTGTTATTTAGGTTTTTTTGAAGTTTTGGTTATTAGCTTTGTTGTCCCCACCGACCCCCCTCCGACCTCTTCTTCTTGTTTTTTTTTTATAATTGGTAATGTTTTCATTTGATATTTAATATGTGCCCGTCATTCTGTTTATAATTTCGGTGTATATATTATCGTCCATCTATCTGTATGTTTGCATAAGTATATACAATACATACATATGTATTTTTGTATGTATGTATGCATGTTTGTTTGTATGCATGTCTGCTTAACTGTCTGCTTGTGGGTCTGTTTTCTGTTTGTTGCTTTTTCTTTCCGTTGCTGACTTCCGCTAGTTTTCACTGCTAAAAGATTCACCTCATATAATTATGTATGATTGTTGTTATTGTTATACATACATACTTCAGCAACATCCACACATACATAAATACTATATAAACTTTAATCTATATATGATCCGAATGACTTGACAAAATTGTTGTTGTTATTATTGCTGTACAGTTACCAGTTCACACTTTTGGAATATTATGATTATTATCACCTTCTCTATTCTTTGTGTTTGTTACTTTGTTATTTTTTGTTGACTTGCTCTCTATTACTTTGTTATTAACTGCGATCGAGAGTTGAAGATTTCGACTAAAGTAACCTAAAATAGCTAAATGGTCTATTGCTAAAGTGCAGCCACCATGAAAAGTGTTTCATTTCAAAATAGATATAAACTTGGATCTTCTATACTTTGTTTTCTATTCTACATACAAATATATTTTTCTAATGATTTCTTTGATTCTGTGAGAATTTTCAAATCTTTTTCACTACATTGCTTTTCTTTTTCCTTGCGTGAGAGCGAAATACTTTTATGACTTGTAGAGATAATATTTTTCTTTATTTTTAATTTTATTCAACATCCATTAAAAGAAAGTTGTGTTGAGTGTATTTTCAAGAATTGTTACTCAAAGAAATACGCACTCAATCTCAACAGCGCCCTCTTGTAGAAAAGCGTCGTTCCATCTTCCAGCATCTCATCTCAGTGGCCTGAAATAATATCCGATTTCATATAAGTGGGTGTTTTTTTATATACAAATTATTTTTATTATAATTTTGAAAGCCTCGAAAGAGCTGAAAAGTCCCCAAATGTCAGTCCACAGTTATTATTATGTCCATTATTACGTGCAACCGTTATTATTATGTCCAACAATTGTTATTATGTCCATTATTATGTCGCAACAGTTATTATTGTCCATCCATAATGTCAAATGTTATGGCGGATATTATCATCTCTCACCTGAAATGTAGGAAAATAATGACAGCTGTCAGTTTGACAGATTTGTCAAAGCCTAAAGTTTGAAATGAATACTCTCAAAATACGTATTTACATACATAGTACAGTATTTACGAGTATAGTACAGACATCCCCCAATAACATTGACTGCTTCGTTATTAATACATACTACAGGCAATCCTTGTTGTCCTTGTAAGCCGACGAGTTTTCGTTAAACTCGACTTTCATGTTATTCGAGGGTGATCGCAATTTTAACCGTAAATTTCTACAATTCAAGTACCGTGCTATTCGAGGGATGACTGTTTTTACATGCATTCACTTACTTCACTTATTTCAAAACCAAACAAAAATTAAAATATTCAAATAGTAAATAAGATAAAAAGAATAAATAAAATAAAATTATTGCGTTTCTATTTTCTGTTTCTGTCTCTCTCCCTCTCGCTCGCCTTACCTATCTATCTGTTAAATAGTTCTGTCTGTCCGTTTGTCTGATCTCACTGGGATGTCATAATCACATTCAGCTCCCCTTACGTGACACTCAGAGTCGTGTTCATTTAAGGTTAGCATTCAAATTTAATGAAATAAAAAATCTAAAGCGTCATACAAGCCAACGAAAATGAAAAAAAAAATAAACAAACTGCGTTGCGTTGCTGTGCATATTTTCTAATATTTTTCAACAAACTTGTTGGATAAAAATACAATATATATGTATGTTTAGCGATTTCGCATATTTTTTATAGGTTTCTATAGTAAGTTACACTGAACAAAAAGTACTTTCTTTATTTTCTACCGAATACCGAAGTGTTTTCTACCCGAATCTGTCTCTAAAGACGAGGAATCAGTTTGTATTTCTATATCATTTATCACATTATCACTCCCTCGGAAATTGCTATTGAATGTTATCAATTCTAAGAACGGCTGAATAAGTTAATAAGTTTCAATTAAAGATTGTTTCTAATAAGTATTGATAATCTTGAAACAATAAATTACTTATCAAGATAAGTTTAAAACATATGAGTTCAAACATATAAACAACAATAAGTTTAAACATATGTTTTACCATGAAATGGAAACCAGAAGAAACTCAAAGAAGAGGAAAGGAATTGTATTTATTATTAATGTATTATGTATTTATTTTTCTGTTAATTGATTGTTTATTACTCATTGTAATCCTCTTTCTGTGAATATAGTCCATGAACGATAGTCCATATTGTACAATATTAATACAGAAACTGCTGAACTTGATATAATGGACTTATAAAATAAAGTACTGAAATATTATTAGATTTTTGCTAGATTTGTTTAATGTGTATAGATAAATGTTTATGGAAGCGACGTTTGCGTCTTCTGTTGTCATCTCTGTTCTTTTTGTGTACACGTTTTCGGCATGACATCATCCTGGAGATACGGCGGCTCTCCACCACCTACCGCCTCCCTTCCCGCCTTTCCTCCTCTCCTCCAGCAGACGCAGTGTTCTACTAATTATGAGTATTACGGAGAAACTCGCGCGCACTCTAATTAACGCATTCTAATTGCAGACGAACTAAAAATTTTGTGACCAGAACTAAAAATAACACCCTCCGTATAGTGGACCTCACCTTTGCTCCCGTCACCTCTCTCGCCGAAAAACGCTGCATCACGAACTCAGAAGTTGCGTTCATGCGTCGTTAAATCCTCAAATTGAGGCAGGTTCGTTCGCTGAGATGCGAGTACTGCTTCGAGTCAGAATTTCGCATCACAACGACGAATCTTATCGCCATGCAAGACTCTGCAAGACTCTGCAAGATCCCATAAAGCTATACGTGTTTTTTTGGGGGTCATTAAATAGCAAATAAACTTGACAAAATTATTAGTCACCGGGAAAGAAAATTGTCTAAAAAAATTTCGTATTCATGCACTCACACCATCTCTCCTTTCATTTTCGTTTCTCTTCCCTCTGTTGGGACTTTTTCTCTTCTCTTTTCGAGTACATTTCATGTGCGAGTACACCGCCAACCCGACTCGTTTGTCGCTTGGGTGAAAACCGGGACAACACTAAAGAGTCAGTTTACGGCACGCGGTACAACGACACGGTAGTGATTTAGTGACAGTCACGCGGCGTTTGCATGAAATATTGCGATATTTTTTCATTTGATTGTTGCCAAAAAAACGAACAAACGGTCTTTTATTGGTTCTTTGGCTTATGATGATGGCAAGCTTAATTCTTTAAGCTCATGCTTTCGGTTTAAATTTGATACGGTTTAAAGTTTTGCAACTTGAAGTTTATTAGTCGTGGCCGGTTGTCACTAACGACGTTTTCGGCGCTTCCATTTACGGTCGAAGAGTTGAAGAAAGCCGAGTTGAAAGTTTAGTTGTGAGCTTAAAATTTGAGACTCACTCAAATCGTGCTCTAGAAGAATAATGAAAATCAGGTCGGTTCCAATTAGTTTTAGTCAAAGAAACAAACCATAAATTCAAATGAACACTTATACTCAGCTGCTTGAATTTCATACCTAAGAAATTTAGGAAGCTCTAAGAAAGTAACCGAAGAAACTAACTTATTCTTCAATTGTAAACGCTGTTCAATTTACATTTAAACTTTTAAGTTTCATTGGACTCTACAAGTGAAGAAAATAAAAATAACATGGAGAAAAACTAAAAGAATTATGGAACTTAATGATAATTGCCACAAAGATCTCTAAAATTATAAAAGTAGATCGATTTTGAATCATTTAAATCTTGAACTGCTGTTTCATTTCGATAAAAATAGTTTAATTTTAGTGTAATAATTACACTCTTAATAAATTTAACGATTTTCTTTAATTGATGATTTTAATTAAGATTATTCTTAATTTTACTTCATTTCTTTCTTAAAGTTTTCAGGTTGTGAATCAAAATGTTTGAACCCTTTCAGTTTAATCAAATACCATGTTTAATGTATTTTTTTTTTTTAATTCTTTGTTGTTTTGATCTTCACAATCATCACGTCACTTTGAAAGACTTTTTCGTTAGTGAGTGTTAATGATATCATCTTTACTCTTCGCTCTGTTTGTTTTATGAAAAATACAGGTCACTATTGTGTTTTTTTTAAGGGGTCAGCTAAGTTATTACGTTGCTTAATATTCTTTAAAAAACTCCATACACTGAACCAAAAAGGTACGTTATGCTGAAAACATTTGTAGTCAATGTTGACAACTAATATTACATTATTGATGATCAATGTCTTTATATTGACAACCTGCATTGTTTAGAGCCAGTAGAAGAGGCTGTATTGGGCCTCCTTTTGATGATAAACATTTAATGTGCTTCTCTAACTTTTGAATACTTTCGCCTTCGTACAGGTTGGAGTCTTTCATTATATACCGGTGACATCCACCAGAACCAGAACTGGTATTTCTTATAACTTGTTTTGCAGGATACAGATTACAGCTGAATCTAAAAAAGTAAAAATTTAAAGTAAGTCTTAATATTTGTTATTATTTAAAATAGTTTGTATACGGAGAGTGAAATTTAAATACTTAAATGGATATTTCTTAAGATTTTATTGTTATATTATGAATTATATTATGAATGTTAAGTTATCTTCATTCAAACTTTTTAATTCCTGATTTCGATATTGTCGGCCAGAAAACTTCCAAGTCAGTTATTAAGTCAGTGGCAAAAGATGTTTTCCAGAAATTCAGAAAAGCGTCCATAAGTTGTCTTGCTGCCAGGACAGAGAGCACTGAAATCCCTGTCGATCTGAACGAAAAGAAATGGATATTATATTATAATTAAACACTCCAATAGTCACGACCGTACGCTTCAATCAGTTCACTTAAACTAAGCTTTTGAAGAATAAGTGTCCGTTATAATAAGTTATACCGTTAATATTTTTTCTCCACATGCTTACTCTTTAAACTCGAAGAATATGGTTTTCAATGTAAAAACCGTCGTTTTCAGAATAAACACAGCCGTTTTCTTTATGACAACCAGTCAGAAGCGCATGTTCTTTACTCTTTTTGTTTTTCTGTATTCAAGTACAAAAATAAGTACATTTTACGTAATGATGAACGTGGTTGTCAATCGCAGTTCAATGAAAATCGTCAATATGAAGAACGAAAGGAAAAGTTTGAGTACAGAGAATTGACAACCATCGGATCTTCATATTGACAACCGGTTGTAAGATTTCAAAAGACTTCTGTTGAAATTTCTTCCCAAATGCTTTGATTTCAAGTTAAAAGCGACCGATTGTCAATATGAGAACTCGCATTTTTTTTTCTGTGTACTTAGCTGCGGTCAGAGTTTTTCTTTTCTTGTGCGCTTTGACATCCGAATTGTTTATGGAGGAAATAAACCCGAATAAAATAATCAATACTGAGTTCATGAATTTTAATGCCCTGCGTGGGCAGAGCGAATCGTTGTGTATCCACTCACCAGTAAATCGTTAGCATTCATTGAATGAAGCTTCGTCAGGAAGCTCCGATTACAAAAGCTTTGATTACCTTATTATATTGTATAATAATATTGCGTCTCTATAACAACTCAAGGGCTAACAATTTATGCTTGACTGATTCGAAGACCCTAACAATAGTGTAGTTATTTTTATACTAGTTTTGGGCAAAGAAACTCATCAGAATCATTGTGAAATCGCAATCAGAATCACAGTGAAGTACCCATCAATCGCTGGTTGTCAGCATTTTTCGACTTCAGTTTAGAGTCACTGAGAGATGATCGTCTGAAAGACATTCACTTCCAGAGTTACCTTCACTGAGACTCACGTTGTGGTTAATTGGTTGGTTCACTTGGTATTCGACATAAAATCTTACTTACGTTCTAAATGAAACATTTACTTGGTGATTGATTGAAACCCATTTTTTAAACAATACCCCGGAATTATTCTGAAATTATGGTATCTGTATTATTTTAAATTCTTTCTTATTTCAAAAATAGCAGAAGAACGCTTAAATTAATGAGCTGCAGCGAATACAGGAAACTTTAAGCGATGATTCAATCGCTCTTTTGATGAATCTTTTGTTTGTGAATAATCAAGTTTTTCGGCTCATTTTATCGTGATTCTCGTATTTTTATTTCGGAATCTTTTTTGTTTTCTTTGTGTTGAATTTCTATTTTTTTTTGCACATTTTATTTGCGAACAAAAGAACGATTATTCACGTTGTTTGTGCAAAAAGATCATCGGACAAAAGTTAAAAGATGAGCAAAATGATGGATGCTTTTTTTGTAAAATTTTTTAATGTGTATTTCTATAAATTTTTTTGCACTTTTATACACTAACATACGGATGAGATGATAAAACAAAATCATTGCCAATAATAAATAAAAACAATAAAGAACATGAGTAGAAAATTAACTAAATATTAGTTGACCTTTTCTCCTCTTCCTCCCCTTGTGCGTCTCCTCCTTCACCTCATACTTGCTCTTCAATGTTTTCGGTGTCATCATTCAAGGCATCCTTCTCATGTTTCTTGACAAGACAACCTTGTTTCCTCCGAATAACCTTTGGAGTTGAATTCGCAAAAGTCTCCTCTACAAGCTGAAGAACAAGCATTTGAATGCGCTCCGTCGCTTTCATTGACACGCTTCAATGGGCGTGATGTGATGTATTGTGTTGTGTTGTTGTGACCTAGAGCTTCTAATTTTAATGTTGCAACTTGTGGTGTAGAGCGAAATGTTGATGTATGTATGTGTGTGCATCCATGCTTCTTGGCAGACAGGTGAATAAAAACAGGTGCCTTCAACAACAGCGACAACAACAACAGCGGTAACAACAACAACAACAAATACAATCACCACTTCGCAATCTCGTTAAGCCAGAAAAAAGTCGAAAAACCGTTTTGCAATCAGTGTAAAATTGACCTCGCTAGAATATTCACTACAAGAACCGCAACAACAACAACCACAGCGACGGCTACAACAACAACAACATCTATAGCTACAACAACTATAACATTAGAAATAAAAAATAAAAAAAAACGACTGGGTATTTTTTTGTTGCTTTTCGGTGTGCTTTTATTCGATTTTATTTCTGCCTTAGTTTTAGTTGTTGTTGTTGTTCGTGCTGTGTTGTTGTTCGTTTTGTTTTGTTTTTCTTTGTTTGTTGTTCTTGTTGTTGTTCTTATTGTTATACAGAATGAGTATAATTTTTCTTATTGCTGTTTTTGCACTGTTAGCAAGTGAATTGAGCTCAATCAGATGTTAAGTGTATTTCTTAACTTTTTATTGTTAATTATTATGTATTAATTTTTTATTTTTATTAATATTGTTATTAATTATTGTTATTTTCAATATTGTTGCTGTAGTGTAAGCGTCGTATTGATTTATTTTGATTTTAATTCCTAGTTTAGAGTTTGCAAATTTAGTTTATACTCCGTTTTCTGTTTGCTACAGAAGATACTCGAATATAATATGTTTGCTTTTCAGTACCAGTCTTCAGAGTCTATCTTATCAACTTAACTTAAATCCTCGATCCAACTTAAATCCTCGATTCCTTTCAACGTCTGTTTGTTTGCGAAACTCTTTTCCGGGACTCTTTCTAACCTCATTTTCTACATTTCAGTCCAGTCCTTGATAATCAGTATCATTGTATTTTTTCAGTGTTCTACCTTTCTTCATCTTTTCTTCTACTGAAATCCTTTCTGTTGTGTTTTTTCCGTTTCTCCTTTGGTTTTGCTTCTTTCACGTTTCTTTTTCGACCCTCTTCTCGGTTCTTGTTTCCTCACAGTTCCTTGGGTGGAATGTTTTTTTTACTTTTTCTACCGAGTTGTGCCCAGTATACATTTTTTTAGCCGTTCCTGTTTATTATCACTTTTGTATTCTTTTCTTCAATCTCGGGTTACTTTAAAACCATGTTTCTTTTTTCTTGCAACCGTTCTTTGATTCCTTTTATTACTTTCGTTGATTTATTATATGTACCATGAATTTCTTGTTCGTATTTATAAACGTCTAAAACTAAAGTCAATCATTATATTTTATCACTCAACAAATTCAGACACTTGTTTGAGTTGACTTTATACAGATTTACAACTTTAAATGGATGGTGTATCGGTATAAATGGGGTAAAAAAGAAAACTACACTAAAATAGCGAATTCTTTTGCAGTAGAAATGAAGGTTTTATTATTATTATTATTCAGATTTTGTGTCAAATACAATTTTATGCAGTTTTTATACAAAATGCCAGGTTTTCTTTTTAACCCATGTGTACAGAAAGTGACGTCATTCTTGAGCTAAGCGTTATCATTCTCATCCACATCCTTTACATAGTCAAGAAATCACTCGATTAGTGATGTAAGTAGAGTCTGTAGTGGAATCGGAGCCAGATGTAGTGTGGTAGTAATTTACACATCGTCGCTCGTTAATCTCGGGTTGTTTAATAGCTCTCAACCTCTTCAGGCCGAACCACGTAACTTCGGAATCATAACCAGACACAGCTTGTAAACGGTTTTTCGTTGGGTTTCTTTTTTGCACAGTCTGCTGGCTGAACCCGTCGCTGACTCCAGCAACTCTTCCAATCCAATCCTTTCTCTTTTCCCAAAGCTCTTGAGAACCTCTCGGCATGTGGTGGCCTATCAAGCGGAACTTAACCCTGAATGACCCTAATTATAAATAGATATTTCTACGGTTTTGCTCGTGACCATTGTGTTTTTTTTTTTTCATATGCCTACAGTGAAGCGTTGCCACGTTAAATATTTATGTGGAAATATTTTCTTGCTGTATTCTTGTTATAGTAAAAGTAATGAGAAAAGAAAGAAACTCCAACTTCTCGGTTCTTTTGATGTATGATGTATTAAACAAGAATTCATTTAAAAGTACAGAGTTAATAAATGAAGTAAATTTCGTTTGTTAGCTTTTGCTTGGCTTAAGCTATTGTTTATTCCTTTTTTTCCTGTTTTATTCGTCAATTTTCCCCCTTCTTTTTATTTTGTTTGCAACAAAATGCGTGCTTATTTTAGAAATCAAACTGAGTAACCGATAAATTCAGTTGCTTTGCTTTAATTGGTATCTATAATTCATCATTTTATATTGGATTGGATTGTACGATTCTACGTTTGGTCAGAACTTGAGTGGATTTTTTTGTCAGTTTCCTTTGTTTTCCGACAACCCACGCAATCGTTTTTAATCAAGTGCGAGACACTTAATTAACATGCGGCGACTCAGTTCCTCCATCCGTCAATCTGTCGATTCAGTTCGTCATTCTTTTTACACTTGAACATGTTCTATATTTGGGCAAATCATCATGAAACGTTTTACGATTAAATTTTTCTTTATTTCGGCTGAAATGTTTTGCTTTATATGAATATAGTGCTTGCTATTTTATACTATTTGTATACATTGTCTACATTATTTAATTCTATCAACAAATATAAATAATATTTTTATTGTTCGAACTAACAATACAATTGACCTTTGTTCAGAATTTATTGAGCGATTTTTATTCCCAATACTGACGGACGGACCATCGTTACGTGTGAGTCGATCGATTACGTGACTGTAATTTTTGTACACTTCAATTTTAGAGTTGCTACAACGCGATGCCCAAAAGATTGATCAAGATCGGTGTTATTTATTAACTATGATTACCTCCTGTTTTACTTATATATCATCTCCCAGTGTGTCTATAATTTAATTATGAAAACTTTAAAGATCCAACTTTAAAGTTTCTTTATTTATAGAAATGCTGTTTACATGGATCACATGTACAAATACCATGCATTAATAATAGCGCAACGTGAGACTATTCTGGAAGAATTCTTTTCAAATACATTATAGAATAGCGAACTTATTACTATTCAATACTCATCGCTGCATATCATCGTAATGTCGCAGAGATGCGGGAAAAAGTACTCGAAACTTGGTCTCAGAAGTAATAAAATGATCCCAAATTTGAAATCTAATGTTATTAGATCCAAAAAATTATAGATTCTATTCTCTTTTTTATGCGCTTCAATTGAATTTTCTTTAATTTTCTTGTTTTTATTGTGGTTTCTATTAAGAATTCTTTTCGTTTTTTGTTCTTCCTATCGTTTAGCATTAATCGCGCAACTTCTCGCAGCACTTTGAATAATTTGTAAGTTTAACGACCGCGAGAAGCATTTGATAACGAATGGATTTTCAAGTGTCGAGTTGACCGAGTTTATCACGGACCCTCAGACAGACAGCAGACAGACAAACTGTCTGACTCTCAATATTCAGCACTTTGCACTTAAGTCAATGCTGAGAAAACCCTTCAGTATTACTTCATCTATCGAAATGATTACTTTTTCTTGATGCTATAAAAAAATACGCATTCTTTTATATATATTTACACTCGGAATATACGTACGTAATTATGTAATAAATCTGCTTTATATTTTATTATTATTCCTTGAAAATAAAAAAATACTAAAAGCTGTATTGTAAACAAATGAATTATAGAAACGCCTCCAATTGAAATAACAAAATCATTCGTCATCAAAATAAAGAACAGACATTTATAGAAAAATCAGTGTTTTTCTAATAATTAAAACATATTTATATCTAGTTTCATACAATAATTATAGAAACAACTGCAACGACTACACTATAAGCTGCAATACAACAAGTTTTCATATGAAATCGTGGGGGGAAAATGAAAATAAAATGCTTTCACTCACTTCCCTGTCTTCCAGCTAATCTCTCGACTTTCGTCTCTCGTCCGTCCAATCAATACGCTTTCATAG
This sequence comes from Myopa testacea, assembly GCA_949629155.1. Classification (NCBI taxonomy): domain Eukaryota; kingdom Metazoa; phylum Arthropoda; class Insecta; order Diptera; family Conopidae; genus Myopa; species Myopa testacea. Next base: position 31,903,639 of record OX451348.1, read on the forward strand.
CATCGTCGACACCTACTTGAAAATCGGTAGGCAGACAAGAAGTGAAAAAACACCAACTGAGCTCACTGCTTCACTAGCAATTCTCAAGGCACTGGAACACCTTACATCCACTTGTGACTCTCGCAGGCGGAGATGATACACTTTTATACAATATAAAAAGCAAAAACAACAGCAGCAACACGAATAACAACAACACGTAAACAGCTAAACAACAACAACACATACCAGAAATTGATATTCACAAAGTAAACAGCAATAAATTTGTATTTAAAACAAAACTGCTGTGAAAATTCATGAAAAGCTGTTTGTTCTACTTGTAAATGTTGTTGATGTTGTTGTTTGTGCTGTTACTGGTGTTGGTTTTTGTTGTTGCTGTCGATAACTCCGCCAACAGAAATGAAAATAAACAGTTTCACTTTTATTGTTGCCTCGTTGTGCAAATCAATTCAAATAAATATTGAAACCTGATTGCGCATTTAATAGGAATACCAAGTAATCGAATAAGTAATGAATGCTTATTTACTTAGTTTTTGTCTAATATTCACTTCATTCCTCGACTCATTATAATCGTCTTTAAAACTCCTTTAAGGCTTAAATAACCCTTAAATTTTACAAATGTTTGTATTTACATAAACGCAGATTCAATCACTTTACAAAGTTTCGCATTAAAGTTTGTACAATTTTTGTAATAATAAATGTGATTCATTTATTATATTTTTCATAATAATAATTTTTCTAAATAATTTCTTCATGCTATTTGATTTGTTTTTTTTTTTGTTTTACTTCATTTCACTGCTGTTTCTACTCATTATTTCATTATTTATTTTATATTTTCTTCAATGCAGGATATACTCATCACATTTTATGAAAACGTGTTGCAAACACTTGTAATCAACGCCTCCCCTCAACGATTTCTGTGTCTGTTTGCCATGAACGCCTCGCATGGGTTCTGTTGTTGGTAACTCGAGTGGTTGTTGATGTTGTGTTTTGTTGTAAATGAGTTCTTAAAACTTATCTGTTCTTTGCTCACAGCAATATTTGTTCAGCTTGGCGCTGGATGGATGAATTCAGTGAATTAAAGCAGTACTCAATATTTTCCTTGTATCGCATTCAGTCAATTTAAAGGCCGATCGTTGCTTGGATCTGGACAGTCTTTTGTTTTCCGTCCTTGCAGTTGGATGGCCATTAATGGAAGTACAGACCGTGCCTATACGCATATAAACAGTGAAATAAGTGCTTGTTGTTGGTTTTTATTCAGTGTTTGCTTTATTAAAAGCCAAAGCAGAAAGGTTTTCGCCGTCAAGTAGAAAAACCAGTACTTTAGATGTCCTTTTTTTCATTTTAATATCAAGTTGAAGTGCCTCAAAGGAGCCAACAGCCTCAACTGGTATCAACCGATTGTAGAGCTCCTCAGCGTTGCCTAAAGAATCGTTTAAAGTTGATATAATTTGAGTGGATTTGGTGTAGAAATTAGATAAGAGTACCATAAGATTCTTAAAGACAATAATTTAAAAAAGAAACCAACCGATGGGCCACCTTTACAAATGTTTCATTCTTCTTTGAAATACAAATCTTTATATTTTGAAAAACGTAGATTTGAACGAGCAAAAACACGTCAAATATTGTATAATAGAATAAATTAATATTAATATTAATTTCCGTATCTTCCACAAATCGGAATACTGAAGTTTTAATAGAATTTATGGCTGTATGAAAAGACCATAAAATTGCTACGTTGTCAGATCTCCTTAACTTGCAAAATAAGATAGTAATAACTACTTTTTTTTTTGCAGGAATATTTGCATTCTTCGATCAGGTCCATAATTCGTATTATTAGTAAAAGCTGTCTGATTTGAATAACATTTAAATTAAAGATTTCAGAAAACAATTCATATGAAATTCTAAAAATTATGGCTTCTAATCGCACGCTTAAAATGTTGAGCTTTTAGAAGGAGTGAAAAACGAAAAGCAAAAACCAAAAAAAAAATAGAAATAGAAAAACGTGTCAAACCTGAATAGAAAAAGTATTTCTGATAAACTTATGGAATAGTTACTGCTATATACAGATAATAAATTATATTCATCTTTGTTATTCTTGTTTCTTTGTCGCTAGATATGCATTATCTTACAACAACACCAAGAACTGTATTAAAATCGATTGATTGACTATCGAAAAACAACTGCTTCAATCATCGACATCAGCAACAAACACCAAAAGCGAACAACTTTTATTTGCTGCACTTAGTATCATTAGCACATAATCAGCAACAACGACAACAACGTCATCCTCATCGGCAGAAGCAACAACATCATCAGCAACTCAGTGCCACTTAAGCGACAGCTGCAGCGTGCTTGTTAACCGCAACCGAGGAGAAACAGAGAGGCAGCAGCAGAAAAAATTGAGTAACAATAAAAACCAAAGCAAAGCAACAGCACCAACAACAACAACAACAACTAGTGACAAGTTGAAAACGAACGAACGAACTCTGCTTGGATACAATCGTGACGTTTTGTTGAATCGCGTCGTTGTCCCTCCCACACGTTCCTCACGTGTCGCGATCATAGTTTAGCTGATTGTTTGTTGAAATTATATCGATTACAGACTGCTGCTTGTACAAAAACAACAACGAATACGAAAAGATGCCGGCTAGCTGGCTAGTTGGTACATTGAGCAAACATAATTTATTTTAAAAATAGTGTGATTGAAGCGGTGTCTCGGCGAGTGGAAGCAGTTGACGGCAACTCATGCCGCAGCGAAAGCGGCAACGGAATGCGTTGTTGCTCTTTCTGTAATGAGACAAAAAGAAAAAAAAACACAGTGATTTAGAATAGCTTTAGACTAGACACACTGCACAGTGGAGAAGCAACGCAGCAGAGGAAGTCGTTGACAATACACTGCAGTAGTTGAGGTAGGAACCTTAGAAGCAGCAGCAACGCTCCACAACAATAGCGAGTGCTCTTGTGTTCAAAGTGAAATTCAATTTGCTTTGTAGCGAAAGAAAGACTTGGAAGCGCCATTGTTTGCTTTAAAAGGTACATCGCAGAACAATAACGAGGCGAGGCCGTTCGTCGTTGTTCACCTGAGAACTCGAATGAGCGAGCGCTCCCAAGTCGTCGCTGACACAAACGAGTCTACAGTAAACCAATCGAACGTGACCGAGAAGCTCAGGCGGGCAGCAATCCACAACCACAACCACAACAACAAAAGCAAAATAATAACTCTGGCGTCTAACGCAATTTAGTGAAGATTCAAACCATCACAAGTAATAATGGACATTAATACCACATCGGCTGACTACAGCACCGAGTTGGCTGCAACAGCTGCCGGCAGGACATTGAACTACAACACTGCCGACGATGCCGATAAATCACCCGTCTCACATTCTTCGACTACTACATCGACGTCCTCGGCACCCATCTACGACGATGAGTTCTACAATCGCGTCGCTCTACCATCATCGCTCGATTTATTGCCGCGCCAAGGCAGCGTTTCGTCGACGAAAACTTGCGAAGTCGATTTGGGTGAAGAGGAACGCGACTCTTACTCGCCATTGAGCAGTAGCCACAGCAACAGTCCGAGTGATGCTGCTGCCGTAGGGATTTGTAATGGCGGTCTAGCACTTCCACCGCCAGCGTCGCAATCCACGACTATTGATAATAAAATTTACGATGGCTGCCTAATGCCACAGCCGAACAGCAGCGTAAGCAACAACAAACTCAGCAGCATCGCAATCGCCTCAACATCGACTCCATCCAAGGAAGAGAAACAGCGACAAAACGAAGAAATCGTCATTATGGAGACATCGTCGATTTCCTCCGAGACGGGTTCCTGGGAATCCGTTTTTCCGCATGCAACAACAGCAGCAGGTGCCGCTTCTTTACTGCCACAAGCCGCTGCCGCCGGAAGCAGTAACAGCAACTGTTTCTCTGGGGCCCAGAATAAAACGCTGGAGATGAGAATTTTCTGTACGGAGTTCTTGCAGCACGAACGCCAGAAGCTAGAGAAACCAAAGGAGAGGGAAAAAGATAAATACGATCACTGCTTTCGGGACGAAGCTGGAAGTGCGCTGCACTTGAGAGATCCCACAGTAAGCAGCCTGAAAGAAGCAGAACCACTGCGTGCACGCACCTTCTCTACAGGCGCAGCTGGATCAGTGACAGCTGACACCAGTTCACTGTTCAACGGCGGCAGTTCTTCTTCCTTGCTTCTGCGCAGCGATAATCCGCTCTCGACATCTGGAACGAGTGCCTGCTTTATTGATGCATCATCTCTGCGTGACGAAGACGAAGAGGTACTCTCATTTCCAAGTCTAGATGGTCAACAATCAGTCGATGAACTCGACGTGCTGGCTAAGAAAAGAGAGGAACAAAACCGTAGCGCAGGTCGAAACCGGGAACTCGACTCACCCACACAGCAACTCGAAACATTCCATAAAGCTTTTGCTAAGTGCAAAGCTAAAATAAAAGACACTCTCGAAGCACCACCAAATGAGGGCTCTAGTTCCAGCTCTAGCTCAAGCTCACACTCTCCACACAAGGAAGCCTCAACCGCTTCCCTCACGAACAATTTATCCGACGAGGAGAAGCTGTGGAAGCGCGAAATTTCAGCCGCAACAGCACAGTCGCTGCTTCCAAGCAGATGTCAGGATGTCAAGGATCACCCGATTGCGAAGGAAACAAAAGACTCGCACGAGACGAACCAACAATTGTTTTCCGCAGGTCATGAGGATGCAACAGAACCTTCCATTTCGTTGGCCGCCGACTTTGATTCCTCTGATTCGTCGGAAATTGTTAAGCTTCGACGTGAACAAGAGCGGCGCCAAGGAACATCAGCGTTCTCTCAACCTAACCAACAACTCCCCAAGCTACCTGTTCAAAGCACCGCTGCACATGATCTTAGCTACACCACCGACTACTCCTCGTCTAGTCCAGCGCCCAGTCTTATCTGGTCAGAACATGAGCATCGCTTGAATAGCAGCGGTGTCACTCGCCTGCCACTCCAGCACCAGCTGCATATTGATGACTATGACGCTAATCTTCACAAGTCCTGCCTCATGATACCGGACACTCCTCACAACTCCATCGTTCATATTAACGATGCCAATTTGAGCACCTCCTCGTCCATACATCGCGACTACACTCTGTCCTCGTCCTGCTCGCAACAACGGGACTCTGGTGCCTATTGCAGCGATGCTACCGACTCACCGATTCCTATGCCGCGCACACCCAAGCGTTCCAAGTGTGACGAAGCCAATCCGATTATATCGGGTGGTGCTACAATTGAGGATTTCGCTGCCAAGCCATTCGATAGTCCAATAGTAACTCGCCGCATTAACACATGTCCCATAGTTTCCGGTGGCTTTAGATCCCTAGACTTTGAAACAGCCCATCCACGAACCGATGAATATGAGGAGGATGTCGAATTGCGGGTGAAGCCCACGACGCGAAAGCCGATTTTAGGCATGACTTCGTCTTGGGTAGTAGACATGAGCGATTGCCGCTCAGAGCGCCGCAAGAGTACTAGTAGCTCAACGTCAAGCGCCGAGTGTGCGCAAGCAGCACGATTCCGAGAGCGTACTGACTCAGGAAGCTCGAACAAAAGTGGTAGCGACTTGTATGCTTCACTCGACCACATGAGTAAAAGACAGGACAAAAGTGATAATGGGAACAATAAACCCGCATCACAAATGAGCAAATCGTACAGTGGACCCCGCTCGGCTGGATTTTTCGTTAACATGGAGGACCATGAAACACCCACCACTGTTGAAAAAGAGGAAAGCGGCCAGAACGAGAGCACCAAGGACACAATTGCGGATAAGAAAAATATTTTCAGCATGTTTATCGACTTTGGGGAAAAGAAGATACCGAACGGCGGGAAGTGGGAACCATTTAATCTGGCTGCTCGTCTTTCTACTTCATTTACATCTTCGTCTTCCTCTTCGACAACTTCAGCACAGCAGCAGCTACGTCGACTCGAAGAACCTCTGCGATCTGGCGCTAGCTCAACCGAAACACTTATGTCCAAGAGCAACACTTTCAAAACACATCTGGGCAACGATGTCGAGTGCATGGAGAGCAGGTCCTTAGACTACAAATGTAATCTCGATAAGCCGCTTACGGTCGCTGACCTCAAACGCATTTCGCAACAGCAGCGCGCACAGACGGAGGCTTCCAAGCGGCACTCGTGGGGTAACGAAGGCCCCGAAGATTGCACTGCAATCATGAATACCGACTACAAGCGATCGATTAGTTTAACGGCAAAAGGAGGTGTCGGAGATTCGCACGATATTAGCGGTGGCGGACTCATGAGCATCATCGATAAACTTCCGCTTATTTCGAAGACGTCTTCGCTGTCCATCGACAGTTCGTTGTCGCCTTTTGAGGACCTAATGGGCTCTAAGTCGGAGCTAAGCAGCGGATCAAATGCTTCGGGTGTCGAGGAGGGTTACAACAAAGTCGTCGCATCGAAAATGAAGAAGCGACGCAGAGATGTTGAAATAAATGAAACCTATGATAAGAGTAGCATTGCTTCCCTGACAGATGGCGTGCTATCCAAGGATCTCTCACCTGCTTCCACAACGGATACAGATGATTTAACGTTTCAACAGGACGAAGAATTGGCAAGTCGTGAGGCTGTGCTAAACTCGATGCCGCCCATTGCAGCAGTGAGCTCGACGCGTTCATCCGCTGTTATCATGGAGACCATACTGGAAGCTAAGGAGACATCTTCGCCGAAGAAGAAATCCTTGGGACACACCATGGAAACCTTGCATGCAACAGTAGAGAAGCAGAAACAGTTGCTGGAAACAGTTAATGAACATGGCGTCGTGGACACCCAAGAGAAATGCTCATCCGCCGCTTTCGTTAAACTCTCGGACATGGACAAACCTCTGAAATACGATCCAAACTCGCCGGAAAGCATGATGAGCAAAAGCGCTGGCGGTAATCATCGTCAAATGAATCGCCTCTACCGCGATGATGCACTAAAGTCATCACACACGGGATTGGTGAGTGCAGGAGCTCGCCCACATTCATGGACCATGACGCGTTCCACCGGAAATTCGAGCTTCCTTAACATCACCACCTCCGTTGATAATCTACGTAGTTTGTCACGCATTTTTCCGAACTTCTCGAAAGAGTTCTCCTACTCGGTTCCCAACGACATGGTACTCGATCAGCAAATGGACGACTACATACAAACGGACATCAGTGCCGACTCTAGCCTCGCGTCCAGCTTTAGTCGCTCGGGTATGGACGAGTCGTCGATATCGTGCCGTCAGCCGCGGCGCTTGGGCGAGGATTTGCTGAAGATGTTCCTGCAGGAAATCGCCACCGACATGATGGTCGATGTGAATGGGCGGCGCATTCGAGCCCATAAGTGCATCTTGCGATCACGGTGTCAATATTTCGCTGCCATGCTTGCTGGAAATGGTCCTGTTCAAAGTGTGGTCACTTTGTCGGGGTACTCCTATTCAGCAGTGCATTTTGCACTTTGTCACATTTACTCAGGAGCGTCGCACCCACCGGATGGCATCAGTCTCATGGAATTGGCAGCTTTGGCTGATTTACTGGGCCTGGAAGGACTCAAGGAAGTGACAGCACATGCCTTGAAGACGAACTACTGTCACAACTTCCACAAACCTTGTTCCGGCTGCATTGATGGCATCTTGCAAGTTTTGCCAGTTGCGTTGAACCACGCGTTGGATGATCTCTATCGCAAGTGCTTACGTTGGACGTGCCGACACTATCTAAAGGTGTGGCCAACACGCCAATTCGCCCAGCTTCCTCTAGATATATTGGGACGCTGTCGACAGCAGATTATGGCATACTTGGTAAGAATATAATACAGATTTCAAAGCGAAACATAAATGGTTTCGATTTCGTTTTCCGTGTCAGTAGTTTTATATCAGTAACGTATGAATTTTTGCAAGTAAATCATTCGGATTGATAAGAAGCGAAAAGCTTTGTTATGACAAAGATTCACTGATGTGGACTGCTTTTCAGCGGAAATGATAACGAAGCTTATCGCAATACGAAAAAGTAAACCGATCAAAGCTCCTTTTAAAATAAGAGTGGGGATAGTTTTTCACTCAGTTATTGATATCATATTTCAGAAAGAGGGTTCACTAATAACATGTTTTATTTCAGACCTCCGAAACCGTGCTCGATACCGTACTTGATTGCGATAACCTCATTTCGCAGTTGGCTTCGTTCCGCTGGGGGGATGTCTGCAAGACTATCGTGCGCGACATCATGGATGCTGCCTATGTTTACATTGGTGACCACTTCGCCAGTCTTATAGCAAGCGACGCGTTTCTCTCGTTGGGTCATGACAAAAGTTGTCACATATCACGACTGCAGCAAATGTTACTGCGTACGGCGGCTAATTTGACGCCGGATCAGGCGTGCCGCAGCTACCAGCGCGTAACTCGTCTCAACACCGTCTTGCAAGCCAAAGTCATTAAAATGCCGGCAAATTTGGGCGAGCTGGCTAAAGAGCTGCAAGGGTTGCAAGATGAGGATCTGGATTGGGATCCAGAATACATGCGAATGGTGAGTGCCATACTCTCAACCGTTGAACAGTGCTTGACGCGGCAATGCGCACGAGCCATGCGCGTCACTGCATGGCAGCGTATGGATTTGGAGCTGCGCAAAAAGATTCAAACTTTGGCGCGTCTCACCGAACCTATCGACATGAAGCGTGGCAGCAAACCAGTTGCGAAAGCGTTTTCGTTCGGTGGCCATACACGGACTCAGGATCTGTACCAGGTGAAGTTGGCCATTCAGGCGCATTCGAAACGTGTGCTGGCGCAGGATACACAGTTGTACAAGGCAACGCAAACCCATGAGGTCGGTAACAACGTGCAAACCACCGAGCGCGGAGTACAGGCAAATCACGATCTGAGGGAAGGTACAAGTGAGTATTCCTACATTTCTTATACCTAACAGTGTCTCTTTTCTTTCTTATACTCAACGCTTTCTTCAATCTAGATAAAGTTCTAAAATCCAATTCACGCGCTCATGTGCCATCACAGATCTACAAAAGCACACAGCAGAGTTCTTCGTTGACTGCTGGCTCAGAGTGCAAGACCATAAACGCACATCGTCGCACTCAATCTGAAGCGCCCATTTCGGTCACATCAAAAACGGCCGTGCCGCAACCACAGCAAAGTCACAAGCAGCCGGAAGCGAAGCCTGTCCCGAAAGCGCGACTGACTGAAATACGGCCACGTTATCTGGAACCACGAAAAACACGCAGTCTCGTCGCCACTACAAATGGTCCAGTTCGCAGCGCTACCAGCGGCAGTATTACGGCCATCAAAGCCAAGGGGCATCATCACATCTCTTCCAGCGACAGCTCACGCAATTCCAGCCCTGCACCACGCAACAAAGCAGCCACCGCCGTGATCTCCAAATCCACAAAATCTTCCGTCAACATGTCGATGGACAGCTTAACTTCTCCAAACCGACGTCCCAAACATCTGAGGTCGTCCACTGAAGAGCGCTACTCGGACGTTGAGAGTATGAAGAGCTCTATAATAAGCAACACAAACAAATCCAACTCTCAAGAGTCGGTCGCGAGCGCTACTAAACAACTTACGCGCTCCAATCCCCAGATTCCGCTCAACAAACCCAACATCGTAATCAAAACCGTCACCAACAACGTCCACAATAAAATATTACGTCCCACGCAGCAGATAATCGTTGGCAACAGTAGCAGCAACAACAAATTGAATGGCAACATTTTGAAGCCTCAGATAAAAACACCGCAAAAAGCTCAACAGAAGCAACTGCAGCTGCACCACCAAAATACGAAATTAGCTTCGGCCGGCTCCAGCCCATCGTCTGTGGTGACCACAAAATCTACAAGTCGACTATCATCTGTGAGCTCCACAACTTCAGCGCGTGATCTCTACAAACATCGCTCGATTTCGGTACCAGCGGTACAGGATGTAAACTCGTCTGCTGGGAACCAACAGCGACGGAGCTTCCTCTCGGCAAAGTCTCGCGAGATACTTGCCAGGCGAGCTGAGAAAAACAAACAGCTACAGCAACAATCGCTGGAGTGTCAGTCTGGAGGCTCAGGCGACGAAAAAGCCCGTTCAACCGGCGGAGCGCCGATGCGGTCAAGCTCTCTGGCTGCGGTACCGTCAGCAATGAGCACCGCAACAGTAGCGGCTAACAATCGCAACTCACTTTCTTCGAATATACCAACAAGACGTCCGAACACTTTGCACTTGAAGAAAAGCTTTACACAAGTCGCTCCCACCAACAACAACAATAGAACCACAACGACCAACATTAGAAACAAGGTAGCCAGTAGTCACGGGTACAAGTCAGCCGCTGTCGTAGCTCACGCCGTGCAGCAGAAGATTGAGCTGCTTATCGATAACGCAGTGCGGCCATCCTTCAAAGCAAAGGGAGACGTGTCCACGGGCGAATCTAAATTGGAACGCTCGAGCACGTTTTGCAAGGAGAGCTCAGATCTGGAGTTGAACGAGTTGCAGATAATCGAATAAATCCATTAAGCGGTGAGCTCAAACCGACGTGTATCAAGATGAAGAATTTGTCGCCAATTGAATTGTTTTAATAGAGATTTTTATACATATGTCCGCAGGTTTGCAGAAGCGTTTGCAGCTTCGATATAGAGTAACTCGCCGCTCAACAAAATTATGCCCACAAAGCGGCCGTCAAACTCCACCACACACTCTTGCTACAATAAGAGGAGGAACGAACAATAAAGCAACTCTAGTCACAATTAAGTTGCAACTGAAAGAAGCACAGCATAAATTCAATATTTTAAGCCAATTGCAAATACCGCTAAACACTTACGAATTAAAGCTCTTAATTATACACATATTACATACAACACTTAGCCCGATGTCCGCGATAATTGTCCGATATATAATGCAAGCAAATGCATGTAGTTTCAGTAGTATAGCGTGGCGGCGTAGTTGCTTCAATCGATGGATGTCATGAAGTTTGGAAGTAGTTGCAGAGCATGTAGCAAAAGTCATGGCGAAATCCATTTGCAAGTAATGAAGTGAATTCGAAAGCAGCGACAAAGCATGGATTTTGATTGTGTGCAATGTTTTTGAATGCAAACGTGAAGCGTTAGATTATAAAATTACGATCGATGTGAATTATTTATACACAGCATTCGATGCGAGCATTTAACAAATTTAAATGTCGAAGTTGAAAATAATTTTTGGTGATATTACAAGAATATTTTTTCACTACAAATCGTCGAACCATATTTGTATTTTTTAGTTAAGTTTTATACTTTTATTACGTTTTCAGATTTTATGATTTTAATGCACTCTTTTGTAGTATGTAGTATGTTCAAATTTTGGAAAATAATTTACTCAAATAAATTTGTTTATATGAAGGCCTTTGAGAGGTACTCCTAAAAAAATAAGTAATGCTTTTATTGCTAGCATGCGTTTAATATTTATTAATTACTTAATGCTATTTATACAAAGGTGTAATATTTTTTATACGAATGCGCCGAATCGCAACGAAAGCAAGTCGAATAAAGCTTGCTTTTGGATGCTGTAACTCATTTACGCTGAAAGAAGCCGAAAACAACACAATGTTCTCATACGAATTTGCGTCCTCTTATTTTAGGTTTTATACACGAAACATGATTATTTGTTTGCCGAGTTTCAAATATTAATTAAGATTTTTCACTACTCTCTATTGTTATATTATTTTTTGAATAGAAGAAGAATTGCATTCGTGTCGTGCATGAATTGTGTCCAATTTATTTTCGCCAATCTGCTTAATGATCTTTTATTACTACGTTTTTATGGATTAGTTTTTATATAATAGAATAATGCAATGTTATATTCGAAATTAACCAAGCATCATGTTATAAATGTAAGTGTTTCATTTACCGAATCACTGAATCATACGCATACAATAATTAAATGGAGCAAAAACAATACAATGTTCAGCTATCCAATACAAATATTATAAAACATTACGAAATACAATAATAAAATACAAAATTTACTGAATGTTTTTAAGCGTTTTTCCATTTGTGCGCATAAATATGTGGGAAAGAACGAATAGGGACGAACGAACGAACTACAGGGAAGATTGGATGAAGGAGCGTAAAGGGAATTCATGAAAACACATTTTGTTCATTAAAAGGACATTTGAATTTTATTTATACAATGCATTTTAAAATTATTACTACCTTAATTAAGAATTGCTAATCCAGCGCAACCAACTGCTGCGAAACAGTTGCCAAGCCAAAGCAATTGCGGCCAAAAAGCGTTCACTGAGCGCGCGCTTCCAAGTTAGATTCAACCCATTCGTTGAACACGTTGCGGCAATGAATGACGACGCATTCGTTGCTGCAGTATTCGTCCTCCCAGTCGGGATTGATGATGGCGCGTTTGGTGCAGTGCTCTCGGATGCACTTTTGCACCGATCCCGCCTCTGTTAGCAACTGAATTTGCTGAGCAGGTGGCGGACTTGCATCAATGCAATTGGCGGCGATCTGCTGTTGCTGTTGTTGCTCCTCTTGCTGCTGATCCTGCGGATGCGGATGCTGATGCTGCTGCAGCTGGGACTGCTGGTGGTTGAAGTTTGGCTGCTGCTGAAACTCGTATTGCTGCTGATAGAGATGCACCTGCTGCTGTTGCTGATACTGTGTTTGTATTTGCTGCTGCGGCGAACTCATATTCTGATGAGTGTTGGACGCACAGTTGTTGAACGGATGCACATCACTCTCGGAATTCGTACGCGATATGGTAAAAACCGCCGGTTTCGATTGCATGGAATGCGTGACCGCATTCGTGTGCGTTAGATGGTGTTGTTGCTGCTGCTGCTGCTGTTGCTGTTGCTCCAGCTGCTGTTGCCGGTGGCTGCGCATCTGCCTGATGTACTCATTTTTGGCGTTTTCATTCTTCTTGTTGTACAAGTTTTTGTGAGTGGGGTCCAGCGCTTCCCACATGGAGGCGACAATGCGCGATATCTCCTGGAAAGCGCAGTTCGGATTCTGCTGCTTGATCGCGCTGACGGTGTCGCGAAAGAAGAGCGCATACGCGGAAAGTGGTTTGGCGGGCTCGCTCTGCTCGTTCGAGGGCGTCAGCTGCTTGCGCGAAGCAACCGTGGCAGTTGCGGTCGGTGTCGGACTGGCCATTCGGCCGGCGCTGTTGTTCCCGACAAAGGACTCGTCGTTCGCCGTGTGGTATTCATCCAGGGAGCTGTCCATACTGCCACGCATTCTTTTCGACTGGAATTGTCGAGTCACGGGAAGAGAGAATGGGAAAGGGCACAAAATTAATCATTAACGCACAACTAAATAATCAATAAAAGAATTTCATGCGAACAGAACAAGCTTTAAACTTACTAAAAGCTTCTTCATTTGCTTCGGTGCTGAGCTAAAAACTGATACTAAATTCGATTCACTACAGGCAGAGAGAAGAGACTTTAACGAATACGTGTATCTTATGATTCACAGCAATAAACGGCAGAATATTTGAGAAATATGTTGCGCTCTATTTACCGCTGATAAACGACAATCTTTCAATAATAGGATATAAATTTATGTAGAGATAAAAAGTAACTTTAGATAAGCGATAGATTCAAACTGAAATGCTCTGCAGGTCTGTAATTGTTGAAACAATTATCCGAATGCCGCCGCTGGCTCAACACAGAAACTACATTGATTCAATTTAGTGTTCTGTATTCAGCGTATGTATGAATTCGAGCTGATAGCACATTCGTCAATTTGTAGTTACCAAGCATATTTACTGGCACACATGTTTACCTCAATTAAGCGAACTGATCAGTTGTAAAGATTAACCGGCATCCGATATACATAAGCAACGCTATTGTTTATTGTTTATGAAATATGTTACTCTGCACGTTAAAAAGCCAATAAACTTTTAACGAATTCTTTAAATTGAGTCTTTTCTTTATCTATTGTAATTGTAGCCGAGCAAATATGAGTGAAAGAATGTGCTCGAGTAGTTTACTCTGGGAACTCAGATACATTTTTAGATTTAGTTTGATGTAAACGCTTGCGTCGTCATGGTGCAGCAATTAAATTATGACAATTAAATTGACAACGTCATACATTTACTATTGAAGACTTCTGAGTTTGCGAATGGCCCATACGAATGGAAATCTGGACACAAAAGCAAATAAAGGATTCGCCAGGATATACAAATTTATATTAGGTAGATTTTGCTTTCATATATTTATAGCAATTTGCTCGTTTTCTTACTTACTTGTTGTTGCTGCTGTTGTTGATGGTGTTCAAAATTGGCGCTGATGTTGGAATCAAGATCGGTCACGGCAAAAACTTCGTCTCCAAATGAAGGTGTGTGGAATTGTGCATTCATCGTTTCCTACAGCAATTCAACCATTTGCATTCTTTAAAATGCACTTCTAAATTTTTCACGTCAAAGGTCTGAAACTACTTTTAATAAACAGAAATTAAAACAACGTCGACAAACTATAAAAATCTCCACGAATTTCGACATAAACAGCCAAGAAAATAAAGCTGGAACGTAAATTGTTTTCAAGGTCTTACGATTTGACAGTTGTCAAGAAAAGGCGATACACATGGAATTTGTTTCTCCCAGCAAACAAAAATTTCGACATAAACAGCGTGAAGCTACTTCATAAATATTGTTGAAAGCCTGAACTAAAATAGACGAATGCAGCCCTGAGAACTGCAACGAATATAATCGTTCTTAGGCCCATATTACATTGCAAACAGTTGTTCGATCAAACAGTCCAAAGAAATGAACTATTTCACTCTCCCGTAAAATCTGTTTGCTTGCTATGTTACATTGCAAACACAACAGTCAAACACTTTCCGTAGTTATATACGTAGTTAGAGTTGCTTTGTGCAATTATTTTTACGCAATCCTCCTTTTTCCGATATAAATGCAACTTTTTCACTCCAAAACATGCATTTGAAAACCGTTTACACCGCCTTTTTTCACATTTGCTATTACAGAACAATCAGAATGTTATATTGTCTGAAAATAATATTGTATTTATTGCAATTCAGTAATGGCGAGAAATACACGAATCGTACATATTTTCATTGTTGCAAATGAATAATTTAGTTGCTATTTGTAATTCATATTTTGACCATAAACAAAATAAATTATAAAGCAGAGGATTTTTACTATTCCACATGGCTTGAATGAGGATTGTACTCACAAATTGTTAAAAATGTTCCCTTGGTTTTTAATGACCTGCAGTGTTTTCTAACTTTTCGCCAGCTTCCTTTTTTACAATCATTACCAAGTTGTAAAAATTAACAACGGGCTTGTGCTCGATGATCGTGAAGCAGTCACAATTTTTGTTGCAGAAGTTAAGGCCCAATTATAATATGCTTAACCGAGCTTACGTCGACTTAAGCAAACGAGCGATAACACAAAAATTGTATCTAGCAATTATAATGTGCATACCTCGTTTCGTTAAATTTATTTTGCTTAAGCAAGGATCGAAACAAATGGCACATTGCGTACGAAATCAGCTGATTTCAAAAATTGAAAACTAATAAAGCTCAAAACATTAAAGTTCATATAAGCATATTATAGCCAGTCTTCTGCATTTGACATGCAGTTCGTTCACTTCTGAGAGTTGCTTATGCCAGCCTAAGCATATTATAATTGGGCCTTTGTGACTATGTGGATCGTAGGTTGTTCCACTTTCTGAAATCAACCAATTAGCGTGAGTTATGCACGCGTAATGATGAGTCGTGTATCCTAGGCCAAAGTGACAATCTGTGTCAAAAGTCATATGAAACTTCAATCGCAAGCAATGCACTCGAAATTTCTTTATCCCAGCAAAGACATTTCTTGGGCTTATATTTAGTATGGAAAATAATAATGCAATTCTATATTCTACATTATTGGCAACACATACATAAATCTCAATCTTTGGCATGATTAGAAATAAAATTATTGACAAATAGACGGGATATTCTTCGACTTTCTACATATGTATGTACGTTGGTTGAAGTGATAAAAAAAGCCATAAAAAGAGCTGGAATTGATACATATACACATATGATGCCACATACAACCATTTTGTTGTACAGCGGCATGGACGACGAGGTACACATCCAGTACTTTAATCATAGTAAAAGTTAATTAATATTTAAGAATTTTATAATTTATTTATTGTTGTAACATGGAACAAAGTTTGCATTTATTAGGTTTGTTAATTTTGGTTGTAATTCTTTGTTTATTCAACTGTTAACTAAATTAAACAATGTAAATTAATGCTTCAACATTTATATTTAATCTTTGTAATATACACATACATATGTACATATATCTATACCTATGTTAGAGTTAATTTCTTATTAATTAAAGTATTTTAAACGAGTTCTAGTAAAACTGAAATACTTCTTAGCTACATACGTACATATAAATCGCTTTTAATAAATTTCTATCACATTTTCACTAAACTCTATGAAATGTTTAAAAGTAGTATAATTTTTGTTTTGGAAATGTTTAAAGGTACCGTTATTTATAATATACACCGCATTTCGTTCACAAACTGCACTCTCAGAACCAGTTCGCGACCCGAACTGAGCCGCGTTCAGTTCATGAACAGTTTTGCGTATTTAGCTTGATGTCATTTGCGTTTCTGTGTCTCCAAATACGAGGCCGTAAAGGTGAGCAGTCGGTATCGCTGCTTCAGGTTGCGCGCTCGCACATGCGCCGAGTTGACCTCCTCCGTATGATTGCCGGGGAACCAGCCGATGGCACCGTCACGTATGCGTTCACCTTGATACCAGCCTGCAAAAGAATTTCGATAGCTAGCTATTTTTGTGGAGGGGGACACAGAATGTCGAAACGTTACCGTCTAGCAGCTTGCGCGTCACATTGACAACGTCACCAACATCCAGGTTCAGGGCATCCGGCTCTTTCGACTCGTAGGCATGCGTTGTCACCACCTGTGGACAGTCCCACTGCTCGTATAGCTTCTCGCCGGGGGTTTCCGCTTCCGGCGGACGCATGGCCTGAAGCCATCGTTCCTGTTCGGACACTGAAGGGCATGAAAGCACCTGAAGAAGTACAGGAGTGAGTAAAATTCCTCTTCAGGAATCAGTTCAGAAATCGACTTCTACAGAAGTCACTCCTTGCAGTCGCTTACTTACCAACTCCACCGTCTTGCGCTCGTGGTTTTCCAGCAAAGTCATCAGAATGAGATTCTTACCCGTCTGATGGCTGTCTCTGGTCGGGAGTTGCGGCAACAATTCGCCGGACGAGATGCTCAGCATGTTGCGTGGACAGTAGTCAAAGACCTGGAACTGCTGCTCCGCCTTGCGTTTGGTCAGCACGAGCAGATCGGAGAAGAGGAACGCGTATATAGCGGTCTTGGTGAACTTCTTGCCGAACGTCAACTTGGCGTCGTCGCCGCGCCAAATCAAGTGCGTCAGCTCGCCCTTCTTTACTAGAAAGCGCGGCTTCGCACCCGGAGCAGAGACACCCACCGGCGCAATAGCGAGCGCACGCACCGTCGTGGGGAATTCCAACTGCCTGGCGATGCGTTCGATTTCATACGTCTGCTCGCAACGATTCGCAGCCTCGTTGCACTGCGTGACAATCTTGTTCATGATGGCCAGCGTCATCTTCCAGCTGTCGTACTCGTCATCGTTCGGACTGGTCTTGCTAAAGACCGCGTCGATGAGCAGCGGCAGCCGTGTGATGCGCTGCATGGGCAGCATGAGGAACGAGTGCAGATTGAGGCCACAGCAAGTGGGACTCGACTCGAGTAGATCCAGATTTTGCGAGAACGTCCCTTTGGACTCCTTCAGGCGGCGCAGGGTGCGATCCATGCGCCCCTGTTGCTCGCAGAAGGATATGTAGACGTGGAAGTTCTTCTCGGCGATGGCGTAGATGCGTTTGCTCAGGCCCAGCAGCATGATATTATCCTGCCAACAGGACTCGAGCGCAGTGAGCAGCCGCTCGGAGCACTCGTGCACTGGCACGATGTACGAGAAAAGCGCCTTGCGGTCGCGTGCACTCACCACGCTGGTGTCGCGAAACACCGGGTGATTCATGAAATGCGAGCGCAGCAAATTCAGCGACTTCAGGTAGCTGGCCTCCGAGGTGATGATCTCGAATTTCGCTTCTTGCAGACCACGTTCGCGGGGTGTCAAAGTGTCTGCATGGAGGAGGCGGGACGTGACAACATTCAGTCATTAATCTAGGTGAGTTTTGTGGGTAGAAAGACAAACAGTATACATACGCAAAACACACGAGTTGATGACCTCCGGTATTTCGCTCCATAAGGTACGCGAAGGACCGTTCTTGGGTCCAATCAGCTGTAAAGCAGAGGGTCTGGAATGCCGCTGAGTACTTGCAGTTCCGGGAAAGTCGTTTGGCACCCCGTGCTGCCCGATCTCTTCGTACCCATCTGTGGACGAATCATTTCCCTGGTCCTCCAGGTCACGCGATATGGACTACAAGAGAACACGCAGTTTACACACATCGTCATTTGCGGCGTGTTAAAGCGACATACATACCTGCAATTTGGCTGCACTGTAGATCTGATACAAGGGCTCGTTCTGAAGCAGGCTGTGGGGCATGTCGTCGCCCGCTTCGTTCCCCGTCGATACGCCGGAACTGCCACTCGAACTGGCCACCGAGGCGCCGCTGGTTTGGTAGAGCCCTGCCTCGGCATACCACGAAGTGTGGCTTCCGCCGCTCAACGACACGGAGCCCGGTTGGGTTTGTGGGCCGCTCTTGCTGCTGCCGCTGTTACTGCTGTCGTTGAGCACCAGCTGATGATCAGCATGCAAGGCGGCGCTGTTCTTGAAGACGCCACACTCGGCGTACCAGGAGGTGTTGGCCGTGGAATTGCGTTTCGCGCGCAGTTGAGCATCTTCCACGGGCGGCGGCGGTGGTGGCGGCTCATGCGGACGCATGCCGATTGTCGTGCGGCGTCGTTGCGAGTTGGATGATTTGGCGTCTTTTTTGGACTTTCGCGACACGGTGCTGAACTTCTGTAGGTCAGAAGTGGGCGTCGTGTTCGGGTCGGCCATCGGTTCAAGTGGGCGGTCGCCAGTCAAGTCGCCCTTCTCCGAAAAACCGGAGTCAAGTTCACCGGAACCGCTCGGGTCTTCAATGTAAAAAGTGCTGCGCGTCGGCGTCAAAGCCGAGAGCTGTTTACTGTCGAACGTCGAGCCGACGAGACTCTTCCGCAGACGCGACTTGAAACTTTTGCCAGACTTGGATTTGGATCGCGGCGTTGTCGCTGTCGCTGTTGCGATCTCTGTTGCATTCACAGCCCCTGCTTTTGACTCCGTTGTATTCGCACGTTGCGTAGTGATGTTCCTCTCCGAGGCGCTCAACTGTTTGGCTGCGGACGCAATAATTGTGGGTGGTGCATGAAAATCGGTGTTCTCGTAGTCGTCATTCTCGGCACATGGACGCGGACTGGTCTTCGTGGCACCGGGTTTGTTGGCGGCGGTGAACTTGGGCGCTTTCGGCGAGTCCTGATATATGTTGCCCTCCAAATAGAATTGCGAGGAGTTCTCGTAGATCTTCTGCTGGCTGCCGCCGTACTTCGAAGCGTTGGGCGACTTCTTGTTCGAAATGAAGTTTTTTAGTTTCTTGACCATCGCGTAGACTTGATTGGTGGAAGCTGGTGGAACGGGCAGCTTGACGTTGCGTATATCGACGCCGCTATCGTGATGCTGAAGGTGGAAATACAAGGAAAGGAGAATCAGAAAACCTGCGTGCAGTGTACGCAGTCTACGCACGTCACTCACATTCTTCAGCTGGTCCTCCGCTCCGTAGATGTCCTCCGTGTCGGTGTCGAAGGAATCATAGTCGTCAGAGATGACGGCCTGCCCCAGCGCATGCGCGGAGGCGGAGTGTTGCTGCCGCGGCTGCGACCCTCGCGGAGTATAACGCGGCAGATCCTGGTTGCGCTTGTGGTGGCTGCTTGTGTGCTGCGTCAACTGCGTCGAGTGCCGCTTGTTGCAGAAGGGCGGCGCCAAGGACTCGTAGTAGTGGTCGGAGTCATCTGCGGGAAAATAAAAGCATAAAATGGATGAGTCGATAATCGATAATAATAAGAATAATCAATGCAAAGCTGGACAATCGAAGTCACAATTGCATTTAATTACAGTGGAATTGCATTTAATTCAAGTGGAAATCGAAGCAACCGAAGTATACTGGGTCTTCTTCCATCTTATGTCTGTATTCTGTTCTATTGACAAACCTACGAAAGTGCTCACAACCATCGACTCCCGCTCCTCGTCGTCACACTCCGCAATCGTGGACCGCACAAAACTCAGATGTCTTCGGATCCTGTCGTTCGCGTTGGCCGTTGGCAGCTGTTTCTGTTGTTGTTGTTTCTGTTGTTGTTGCAGCTGCTCCTGCCCGATGCTGCTGTTCTGGTAAATCGGCTCGACGGTTTCATTCTGTTCGTTCACCTCGCTGTTCAAGTAAACCCGACTCGCGGGACAGGTTATGAAGACCTCGCCTACCGCGCGGGGGCGCCGCTTTCGGGGCATTGTTTGGATGCTGGTGCTGTCGCCGTGTTGTTGCAACAGTGTTTGTGGTGT
Organism: Myopa testacea; assembly: GCA_949629155.1. NCBI lineage: Eukaryota > Metazoa > Arthropoda > Insecta > Diptera > Conopidae > Myopa > Myopa testacea. The sequence continues at coordinate 31,924,205 of OX451348.1, forward strand.
TGTTGCCATTTTGCGAATTCGAAGAGTTCATAGTTTCGAGTTACAAGTTTTCATTGGAATTAATCCATCATTCATTTCGTTCACTTTATTTACCTTTAGTCAAAAACAATGAACGTTGTTTAAAGTAAAAATGATGAGAACGAAAAAAATGCTCCTTTTTTATATACAAGTACATTGAGAAGCATGTATGTAGTACTTATAAGCAGAAAACCGTTACGAAACTTGGGTCTATCATGAGGCTCCCCTCCCCGGTTCCAAGTTCGATTTCTTTAATTGTTGATGGAGTTGTTTTCTGTATTCTTTTCTTTTCTTTTCAGGAATTCATTAGAAATAAAAAGATTGTATTTCTTCGTTAATGATTTCAGTTGAAGAATTAAGACAGAGTTATGCTTCTTTTGTATCTTTTTGTTTCCCTTCGGACGACTTCTGTTCAACTTCTGCCAAATCATTAAAAAAAACAAAAAAAAAAAACCGCCCTCTACATCGATCCATGTTAATCTCGGGCTGAAGTCACACCAGGCCTCTTGATGCCGGCATCACTCCTGCTTGGTTGGCTTGTTCCCATCAGAACGAGTGTGTCCGACCCCAAGAGCCGTAGTGTGATATCGGCCCATAAGATTGCAGTATTTATTGTAAGCTGATATAAAGGGGCGAAAAATAGCTTTTTTATGTCAACATGTACGCATGACGTCACGTTATTTCCACCCAGCTTTTAAACGGCTCACAACATTCAGTGTTCACCTTTAAACATTTCTTAATCGAACTCAATTAACATCGTCTGATTTCAGTTGGAGCAAAAAACGAGCCATGAAAATTCTATACTCTGATTATTGCCCATTATTATAAAAATTCGATTTAAGTGATTTACAGCATATTTTCAAATATTTGTTCTGTCTGTAGGTGTAAATGTAGTATTGTAGATCAGTCTGTAGTACGTAAATAAGCACGTGATATTTTCGATGTGTGTATGTACATTTATTGCCCCCCGGTCACACACACGCACACATACACACGTACATAGGTTCACATGTGTGCAGCACTTGATTTAATCTATCCATAAAATAGTTCAGTTCATGATCTTGTTCAACCTTGAATATTATATCGCTACAGTTTTGCAGCTGTCCATCGATGATGATGATGATGATGACGATGATGGACTTGAGACATACGAAGCTTTGTATTGTAATACGATTTGTTGTCGAGCTTTTGAACTATTCGCAGTACCTGGCTGATAGACATGCACACGTACATAGACGCAAACAGATATGAACTACATGGATATACTATACGTATTTGGATACCTTTTTTATCTACCTGATTACTCGTAAATAGTTAACTCGAAATGATATGCGTCACTTTATCCATGTACATTGTATGTGTTTATATGCAAATAATGCCATTAATACACAAGGCAAGCGGTTTTTCCTTTCAAATCGCTTGTTTTCCGCATAAAATTCAGACTTATTATTTTTTAATTATCTTTTTATGTGAATTGCTTGGCTTTTGCTTTCTTCAAACCGGAAGATTATTTTAAGGTTCATCCATCCTACAGTAGTTTATCATGCGATATGTTTGGATTTTTTAATTTAATAATTTAAAGGATAAATCATTGAGTTCATTTCAGTACTCTACTAATTTCTTAAGTAAATTTTTTTGATAATTTCTCGTTGAAGCCGGCTTTTTTTATTTTGAGAACCCCTCCCAACCCCCTCCCCTCAAGAAATGTACACCAAAAATTCCATTCAGCTGATAAACCCACTCAAACCAAACATAAATTAAATAAAAACAACCAAAGAAAGAAACCAAAACAAGTGCCTGGCATGAACAGCATTTGTACAGGGTACCGAATGGAAGCTTGTGCTGTATACTGTACACAGTAACACGCCGCGGTACGAGTGTATATCAGTTCATTTCTGAACCGGTCTGTGGCTCACTCTGGCGCTGCACCAACACTCGCGAGTACGGATTCCGCTTGCCTTTGCGATTGTACAGGCACCAGCAGGTATCGCACTCGTAGCTGCCATACATGCGTACATGCATGGAGTACATCGTGGTTCGCTTGTGGTACAGGTTTGAGTTTTGGGCTTTTCGCATGTAATCGATCCTTATAACGCGTGCTGCTGCTGCTGCTGCTGCTGCGCCCGAAGCCGGATTCAGCCAGAGTGCTTAATTGGAAGATGAACGCACTTCATACGGTTTTAGTACATGCTACTAGTACTAAATATGAATTCCGAACTAATTGTAGTTGTAGTCGTTGTGATTTAGAATTGTTTTCTGTATGGTATTCGGCAGCTTTTCTTAATTATGGTCATTAGTATTGTCATCGCTGCGTCTGTCCCGGCGTTTCACCCGGCGCTTGTTTCCAGAGCAAACTTGGAGAGCATTTTTTTTGGAATCTATTAAAAATCTTATTTAAGTCTGACTAAGAATGAGTTTCTTTATTAATCGTCTTCATTGAAAGGTCAAACGGTGCCGATGATCCAATTATTATGAAGTGAGACAGAATTCGTGGGTTTTCTTTAAAACTTTTCAAGATTAGGGGGTCTTCGGAAGGGGTCTCTTTAGGATATTCTCAAGTTTCGAAGTGGGAGTTTTGTAGGTTGTCTCAAAGCTTAATTTATATGAACATCCACTTGAAAATCCATCCAAAGTTAACACCATCAAGTAGTAAATAAGAACATTTATGTTGATCTTTTATGGTGTATTTTTAACCGAAATAAGAGTGCTTTTTTCACTGGCTAACATAAAAATAAAAGTTACTAGTATAAAAAAGTAAAAAGTAGATAAAAAAGTATTTTATTAGTTGAGTTTTCTTTCTTTTCGTTAATTTGATGTATACAATGTTTTCTTTTTCACTTGAGTTGTGAGTCGCTTGAGTTGTGTGAAGCGACCAAAAATCAAGACTTATTTTCATCGCTTTCGATGTACGCGTGAAACGAATGGGCTTCAGTTCAGAGTCAGTTGTCGAAAAACGAGTTAATAGAAAACGAAAAATAAAGCAATGATTATTTTAGTAGTGATGATAGTAAAAATAGTAATAATTTAACTCCATCCACTGGACTTATATAAGGATCTGGTAAAACAATTTAACGAGAGAAGCGCTACGATTAGTTTTAAAGTCTTTAAAATTCGTTGACAAGAAACGTTGACTTTCTAGAGATTTGTTCCGCAAATAAAACTGGCGGAGTTTAAGCTAAAATGGAGAAATTCTGTTAAGTTTTAGACATGATTTTGAAGGCGAAGTCTTCAGTTTCCTTTCGCTCTCGCTTGAAGATTTCAATAATGAAGGATAGAAGCAGATATACTATAATGAAGGATGTTATACTATAATGAAGGAAGCTATACTAGAATGTAGGATGTTATACTATAATCTAAGTTGTTTCTCTAGTAACAAATACAATCATTTATAGAAACAACATACAATATTTTTAATTTTATGGCAGTGTTGAAGCGTGGCACTTAATTACGCCAGCTTTGCGCAGTCTTGAGTTCTAATCGTGTGAAGTAACCGTGAAAACTTCCTGATGGTTCATCAACTCGTTCGAGCTCACAACTAGGCTAAGCTTTCACTTTTTCTAGCGTGCTCATGATGGAATAACATGGGTCTGAACCAAGAACGAACTGCCTGCCCTACTGGAGTACGCTGTGGAGTGGCCATGAAGGTCGTAGCATGGGTTGTTCTTCGATCCTAAGATGTCTGTGTGTGTTGAGTGGTTATTCGAAGGCTAGGCGAAATATTTTGCATAGTAAGTGAAGTTGCTATGAAGCTAATCTTAATCGAACTTGCAATTTCCCACATCGAAGCTATATACGAGTACTATAACTTTATATACCGTAATTTTAGCTTCTTCCTGGTTGTGTATTATCGAGCATCTTCCTAAATATGGGCATAAATTCGCACTAACAGGGGTGGTACCACGAAGGTGCCGCTCATGGTTCGATGGGGTCGATGACTCTGAGGAATTTTCTTGTTTTTTTATGTGTTCATTTCATCATTTCAATTTTCAACAATTAAAGTGCGATCAGTGAACTTTAGTGAGAGGGGGGGAAGGGGGATGGGGAGAGGGGAGCACAAACCAAAATTAAAATCAAGTTTCGTGCAGGTTTTCAGCTTTTGTTGTCTTTAGCATGGCCGTCGTTGCTGTTGTTGTTGTTGTTGTTGTGGTTCGGAAAATTTATTTACAAACAATATTGTGAATTTCGTAAGTGTTCACAGTGTGCGCTTCAACTTTTTTCTGCTTCCACCGAAGACGCGACGCGACTCAACTTTCCTCCACTAAAAACAATGAAGCCTTCAAGTTTCAAGGTTTTCGTTTATTTTCTTCAACTTCTTTCAACTGGTTTTCTGTAGATGATGCTTCTTTTGTTTTAAATAAATCACTGTGCTTAACATTTCGTCATCGATCCGGTTGTGATTGCATACGATGATGATGAATGATCGCAACGCACGATAACCTTTGATACGACGACGACGATCATCACAACAACAACAATAAAGCGATGGTCACCGTGCTGCTGGTCGCGGTCGCATTTTTCACTCGACATTGAATACTAACTAAATCGATATTGCAATCATCGCATCCACATACTTTTATTGTTTTCTAGTTTTTCTCTTCGGTTGATGATTGTGTAAAAAATTGCAACTAAACTAAATTTCCTCGGCATTTAAAAGAAACACACAAATAAAAACACACTTCTTATGCTCAACACGTTTCGGATTAACAAGTTTTCGAAATACCATTTCATCGATGGCTTGATTCGGTCCGCGAACTCAAATCCTAAAACACGAGTTGCTTTTCGACGTCCTCACGTTGGAAACTAGCGCGTCGAACTGATGTTGTAGTTGTTCAAAATGGCAAAATGTGGATGCAGAGTGGCAGAACTCGCTCTTTCTCTCTCGCTCACTCTGCAGCACTGGCGGCTCTTTCCGTGCATGACATGTTGTGCATTTAGTCAGTCAGCCGCCAGTCATTCGCGTTAAATGTGTGTGCGTGTGAGTTTTAAGCTTTTCTTAAGCTTTCGCTTAACTGAAAACATTACCGTATTTTCCGATCCACAGAGAGGAGTGTTCAACGTGGAATCTGACTTTCGGCGCTCTCAAATTTGGACTGATCTCTATTTTGGAGTACTCTTTTCACGTCTAATCTTATTGCTTGTTGCTGTCTGTTGAAGTGAGAGCTTGTTTTGCGCATCTCTGACGTCATCGGGGAGAACATCATCCACACAAGGTTGTTTATATCTCTTTTCTCCCAGCCACCTCTCTCCCCTCGCCCTTTTATAACTCTTCTAGTGTCACTATCATTTATTCTTAAGATTATGATAAACAATTCCTTTGTATTTCTATAGCATTTAATATTTTGCTCCGAGCTTTTGTCTGAGGGATGCATTTAATGCGTCTCTTTGTCCGTCCTTCTGTCCTTGTGACAACAAACATCAGAGGTTTTCTTTAATTTCCTGATAAATTACAATGGGTTTTAGTTTACATTGCACACTAATAAAATAATATATTGTATGTTGTCCATTTATTGTTGCTTTGTCCAAGCAAGTGTAACCTAATCAGTGTACAGTGAATAACCGTAACCGTAACGTTCAACGGTAAAAGTGAACAAACGCGTGTGACATCATGTTTGTGATGCCTGCTTAAAGTGGTATCGTGTTGAGCTGAGTTCGAAGCTCGGCTTGAAAAAAGACACCCCTCAAACAAAACAAGGAACGTAAAATTAACACTTCTTCGCTGAAATGAAGCTTCGAATAGCTTCGAACAGCTTCGAGCTTCGAACAGAGCTTTCTAAGAGCTTCGCATGAACAGAGCTTTCCAAGAGCTTCAAACAGAGCTTCGGAAGAGCTTTTGCACGGTTGATAAGCTCAGCTTTAAGCTGCTGATGGAACCTCAGACAACAACTCGTGGTGGATAAAATGTGTGCGAACATTCAAGCGTGTCTCTGAAGTGTGTTGAAAAAAACGCAACTTCAAAGCATTGCAACTGATGGTTTATTTAAGAATGCAGACTGGAATATGTTGTGAGCACTTTCCTGTAATCAGTGTTTTCGCTTATAATGTTTACTATATATTATTAAAGATAAGATAAAAGATAAAAATATATGAACGAAGATTCACTGCTAAGCTAGCGATATTCACCTCAGTTACACGCTGTTACTAACCCGAATCACTCACCTTCAATGCAGCTGATCGCCTTCTGTTGTAAGCGTTTGTCTCTGACCCGCTTCGACCAGTCGGGGCTGCGGTGTAGCTTTGAACGTTCGCGCACGCTGAAAGCACAAGAAAAACACAATAAAAACTTGGATAAACACATTAAAAAGTTCACAAAAGTTCACATAAAAACTGAATGACTATCGATCGATCACAGAGAATGAACGAACCCCCTCTCTACGCTCTCAGAGCTGTCAACGTTGTCAAAGCACCCCGCTCTAGAGTCGTCTTGTTTGGCAGCAAACAAAATTGATTTCTGGGTCAACCAGCTTAAATGGTGCACAAAATACGCACGTTATAACGTTATATATAACACTATAGTGTTGTTGGTTTTGCTTCGATTGCTTCTTCTTCTTCTTGCTATTCTAGTCTTCTGGAGAATAGAATGAAATCATTGATTGAGAACGAACTGAATCCATCACCGTGGATACGTTCATTCGATTCTACTACACTCGAGATCCCGTATTATTTGTCCGTGTCTTCTGCCCGGCGAGAATCTTTCACTCAATGTGATGCTTCGTGTGCTGCACTCAATAGAGACCACTTTATTGCTGAAGCGCCGTGTTGTTGTAGCTCACTCACTCATCCGGATCTCGCTGGTGGCTGCTTCACGCACGAAAGCCTCTTTAATGCATTAAAATGGTTTATTAATTAGTTGCGGCGGGTTAATGAATGCATGTTGTTGTTGTTGCTGTTGTTGTTGGTTGGCCTCCTGGTTCTTGCTTGCCTCCCAATTAAGCCGTCTTTGGAAGAACCGAGTGAAGAATTATATTGAAACAATTGAAGAACTGTTCTCGGTTTGAATACTTGAAGGAATGTCTTCTGTAAACATGCAGATGAACTGCGGCAGCATCTCGTATCTGGACCGATAAGACTCATGTACTTAATTTTAATGGAGGATACAAATGATGGACATGGACACATGTTTCTGTTTATAATTGCAATTGTATACAAGACACTTTTCTATCAGAAACACATTCGTTTCTGTTTATAGAAGAACCCTCTGAGAGGAAACCCGGTTGTTCGAGCACCCATTTTATCCCTCTAAAATCAATAGAGTTCTTTTAAGCAAAGAAAACTTGAAATACTTACACTATAAACTGTTGTTTAACTCCTCCACCTGCAGGCCCCGCAGTGTTGCCATCTGCCTCGTTGTCCGTGATGTCAACCCATTCGTCGCTGTTGCCATCACTCGATGCCGCGTTGGAATAATGAATGGTATTGATGCCGCCTGCGTTGCTAGTGGCCGAGCTCGAGCCGGAGCCGGAGCCAGACCCGGGCGTAGACCTACGCGCCCCCGCAAGAACTGCGCCTCCCATGCTGCTGGCGCCGCCGTATAGCAAACCACTGGCAATTGAAGCCTCATACAGGCTGTTGGTCTTGTGATCTGACGAAATCGTTGAAGTCGAACCCGCGCTACGGATCGGAATCGCACCGGCACCGGCGGCATACGAAGCAGGAACCTCGGGGCGCCGATACTGCGTGATGCTCTCGTAGCAGTTCGAGCCGAGCGAAATGTTGTCCAGCGATTTGGGCGAGGATTTCGGCAGCGGTTTGTTGAGCAGGGACTCGTAGCAATGCGAGCCTTTGATGGTGTCGTAGATGTTCTCATCGTCGGCGTAATAGTGGCGATCATCGTCGTCCGTGAGACGCCGTGTCTGAGTGGTTGACTGGGAAGCTGGGACGGAGTTCATTCTTTGGCAGGTTGGCTTCGGTGGGGGTTTCAGCACCTTGCTTGGCATGGACGCTGGTTTGGGCAGCTTGCGTTTCGGCTCCGGCAGCGCAGGCAACTCGTCGGTAGTGTTGCGTACCAGGGCTGTGGGCGGGGAGGACGCCGTGGACGTCTTGGGAGGAGCCTCGTCGGCCGGTGGTTCGTAGCTTTCGTAGCCATCGTAAGACTGCGCTGTTGTTGGTGAATATTTGCTAGCGATCGGAGTGGAATGTTCACTCGAGCCCGCAATGGACTCGTAGTCGTTTTGCGCACTGTCCGGCCGAATCGTGTGATTGACTCTATCACTCAGCTGCAGTCGCGTCAAGTTGATTTCGTCCAGCGTTTGGTAGATCTCTTCGGCGAACGCGGACGCAGACGCTGCTGGGAGCGAGGAAGTCGACTGGATCATCTTGCAACGCTTGAATATGAATGATGCTTGTGGATTTGGGTCTTCAGTCTTGGCTTCTTTTGCCTCAGCAATGGACTCGTATAGTTTCTCAACGATCTCCGTCGTACTCTCCGCCTCAGGCTCGTTCGCAGAGTCGACTTCCTTCATTCCAGCTTCCATCGCAATCTCCTCGAATTCCAACGTCGACTGCTTGTTCTCTTCCTCCTCCATAGCCACCGTGATGTAATCCTCTTGCTTCTCTCCGTCTAGTTCCCCGCTATTCTCGTCTTCCCTCTCGGTCTCGTTTTGTTTCTCTTCCTTCGCCACGTCTTCAAAGTCTTCGTTCTCCTTCTCCTTAAAAGATGTGATCACGATTTCCCCTTCGTTCTCAGATTCCGATTCGCATCCATGATCGCCCTCTTTTCGATCATCTTCTTCAGTATTCTTCATCACCACCTCCTCTTCCTCTTTCTCCACCTTGTATTCCTCTCTTGTGGCTTCGATTTCAATCACTTTCAAGGGAGGCCTATTTTGCTCCTCCATCAGCAGGCGTTCCTCCTGCCCCTTCAGCATCTGCTCGCCGCCGATCGTGTTGACCAGGGCCACGTTGACCGCCTGAGTGACTAGCAGCTGATTGCCCAACACCTGCTTCGCGGTCGATTGGTAGATGAACGATGAGTTGGGCAACAAGCGCTGCTCGAAGTCGTCGTTGGCACACAACACAATCGAGGTGGTGGTCGCTTCAGTGGCCGCCAGTCCCTTCAGCTTCTGGTCGACCACATCCAAAGCTTCCAAGATTTTCGCATCGGCTTCAGCACCTTCTTTGGTTCCGATCGCCGCCACGTTTTTGCCGGTCGCTTCGGCTGGCGACTTTTTGCTCTGTCCACCGTGGAACGGTGAACGAAAGCGGAATTTCTCATAGATCTTGGCATATCTGCGTTTGCGTTGCTTCAGTTTTTCCTCTTCGAGTTGAGCGTCGCCTTTGGCTTCGGTGTCACTGTGCGTTGTGGGAAACGACACTGCAATGAATTCTCTGTGTTCGGCGGTTCTGTTTGCATTCTCATCACCGTCGGCTGGAGTGGCCACACGGTGCAATGCTAACTGTTCAGAGTGGCAGCGACCGCTGTCAGTCGCTCGCCCCTCGGGACCCAGACGCTTCTCTGCCACGTCGTCTTCTTCGCCTTCGCCTTCCTTCGCAACACGAATAACGAGCGTATTTCGTTGCTGCATTATTGCCATTTTCGCCCCGTCGCCGTCTTCGTCGCCTTTCACGGTTTCCGCTTGATTGAACGTGTTTATTTCAGCGTCTACGATGTCGCCTTTGTTGGTTGCCAACACGTACGTGTTGCTGGCTTCACTGGAGCTTGACACGTTCACTGGTAGCACCTCGCCGATTGATCTTTCGTCACCTTCTAACGGTGTCTTGGACTCCTCCGTGACTACTTCCAGTTTCTTGGGTTCTGCTTTTAATTGACAGTCGGCTCGGTCGCCCGACTGCAGCGTTTGTCCTGAGCTTGGCTTTAATCGCTTCGTGCTCTGCACCGACTTCGCCAGATTCTGCTGTTGACTCTGCTTGTTCGAAACCAGTTCCTCGCGCTTGAGCAGCACCTGCAGACTCTTTGTGGGCACCTGCGGCCTCTCCAGAGCAGTGCCCCCTCGGCCCTCGCCCCCGCCCTCGAATTTCTTGATAGTCCGACGCACATTCAAAGCCGCCTGCGGTGAGCCTTCCTTCGCGTTCGAATTCGTGCGACTGACGCCGGGCGACGAGCGACTTTGCTGGTGGTCGCTCTTCTCGACCACTTTGTAGACGTGGCCGCCACGAGACATCAGCACGCCGTTCTTGCGCTTCACCTCCTCCAGCAGCGTCCTGTCCTTCTGAATGATTTCGTTGAATTGCTGTGTGAGTTTAGCTACCATGCTGTATGCTGCGGCACCGCCGGCGCTACCCGCTGCCGCGCTACCTTCTCCTTTGACGCGATTTCGCGGCGAATGATACGTTTTCGAGTGCGTCTTGAAGCTGTACTTGCGCGCCGCTGCCGGGTGTCTACGCGCACGCGTCAGACTCGAGGTGCACGATTCGTTGCTGTTGCATTTGGATGTGCAGTCGCTGCTGGTCGCACTCGTTTTGCGTGAAGACGAATTCGACTTGTCGCGCGAATCGCTCGGCGACAGTAGTAAGCTATTCGCGCTGGCCAAGTGATCGCTACTGTCGCACGAGGGGGCGATGCCGGCTTCAGTCAGTTGCATTGTGGGCAACGTGCTCTTGTCGCAAGCTGTCGCCCGCTCCGTTAGCACGTCGCCGCCCTGCTGCTGCTGCACATCGTCGCTGGCCTGCTTGTGTTGATTGGCCGTCATTATGATCTCGTCCAGCCGCAGCCAGTGGATGTGCTCGCCCTTGTCGCCGGACTTGATGGCGGGGAAGCCTTGCGTCGACTTCTCAGTGCCGCCGACGAGGGCCGAACTCAGTCGCCGCCGCGTTCGTTGCTTGGACGCCTGTTCGGCGGTTTTGTATTTGTAAAAGTTGTCCTTCTCGCGATGCAGTGTGTCGATCTCTCTGGCGATCGTACCGTGCACTGTCTCCGCGAAGTCCGCCGCGAGTCGCGTACAGTCGTGAAGGCTTTGTGCGCGTTTCGTATGCGTCGGCCGTCGCTTGGCAGTCGCGTCGACACTCGGCTCGAACGAATGCGCCGATACGCTTGCCAGACAACTGATGGATTTGTTCAGTTGGATGGCCGTCGCGTGGCTCGTGGTCGTCGTTTCGCTGGCGCTGATGCGTTTATTCCACAGATTCCGCAAACTCTGCACGCCGCGGAAATCACGGTAGCTGCTCGGCACTGCGAAGTCGGCGGATTGCGCACGTGGCGGCGTGGGTGACGGCGCTGCTATCGATGCGTCGTCAGCAGCCTCACTATCGACCGCTTTCGGTGCACTTTTGAGCCAGTGGAATATGGATCTGCCCCGAGTTGGCGAGAAGGTTTGTTTTCGATGTGTTTTTGTATTCGCTTCAGAGGTTGTTGTTGTTGTTGCGTTTTCCGTTGCTGCTGCTGCTGTTGTTGTTGTTGTTGCTGTTGTTGTTGTTGTCGTTGTTGTTGTATCGCATGCATTGCAGCCGTTTTGTTCAGAGGCAGTCGCTGCCAATGTTGGCAATCGTGTTGCCAATATTTCTGCATTCTTTGTTGTTGTTGTTTCCTTCATTTTTTCCAGTACTGTTGCAAATTTGATTATTTGTTAACTGCTCACGTGCGCTGGTGCCGCCGCTGTTGTTGTTGTTGTTGTTGTTGCTGCCTTTGTTACTGCATACGTTCTGGTATTCGCTGTTGTTGTTGCTGCTCTTGTCGACTGCAACCGCAGAATTGGCTGCAGTTTCGAAACAAAACGTTTTCAGAGACCTGAAACAATGAAAGAGAAATCGTTTAGTAGTGAATGTTTCCAAATTAATGCTTAAAATAGAGATGAAGACATAATATATTCTTATTTCCAGAGATTTACTTTGTTTATATTGTAGATTAAACGAAAAACTTAATTTAAAGAAACTGAAAGCTGAGTTCATTGCAATCACTTCTCAAAATCAAGGATCAATCGTCGTTCAATGAAATAATTAATCGAATTTTATTTCTTCCAAACATTTTTTGGTGAAATGCGGCCAATAAAATGTTTATTATTACCTCGAATATTGCAGAAATACTATACTAGATATCTATTGAATACAAATGAAGAGCTTACGAAAGGGACGTAATAATAATCACACGTAACAGCAGCGAAGAACTGTCAACGTAATGACAATAATAACAACAAAGCATAAAATAACGTAAAACAACAACCTAAAAAATAATTAAAAAAAGTATGTATATAAAAGAAGACACCAACAAACAACAACAACAACAACAGCAACAATAAAGACAGCATACTATGTATAAATTTGACAGTTCGAATAAGTTTTCTGCAACAAAATTGTTAACAAAGTCGAACAAGCGAATAATTGAAAGCATTAAAAAACTGGCCCAAACACATTATATAACAACAACAACAGCATAAAAAAACAACAACAACAGCAGGCATAACAATTCAAGCATTTTAATGATTATAAGTGCGAGTTTCATAGCATTCTTTGTGTGAGTCTGTGTCTGTGTGTGTGTGTCAAAGTAGAGACATTTTAGAAGAAGAAACGACAAAGCAATAAATTTTTCACATTTTTTTCCATAGCTTAAAATTAGTTGTTCAGGGGGGAGGTTGCGGGGGCCGGGGCGGGTTGAGAGTATTGTTAAAAAAATCAACTATGAAATTTTAATACCCAGTAAATTGTAAGCCGCTTAACACGTGACGGTTTCTGTGACTGAGTGACTGTTTATTGTTGTTGTTGTTCTTTGCAGAAGCACATCACTTTGTTTTTTTTTTCATATTTTTTAAAATCACAAGTAATGCAAAAGTGATAAATTTTTGCACAAAAAAGCAAAACGAAATTCCCAAAGATTCGTCCGCGAGATGGCGTTGATTGCTTTGAAATTGTTACTGGATTTTAGAGAAAAGTTTGGGAGTTCCTCGTCCAGTCTTTCTATTGACAAACAGCTTTTCTAAGTCGATAACATATACAAAAAAAAAAAGAAAATAAATAAAATAATAAAGCAATACAATAGACACAGGGAAAAAAGTAACTCTTTCTGTTTATTTTATTAAAAATAATTGTGTTGTTTCAATGATAAACTCACGAGGTTGTGTTTCTAGTTCTATGAAGTGAATTCGAAAACAACAAGAAAAGAAAAACGGCAGCAAAAAAAAACACCACATAAAACGTGCTTCTACTCGAATCGACATTCATGAAGATACACAGAAAAGTTATTAGAAACAATTTCAAAAACGAGGCTCAGCGATTGTCACCAATCGAGGCAACGAAAAGCAGACGCAATGCTTTGAATCTCAACAAGGAAGGAATCCTAAAGATCTTTGAAATCTTTCGAATTCCAATCCGTGTCAATTCGTGTCTTTCTCTGCCATTTAAAATATCCACAAATACGTGTAAATATTATAAGATATCTCGTAGCGTGTCAGCTGAAAGATTTTCTTGTCACAATCGCAGACTTCCGCAGTTTGTGTTGCTTGCTTTCCTCTTTCTTTTCGGTTAAGTAATTTCAATGCGATGCAAAATAGCTGCAGAAAATGTTGACAAAACCTTTCCAAGAAAACCATCGAAGTTACCCAGCTTTCATTTACGTAGTTTTTTTCGTTAATCTTACGAAATAACTACTTAGAAGTTGATGTCGTCTGTGATTCCGTCCGCCGACTTTCGAGGTCTCCGTACGGCCCTGAAATGAGGTGTCTTAAAGTGTTGTAGCATGCAGCTGTTTTGGCGTCAGCCCCAGCATCTTAAAGAAAACAGAATCGAAGCCACGATTATCACGAATAAAGAACGACACATCGAAGGGGAGCCACAATTAAAATTAACCCTTCCATAGCTACAAAGTAAGTGAATCTTGTGAATACTCACTCACACACCATTCGGTGTGCAATCGTGAAGAAGCTCGGTTTATAAAGAGTACTGGTAGAGGGAGGGAGGGGATGGGGAGGGGGGGGGGGGGGCAGGTAGGAGGGGACTTCATTTTAGGAAGCCATAGAAAATGATTTGACTTCTTGAGAATTACGTGACATGCATATTGAAAAGCTGAACGCTTTCAGTAAACAACGACAAACACATCAGACAATCGATAGAACTGACCTACATGAACAGTCATGCCACAGGTGATGCCACACTTTTGAAAAAACCTAAAGCAATTAACTGCAACAACACGAAAGTGTGTAGGAATTACTTTTGAAATGCATAAACAAAGGATCCGAACAAAGAATTTAAACAAAGACTCTCAAAATAAGGTTACAATAGAAATAAAGGGTGGGCCATCAGCTGGTTTCTTTACTAATTATGTCATTATACTTAAATTGATTATTAAGGTTATATAATTATATTGAATGAAATGCTGCGAAAAGAAACCAGCCGATGGCCCATCCTTTAGTTTTACTCTTACTTTATTTGCAAATTCTAATAATATTATTTAATGTAAATACTTGTATTTAAATAGTTGAAAATAGCTAGTGTTTTGGGTAATAAGTAGTAATAACGAATATCGTATTCTAAAAATGTGAATATTCGGCTTGTAGGTCATTCAATCATGCGATTCTATCGTATCTCAACTTCTGGCATCAGTTGTCTTCAAGTATACAATCCGAATACGAGTACCATTCAAAGATTTATTCTAACTGAAGTCAAGAAATTCAACGGAGAAACAAAAGCGGCCACTTTTCGTCACGTTTCTTGAGGTTTCTATGGGCCTCTTGGGTCCATAACGTCTATTGTCAAATATACTCGTACATACGATGTGAATATTTTGAAGTCTCAATGATAAATCGAATGTTGAAGAAGCTTGATGTTTGCCGCTGAGTTTAATACTCGTATTTTTTCTATTATTTCTTGATTTCTGCAAAACAAGTCTCGACATTTAGACTCGCTTTGACTGTGTTAACAATTTCTGTGCAGTTGTTTATTATTATTATTGTTTATTGTTGTTCTGTTGTTGTTTTTTCAGTAGTTCAATACAATTATAATTAACATATTTTTCGAGAATAATAACAGGCCGTAAAACAACTGGGACTGAGGAGTGGTTGATTGTTTTTCTTTGGTTCTTTTATAGTATGTTTTTTTTAGAGACACCTACTAGCAAACTATAGAAACTGCTGAAGAGAAAAAAGTATAAAAATACATGAAGTGAGCATCATCGGGAGTATCTGTGGGCTTGTTTACCGTTCAAACTCGGCTGGTCATAATTTACATATCTGGCAGGTGAAAGTTATTGAAATAAGTGAGCAAAGTGCTTGTATTTGTTATTCGTTTACCGTTCAGACACGAAAAAGAACTATAAAACTATGTCTAGAAATGTTTTGAGACATTATTTTTGTCTTATTATTATTATTATTTGTAAAATCAATTCCACGCTCAACTCAATTCATATGCTAATAATAAATGTTAAGAAATTCCATGGGCATTTTTTTAAAATATTTTAACCATGTGAATCCAAAAATCCAAACCGTCTCATAAACAATGCGTGTACCGTTTAAAGTGCATCGTTCGATAGATCAAGTTTCATTTTCTACCGTTAAACCAACTGATTAACACATTGATTGACCCACTGATTGACTCACTGATCGACCCACTGATTGACCCACTGATTGACCCACTGATCGACCCACTTATTGACCCACTGATCGACCCACTTATTGACCCACTTATTGACCCACTGATCGACTCACTGATTAACCCACTGATTGATAGCAATAAAAGCTACTTTTGTTTAAGCTAAACAGTTACAATTACCAGTTACTGTTAAGCTAACGGTTCCGGGTCTAAATTGTGTGCGATGATCGAAGTAAAACAGCTTAAAGTTGAAGTGGAAGTGGAAGTTAAGCAAAATTGACTCAACGAAGTACAGCTGTCGTACTTTTGACAGATTAGTGATGATTTAATTAAGATTTTTTTTAAGTTGTACCCTTAATTGTTGTAAAAGTACTCTTAATTATTATAAAAACACGATCATACAGTTACGAGTATAGTATGTAGAATGCTTTGGAATACTTTGGGTTCTAATAGATTCCATTTAAATTGCTTCAAGTTACTGTAGATTATGTTTAAATTAAGTTAAAATTAAGTCACTTAATGGTCGGAATCTACCGAATAGTTGTATCGTTATCCACTGATGAGTATTTGAAGACTCAATAAAGAGTCCAAGACTCAAGTTCTCACAATAAACAGGGTTATCGACGTTATTGAAGAACGCTAGGAAAAGTATATCGAGCTACAAGGACACCATGTAGAGAAATAAAGACGTTTTTCTCCGAATTTGTTGTGTTTTCTTTGTTGGGTCCGGGTACTCTTGGGACTACCCTCGTAACTACCGAATCCTGGAAACTAAGGAACCCTAAATACGGAATACTTAACCAGAATCTACCGAAAATATCACTATTAAATACAACATCGATGTGGTTGACCCTACTAAAGTACCACCCTGGATAGTGTGCACGTTGTCGGTGGAGGGCGTGCGTATTCCTCCCACTTGCCCATTACAAGCTCCATCTATTGGAATGTATACACTACTGATCTCTGTAGTGATCTATTATTCAAGGGTGTAGGGTATCTAAGCTTCGTATAATCCAAACATTTTCTAGTTTTTATGTAGTACCAAAAAATTAACAGCGAAAGTTTTATTTGCTCTGTGCTGAGCCTGAATTGATGAAGATTGGCACCAATAGCAACAAAAACAACCCAAACAAATACGCAAACAAATAAAAGGGAAAACAACAACAACAACAACAATAACATCGCAAACATACAATAAAATGTTGCAAATTATTTACCTCAATTTAGCGAATTCGAACAACTGACAGCTGATGAGAAAATATTTTCAGTGCTTCGGTTGTTGTACGAAAAGGAAAATAATTCATACGATTTGCATAAATTAAACAGAAGTAGAAGAAGATTAAAAGCCATGTTTTAAAGTTTAAAGTGTAGAACTACAAAATGTAGTGTTGACTGATTCAACTCTATAAAAAATATAGAGTCGAGTTGAATAAAAGCTGGTTTTTTATAAAAGAAAATGAAAGTGGTTATTTTTTTAACACAGGCAAGTTTAGTTTTTTTTTTAGAGAACATTTTTCACACCTTTCTTAAGCCAACTGAAGAGAATTTATAGATTGTTGGCGTTGTTTTTGGTCCAGAAGATTTAAAACACTGATGGAAATTAGCAACTCTTTTTTATATTTTATTTTGATTTTTCTCACTTGAATTCGATGGCTATTTTTTTATTTTGAAGCTCGATTTTCGGAGGTCGCTTCAATGCTTTACTTCACTTATTCGATTAGAAATGTTTGCCTCATTATGGATGTCTTTCGGGCGTCGTATTTTCATTACAAGGACACTGAAATGAAAAACAATTCCTGGCGACTCGAAACACTTGCTTACGTTGGTCAAAACACTCTGCGTTTCCACGGCTACGAAAGCCAGCGCTCGTGTCGCTAGTGACTGAGTGAAATACAAGAGCTGTCATCGGGCACATTTTTAGGGGTGGCGTGTCGGCGACGACTGGGAGGCAGACAGGTTGAAGGCTTAGCAAAAAAAAAAAAAAAAACAAAAACAGGCCGCAGGTGGAAAACAGAACGTAACATGTTCCAATTCGATTTATTTTAGATGCTTTACATGTTACAAGGTTCAATAATGATGTTTCCACGTTCCTCAACTGCGGTTTTAGTGTCGTTTTTGAGAGATTTTCTATAACATGCGTCTTTCATTTTAAGCAAACCGCGTTTCCCTAAAAGTCTTTTAAAAAAGGGAGTTAAAAAAGGCAGCTTCAAGGCGTCGCACCTTCCGGAGTAGAGTGAAAAGACAGTCAGTGCAGTCAACCAGGCAGACAGCCATCCGGACAACTATTCAAGTACTCTTTAAGGGTTGCTGTTGTTGCTCTTGAGTCGCTGCGAACACTTCTGACGCGTGCAACGCTCGTTTTATTGACGGCACAAACGACGCACGATCCACACACTCTTCAATGCTGGAGCACTACTCAAGCAGCGGAAAATTTAGTGGATGACTGGCTGAATGGGTGGGTTCGGGAGGCTCCTTAATTCTCTGCTGCTGGTTTCAATGCCTTCTGGAAGCAGTGGTTAATTTTTATTGGAAGCAGAACATTCAACCTTTGAACTGTTCTGTTGCTCAGTTTTCTGGAGTGAAAAAAAAACTACGATGAAATAATAATCAAATAATAGAAAAATACTAAAGTTGTTGAGTGGAAAAACAGAGTGAATTTCTTGTCTATTCAGAGTTTGTCTCGAGTGTGTTTCGTGCGAATTAAATGAGGACTCGAAGTGAGCTTCTTTCACTTTGTTTTTCTACTAAAGAGCAGTTAATTAACTCGATTTGCATAAATTTTCGCCAGCAGTTCCACGAAAATTGAAGTGAAGAGTAGAGAAAATTGAAAACCAAAAAAAAAAAGAAGAGTTGCAGGGTACATTTTATGCAGCTAATCTAAAAAACAGTCTTCTTTAGAATGAAATCACTTGAGGAAACTTCAATCGACTGAATTCGATTCGGAGTTTTCTCTTCTTTTGTGTTGTTGTTTTGTTACCGTTCGAAATCACGTTCAACGCTGCACTGCAACCCGCAAGAATGCACACGAGCGGCGCATAACTGAAATTCCTCTGATACTCGTACGTGGAGACGCACGCTCTTTTAGAAGCCCAAACAGGTTGTTAGGAGGTTTCGAGTGCAAGCACAAAATTTCTATCTTCTATTCTGCTGCCTTCTGCTGCTTCTTCTAGTTGTTCGCCTTTCCGTGGGCACAAAATTTCACTTTATTACGATAGTCGAGTGCTACTTTCAGTGCACTCCAAAGAAGTGCATTTCGCTTCCTTCAACCACTTTAAGCTGTCCACTTTTTATATTTTTAGTATATTTTTTATATTCAAAAATATATTCTATCAAAATATGTACTTTTCGTTGCTTGTTTTAATAAAATTTCCAGCTCAAGTGATTTTTTAGTGCATTTTTATCACAATTTTTAGTGCATTTTTATCACAATCTTTAATGCATTTTTGTCATAATTTTTACTGCATTTTTATCATAATTTGTAGTGCAAATTTAACATAATTTTTACTGAATTTTCATCATAATTTTTACTGAATTTTTATCATAACTTTTAGTGAATTTTTATCACAATTTTTACTGAATTTTTATCATATCTTTTAGTGCACCTTTTTTAGTATTTTATTTTTTCCTTTCTTGTATTTTTTAGAACTTTTGAACAGTTATTTTTTTTTTGTTTAGAGTCGGTGGTGATGGGAAAAAACATTGCTTGTTGCCTGCCTGCTGCTTGCGACGAACTTCAGCAGTGTTAAAAACGCGTCTCTCACGATGAACACTTCAAAGAAAACTGAAGAATCCAACTGAAGCGATGAGCGAGCGCTTGAAGCCAGTCGTCAGTCAGTCCGTCCGTCCGTCCGTCGAGCTGAGCGGCGCTCGCAAAGTTGCGGCTGTTATTTTGTGTGCTGCTTGCTGGATGGTTTGTTGTTGGCTGGTGGAGAAGCTCAAGACGGAGTTTCGAAGATGCGCTGAGGCTTAAAACACACACATACACGGGCAGTGACATGAACACACACTCTCAGAGACGAAGAACATTCGCAGTACGTCGTCCGTCCTCGTATCTGGTGCTCAACTACGAATAGTTTCGTTATTTTGCATTGTAAATTTAAAGAACTTCTCTGCTTCATTCTTTCGTTGCTTGCGTGAAAACCTATTCTTCGATGCTTTTGTAAAGTAATTTCTTCACTTGTTCTTGTGGCTGCCATTTGTTGTTGTTGCTCCGTTCATCGTATATCGTATTATATATAGAATTATGTATCGTATCTACGTGAACGTCATATTCTCCCCTCTGCCGGCGATGAGCAGCGAGTTAATTCCTTCTTTTTGTTTTCTTTTCAATAATTTGTATGATTTTATTGCGGTTTTTAGTAACAGGAACAACAACAACAACAACAACGCCACGCCTCGCTTCGTCGCATGCAGCGAATCTGCTGCACTGGCGTCAGAGGCAGCAGCAGCAGTCATGTGAATGTGAATGATCTTGATGCATCTTTCATCTCATCCGTCTCTCTTCTTCTTCTTTTCGCTCTTGTATTTAATCCCTTTATTATGGTTTGTTTACTTCTTTTTTGCATGCGTTTAATGAGAAATTCCGATCGAAATACGTACGTATTTCTTCACGATTCACCACGAGAGCGAACGAGAGACCGAGCGAGCGAGCGAGCGGGAGAGAGAGAGAGAGCAAGTGAAGAGTTTCCCATGCTTATTTTATTTGATTGAATTTCATTTGCTTTTGCTTCTTTTAGGCGCATCAACCAGGAATTCTTCTCCAGCTGACAGCGGACAGGCTCAGCAGCTCCAACTTGACGGAGTGTCGCAGTCGCGCAACCACCCAAGTTGACAGAAACAAACGACCAGAATAGAAACATCTGAGTTATTCAGGTCAAGAAGTTCGTCAGTTGTGTGGGCTCTTGTCTGGTTTCCGAGTTATGGCCGTTTAAAGTTCGAAAATCTCAGACTTCTATCTCCTAAACTGTAGAAGACAACTGCATATTATTGTTGTGCTTCGAAAGGTATTCGAATTATCTTTGATTTATATAAAACAAAATTTTACTGAAAACCGCGTATTTGTGGAGAAAAAGAAAATTATATATTTGTGGTCACATTTTTTTTCATTTATTAATTTTTTTCTAAGTAAAATGTATGACTGACCTGTTTTTTTGTGATAATATTGAGAAAGCACAGTCTCTTACCTTTTTATAGGTGTACATATCATCTGAATCGGTGCAGAAATTTGGGAGAAAAAGCATTTTAAAGCTTACACTCACATCAGCACAAAACACTCGGTATACAAATTCTACTGCTCAGTTGTACAACAACAACAACAACCACAAATACGAAAAATAGACAAATTTTTATGAAAAATCTCTCAAAATAATATTTATTATGAACCACATTTATTTCTAAATATGGACACATTTCTTTCTAAATATGGACACATTGTGAGCAGCGAGTGAGAGAGATACAGCGAGTCATTTGGAGTCGATAAAGCGGTTCACATTGTTTTGTAAACAAAGCGGAGAGAACACACACACACACACACACACGAAAGGTGACAATTTGTTGTAGAAGAAGCAGCTTCGAAACTCGTTGGAAGAGTTGCTTAAAATTTATTGTTTTTGCAATCTGTAGCCAAACAAATGAAGAAAATTTAAAGAAGCACCGTTGAAATATTTAATAGAATTACAAAACTATTCTTGCACAATATCACTGTGTAATGTTATCGTAAATATTATCGTAAACATTATCGTAAACACACCAACAATCTAAAGTATTTGTTTGCTTATGCTTGTGATAAGTTGATGATAAAATTGAAAAAATTACAAGAACAATAAAAAATGATTTATTATATGGCACATAATTGTATATGGAAGAAGAACAAGCATTTCTTTAATGGCCTTCATTTGCCATATCGACATTTTGTTGAAATCTGGGTTAAACAAATATGTGCTGATGTGGTTAGAATTCAGTTTATTCACACATGCGGCACAAAAAGAAAAACAACAACAACAGGCGAGTTGGTAAAAAAAAATTAGCGTTGTTAAACTTCCTGAAATTTTGAAACCACGAAAATACCCAAAAATATAATAAATGAAGCATTTATAATGTAAGGAAAGAAGAAAGAAGACGGGAAAAAGTGAAATAACAACAACAACAACAGCATCATCTGCATCACAAGATCAACAACTGAGTACAAAAACAAAGACAACAACAACAACAACAACAAACACAAAAACCATCACCATTCAAATAAGCTCAAGAATAACAAGAATAACAACAACAAAAACTATACAGAAAATTAGCAACAAGAAATTCGTCATCATCATCATCATCATCATTGCTGTCAGTACAATAAAATAACAACAATAACAACAACAACCACAATAGAATCAAGTAAGAAAAAACCAGTAATAATATAAAAATAGACATCAAAATCAGTCAAAGAATTTTACTACAAATTAAAATGATTTTCTGAGGTTCCTAAAAACTGTGTTTGTGTGTGCGTGTGTGTGGATCCGTGTGTGTGTGTGGATCCGTGTGTGTAGAATTTCCAGTGGACGACCTGAAAACCTGATTGTTGTTTCATCGTTCATGGTTTCGGAGACGTGGTGAGAAAATTCGCCCACACGGCGATGGACCAAAAACAGAGCGAGAGCGAAAATGCACTGTTTTTTTTTTTTTTGAAATGCTACTCTTTTTTACACACCACAGAATTGAGTACTTTTTTTCTAATGCGATTACGAATTCGCTGTTCATTTGTGGGCGTCGATCCGTCAAGGTTCTTCAACATCATTCTTCAATGGAGGCTGCTGAAAGCAGTTGAAAAGCCTGAAAAAAGTTGGCTTGTCGAGAGAAGCACATGAAAATCCAGTTTTTCTCAACTTCGCATGTTCGAGTAACAATAAAATGTTCGAAAGAAAATCGCAAAAGAAGGCGGCGGAAAAATAATGCAGCAACATTATGCAAAAAATTCCATAACAATGCAAAAATTATATCGGTTATTGTTGGTTGTTGATCCAGATATTTTTAAACGTACAAAAGCAACAACTGGAAGCAAAACAGCTGCAGTTTTTTTAAGTTTTTCTTTATTCAAAGTTTTTGAAATCGATCACTTGCACATGTGGGCGGTGAGGGACGGAGGGGGCGGGGTGGATTTCGAATAGTATTGAGATTGAGCGAATTTCATGGCGATGCTTTTAGCCTTTCTTCTGTTATCGAGGATTTTGTCACCAGTGGGCGAACCACGCCCACTTTTGGGAGTTCAGTATATCTTGGTCGGAGACGGTAGACTCGTGAATAAAATGTCAGCCTTAAATTCACTCTACAAACTGAGACTTGAGCTATAAGCCAGGTTGAATTCATATTCGCTCGAAAAAGTAGGTCCAATTAGGTAGGATGGCACTGGTCCGATTTGCCCCATTTTCGATCTCGAAAAGCCTATGATGCCAGAGAATATTCGTGCCGAACTTCATGATGATACCTCGATTCATTCTCCTGTAATCGTGGTTTCGCCTTCGTAGCCCCCTCGCCATGCGGATTTGTAACGCTGACGCCTCTGTATTTAATTCGTACTGATTTCAAGACGTTTTCGAAAGCATTGCAAAAATAGTAACATCGAAAATGTTGGAGAAAAACTTAAAATCAATAAATGCTGAACAAGTTAATGACACAGATGACAGTCGATCGGCTAAACTGAGTGAAATACACAAATAAAAGATCTTGAAAAACTTGCATTCACTATTTTTATACGTATCGCAATGAAAACCCGTCCACGTTATCGATTACATGCTGATGTCTTTGATAAAATGCGGCTTTTTTAATTAATCTCTGCGTACACAGAAAAGGTTAACATTTCGCTGGAGCGAAATCCAGTATTGCCATGGAATCGGCATTCCACATGACACGACAGCGTCTGACTTTATTAGTTGGTAACTGCGGTTAATTGTGAGTGCATCCACGGTTTTCACGGTTTCGTCGTAGCTCCAACACTTGTGGCCAGCTTCCTTTAGACACGTTTTCAAATCGAAGATCAAGTTTATTTGTGCGATAAGCGAGGGTCCGACATGGAGGCGTGTTAATGACTCTCTCGCGGATCTCCCCGAATCAACAGGTTTCAATGCGAAAATGCGAACCTGTTGCGGCGTTTGTTGTGGTTGGGTTTTTTTGAAAAAACAAAAAACAAACGACATCTGAACTGAATTTAAAGCAGTTTATGAGTCATAATTATGTTGGGAGAATTTTCGCGGTTTTAAACTCAATCTTCGGATGTCAACACAGTGAACAACGTGTTTCAACATGTTTTTTACACCCTACACATGGAGGGAAGCTCCTCCACGTTGTTCTGTCGTTCGTAACGCATTCAAGGAGGCGTAAAAGGCCGGGTAAAGCAACAGCAACAGCACCACTTGCCTGTATCTCTGTCAATGGAACTCGTGACCATGAAGACACAAAAACATAGTTTTGTTTCTAGCGTTTTTTAGTCCTTGAGTGGCTTTTGGAACGTTAGACCCCTTCTTTTGAGACTTGTAGTACCCCAACTAAGGTCCCTGCTTTTGAGTCTGCCTGAGCTAGCGTTCAAAACTGAAAACCTTCAGGAGTTTCCACGAATGCTTCTTCTTTGAGGTATTCGATTTCGTAACTTTGCAGTAAAGAGTGAGAGAGTGAAAGAGAGGGGGTCGGTCAGGAGGGGACAAGAAAGAGACAACACTTTAAACAGACACGGAGAACATTTTCACAATCATCGCAATGGAATGACTAAAATAATATACAACAATATTAATAACAAAAACTACAATATTAATAACAAAAACAACAATAAAAATAACAATAATAGTAGCAATACAAACAACCGAAGAAGAAGAAGAACAACCATGAATAATATGGTTATAATAACAATAATAAAACAGAGAATTAAAGAAAAAATAACTTTCCACTTTTATTCATACTTTGTGTGTGTGTCTTTAAGATTTTGTTTTAAAATGAATGGAAAGTATTTAAATTTGATTATTTTTTTCATGTCGCTTTTCTTAATTAGTTTTCACACATGTTTAGAGAAAATAAACATGATATAAAGAATAAATAACATTTGTGGGATTTGTTTTGGTTTTTGTTTTTTTTAATTTCAATTATTTTCGATCAGGATTTTTTACTGTTATTTTTAAAAGTGGGTCTTCTTCAAAGTACCGTGTTTCTGCGAACTAAATGAGTGTTTCGACCACTTGACCACTTTTTTGTTTATTTTTTCATTTCTTTTTCTGTTTATAATGTAATTTAATAAAGAATAAACAGAAGTATTTCGAGGTGAGTGATTCAGGCTTCAATGGGAGGGGAGGATGCAGGGGGGTGTGGGGGCAAACAACCGTAACCACCGTTAAGATACGTCAACCAAAGTAAAGTTAACCTAAATTGCGATTCCTCATAAAATAAACGTATACAAGTGAAATACATGTGAATTACGGTGCTTAAAGTACTCCATTGAGAAAGAAGAAGAAACCTGAGAATGAGAGTTAATAATAAAAAGCGTCTATCTTATCTTATGGATCTTTTATCAGTGGCTTTTAAGTGTGTTCATTTCTCTATTTTTACCTCTTCACTGCTGTTTGTTGTAATAAATACCTGTTATTATATTAGAGATAATATAGATTCTGTATTCATTGAACTACGAGTTATTTTTGCCCTATAATGCTATCGAAAAGTGAGTTTACTTGAGTTTCTGATAAGAGTTTTGGATGGATCAATAATTTCACTGAAAAATCATTAAATTTTTTCCACACATTCCATCAGAATAATATTATAAATGTATTATTATTATTATTATTATAATTATTTCAATTCCTTTAACTTACATTTTGACAGATTTTAACGAAATATCCACAAACTAAATAAATTATTTAATCCTCGAAGAAAAGAAATTTTAATCTTCATCAGCACACTTTTTTTGAAAAACTGTTTTCAAATTTTACGAAATAATAGTTAATAGTTCATAAATATTAATTATATTCTTTGCACAAACTTTCAGTAAACTTTTCAAGTTGTTTGTTCATTATTAAATGTTAATTTTTGCCTCACAGAGTTTTAGTTGTTGTTTTTTTTTATATATATATTTTTCCACTAATATAATACTTTTTAAAATTTCATTAATAAAATATTATTAATAAAGAAATGTGTGTATATTTCGTGATATTGTTTTTTATATCTTATCTTTTAGTGTTTTTTTTTAACAGTTTTTGATTTGGCACTATTTTATTTTATTTTAGTTTCATTTTAGTTTCATTCTTGTATTTCCAGTTTAATTTTAATCTATTACTTCTATTTTATTTTTAATCTATTTTTTTCTATTTTAATTTTAATGTATTTTTTCTATTTTAATTGTAATCTATTATTTCTATTTTAATTTTAATGTATTATATTATTTCTATTTCCATTTTATTCTATTATTTCTCTTTCATATTTAGATTTAATAATTTTTTCTCTTTATTATTATCGATTGTAGTATAGTTGGTAGTTTTTTCGCCACAAAAGTTTGTCACTTTATATAATCTTCTGGAGTTGAGTTTCATTTCTTACCAACCACTCGTTTATTTGCATTCACATTTTGTTGTGTTTTTTTTTTTTTTGTTGTGAAACACGCTGATCACCACGATTCACGCTTCACACTTTGCAACTTTCTACGCTGGTAAAGCGAAGTATTTTGGGCCCTTTAAAAAGCCATCCAATCGCAAGATTTCACAACTACGGCCACAGATGAAAGTAGACGACAGACGACAGCTGGACATGATCTGGCAGTTCGAAGCGGTGTCTACGAGTATCGGCGCACAGCGTTTAGATAAACAACACGCAGATTGCGTAGAAGTGACGAAGCTGATGCGCGCGTTTAGTTGCAGGCACCTTGCGGTGTTGTTGTTGTTGTTTATTGCGATTTATTACGAAGGCAAGCGAAATCATTATTATTATTTTATTAATAAAATGAAAAAAAAATAAATCAAATCACTGCGTGTAAAAGCGCAACACTTCAGATATCCAGACACACACGAGAAATAATGCGATAAAAGAAAAAATCAGCAGCGTTCACGAACGCGTTCGGCGGCAGACTGCGCGCTGTGGGTTGAGTTGAGGCAGACGCTGTGTCAGTTGAGGCCACGGCGAAGCTTTGTCGCGGCTCATTGGAACAACGAAAAACAGTGACGGTGATTGCGACGACGCGGCGGCTGGCGAAAGCAACGCGACGGATGGAGCTGCGGCTGCGGCTGAAGCTGGAGGCCAGAATTACGACCAAACAATGAGCTAACGTCGATGGCGAAGATAGAAGAAGAAGAAGAAGACGAACCAGCAGTAAAGGATAATCGAAGAAATTGCGATGTTGTTGTTGCTTTTTGCCTGCCTAGCCAAGCAGTAGCAGTGAATGAAGCTTGGAGAGAGTATATTTCGAAAATTAAGTACTTTAATTGTTCTTAAATGAATTTCAGCACATTTCTTTGAAGTGTTTAACTACAGTTAATCGATTTGCTCCGCCAGTGAAGTCAACAACTACGACAGATCGACTGTTACACGATATTATGTAACATTGACGTGTCACCACAATTCACAGGTTCGGGTGACGCTCGAAAAATGCGCTCGTCTGCAGAAAAGATGATGACGCTGATTGGCCAACCAAGTGACCAGCTCAAACTGTGGGTTAGTCAGCCAAGTCAAGCGGTGGTACGATACACGAAATTATCACCAACATAAGCGTTTTCTGTCTCCCTCGCACTCGACCCCGCTCTACTTCAAGAACAAAACTCAGATGGCAGCACTTTCGATCGATCGATTGCCCTGATTTCGGAGTGCGCACACGTTGGCAACTTCTACAAGCATTCAGTGTAGAAAACCCCGGAAAGGACACGGTTTATGATACACTTATGATCTATTTTAATATTTGCTTGATTTCCTTTTTATAAGTCAATCGACAATCGTAAAAAAGCGAAAATGAAAATGTCGCATTCCTTGCATCACTCCAATAAAATCTTTAGTGCTGCTGGCCAACGTATTGTTTGGCTAGTTTACTTAATTTAATTGCTGTTTTTTAGTGTCCAGTTTGCACCACTGCAGTTCTTTTGTTTGCCAACTTCGTGTAGTTACGCAGTGATAAGCTGCTGTCGCTGTGGCTGTCGCGTCGCTCGTGCTGATAACAACGAAAGTAAACATTTCTGTATGGTAGCTGAGCGATTTATCAAATAAGCAGCATTGGAAGTCTGTCCATAATCATGTTTACATGCTTACATTTCTATGCACCCTACGGTTGGCACTGATAGCGACGAAGGGGGAAAAGTGACCGAGATGCAGTGCGAGTTCTCAAAATATCTCTAATAACTCAACTGATGAAGAACTATCGTGTTATTTGCTCCACAAAAACAACAATAAAATCTCTGTGCATCATTTGCGGATGACTGACTTCCTTTCCTTCTTCGTCGTCTTCTTCATCCTCTTCTTCGTCTTCGTCTTGTTCTTCTTCCGATGAGTCATTGCAACGGCATGCAGCGGAGAGCATAGAAGACAATGACCACCACAACCCGTTTAGAAGCCTGATAATTTTAAAAAACAACGTTTCAATCAAGAATTCGTGATGAAGAATTTCGCTACACTACATCCGCCACATGGTGCCCCGCATGCTGGGAGTCCTGGTCTCCTTCTGGAAACCTTCCCTTGTCGCCCCCCACAACCGCCGCTCATGGACTCTCGTGTGTTGAGTGCAATTGAAGCAATGAATATTATTATATTATATCGGGTGTGAAGTGTGTTGGTTCCAACAACTACTGTTACCAACAACTACAACAACAACAACTACTACAATAACAACAATATTAGTCTACAGTAGCACTGAATTATTATGAATAATCAGAGTTTTTCTCGTTTTGACGTTTGCGAAAATTGAGGTTAGAAAACTATTCAAAACCATCAATTTTTTTGCTTATCGATCATATTACTTTCTTCAGTAGCCGGAAGTTTTGCATTCATAACAAGTGTAGACTCCGACTTTCGATGATAGAGAATGAGAACGATGACGATGATTCTTGTGACCGTTCAGTTTACAAGCGAAATGACGGACTTCAGCTTAAAGTTACACGTGAACTTGGAGTGTGTAATTTATTACTTGTATTATAAAATATTTTGACCCACAAACTATTTTGCGGCCTGGAATTTCCAAATCTGAGTCAAGGTCCATAGAAATACTTCGAGTGAGTCGAGTCAAAATGATTGAGATTATTCACGTTTATAACCAAAAAGGAAGAGAAACTCTATTATATGAGAGAGATCTATTATATGTAGCAGCTAAACAAAGTCTTAACTTCAAATTCTTGACTTCAAATAAAAAAGGATTTCATCCGATTTTATGCTGGCAATGCTGACGCTTCCAAGACCGTTGCTAGGGCAAGCGGAGTGGAAAACCAAACAAAACACTTCCGCGTCTTTCGGTGACACTCGGCACTTTTGATTTCTGCATTTCAAGAGATTGACTACAGAAATATCGCTTGAATTTCTTTCCTCAGATTGTTATTCATGGCCACCAAAAACGGCAACTGGCTGGATGTGGACGCCGACGAGCCCGTGCCACTGGCCGCCCTCGCCGGTTGCATGACGCTTTGTGACATAAAGCGTGACGGTTACTTTCGTCTCATTGCGGCCGACATCAGCCTCGAGGGCCAGGACGTCCAGGCCACACTGAAGGTCTTCAGGGGCTGCCATCTGAAGGAAGAACACGAGCTGCCCGCCGTGCCGACTGCGCTGGAGAGCCTCTACATAGATGAGTCGGAACCAAAGACGCCAAGTAATCATCGACGTTCTTCTCCAACTTTCCACTTTCCACATTCTAGTAACGCCTTCCCTCCAACTTAGTACTTGCCGTGGCCATCGCCGAGTCGGTGCTGTTCTATCGCCACATGAAGCCGTACTTTAAATACACCGTGCCGCATCTGGAGCCCGAGGAGTTGGAGCAGGAGATCTGGCGCAAGTTGCCGGTGGTGCGTGTGGAGGATCAGAACCTACTCGTGGAGGACCTCAAGACCATCGATCGTCCGAAGCTCGCGAGGAAGTCGCAGAAGTTGTTGCTGCTGCCGGCCGAAGAAAGAGATGTGAGACACACCTTCAATCCTTTCACCGTTATTTCACCCTCTCATATCACTGAATTTTAGGACTTCATCACTCAGCATGCTGAGGTTACTCTGAATCGCTACCCCAACGTCGTGGCCATGCGTTGTTTGCCGCGCATTTCCTGCGATGTGAATCCGCCTTCATACCTCGTCCTGGCCACCGACACTGGCGACATCCTCATCCTGGAGCCGCAAAGTTTCGGTGTGCTCTATCAAGCCAGCACCTGCCCGCACGAGACCACGCCCAGTTTGATGGCTGTGCACGGCAACTACGAGGCAGACTTCTGTATAGTGATCGCCACCCGCTTTGGCGGCCTGTATTTGCTACGGAAATCGGCTCCTCACGGCCAGGAGATCTTAAAGCTGACGCACCCTGTCGCAGGACTCGCTCTACTGCCCATCGATCAGACCATCGTGGTGTGCACGATGGACAGACGGCTGACGTGCTACTCCAAAAAGGGCAAGCAGTTGTTTGTGGTGCCCCTGGACGAGGTGCCCAGCTGCATGACCACCATTGGCCTGACCCATCTGGGCGTGACGCTGGTGTGTGTTGCTCTGCAGGGCGGTCGGTTGCAATTGTATCACCAGCGCCGACTTGTGGACGAGTTTCGAGTGGCGTCAACAGTGACGGCGCTGCTGTGGGGCCGCATGGGCTACGAGGACTGCGTGTTGACTTTGATCACCGAAGATGGTAGATTGTTGCTTAAGATACTACGCAGGTTGGCAGTCTTTGAGCCACATCAAGTGCCAAAGCCCCAATCGAGTTCCAGTCTGGGTGCATGCGCGGACATGAGTATACTGGACAAACCGAAGAAAAGCTCAATATTCCTGGAACAAGCAGCACGCGAGAAACAGAATGCAAAAGGTGAGTTTGGAGAACGATCTCCCCTATCCCCCCCCCACCCGGCCCAACATTTGTATTTAACCCAAATCGATTCCACATTCCACAGAGACCTATGGCAGCTTTCAAGCAGGTTTGTGGCGTCTGCGGCATACAGCGGCGCGTGCCATGGTGGAGGTCCTCAGTACCTCGGAGAGTACCATTTCCGGAGACATTACACACGCGCCTATTAAACTCTCCGCCGAAGTGTGTGGCTCTGGACCCACCTTTCGTCTGTACCTGACACTGCAGAACCTATCCACCTACAAAATGGCCTCGAGACTGAGTGTCTTGATGCATGCCGATCGCAGGCACTACAGCATACCGAAGACCTACGTTCCGGTAAGACCCCCTCCCCCTCCTCTACCGGTGGCTTTTCACTTTCAATGGAATTTTAGCAACTACCGAGTATATTCCCGGGTGTGCCGTTGAAGATCGACTTCGAGGTTACGGCGATTGTGGACCCCATCGACAAGCTGCCACCAGCCACTCTGACGCCGGAGAACGCTATCATCCGCGTCATGCTGCTGAAGCCAAACCAATCAAAGCCGCTCATCGCAGCAGTGATTCCGATGTTTATACAGTGAAATCACACGCAGTGACGATTTTCGTATTCATGCATGTATTTATTTTTAATAAAGTCGTCGTCGTCGTATTTATTGATATAGTTTATTTGAAGTTTATATCGAAAACTGCGCGCCACCCACCGGAAACGTCAAATCAGTGCGAAGCCACTACCGGAAGAAAGCTCCGGCCAAGCTTTAAGCAAACAGCACTCAGTGCAAAGAATTCTTGCATAGTTTTAGGAGGCATGTTTTAATACGGCCCGAAAGTATACTTGCTAAACATGGTAGAAGTTTTCTTTTTGGTTCAATTGAATTAATTGTTGTTTGATTTTTTGTTAATCATTCTTTTTATAATATCTTCATGTTAAGCCATCAAGTTTTTGATACTAAATAAATGAAATGCCCTAAATTTTGTCTCTTAGGAACCATCTTTTTTCAGAATATCTTCTCTAAATATCGCCAGCAATTAAAGGACATGGCTTTAACATTGCAATAGTGCTTTAATCCTATAGCAGTCCCATTTCTGATCTGTATCTAAGTATTGTATTTACAGACATAGATTGTGGCAATGATACGAGGAAATCTGAAAAACGACAAGTAATCCAATAACATGGATTAACTTTTATTTTTCAAATATCATGGAACAGTATCTGGGGCTCTTTTGTTAATGCAATTTCGGATACCTATGGATGGAATCTATTGGAAATATTAATGG
Source organism: Myopa testacea (assembly GCA_949629155.1). Classification (NCBI taxonomy): domain Eukaryota; kingdom Metazoa; phylum Arthropoda; class Insecta; order Diptera; family Conopidae; genus Myopa; species Myopa testacea. Next base: position 31,955,969 of record OX451348.1, read on the forward strand.
ACGAACATATTGATAAGAAGTTTTCAGAGAACTTTATAAGAAACACACAATATTAAATGAGTACATGAGCGAATATGTCCAAATTATCAGTGATTAATGGGAATGTCTGAGATAATTGTGATTTATTCGGATTTCTTGGTATATACTTCGCTTAATCATCGTCCTAAATTTGTCCCTCCCTTTCTTAGTGGTGCCACACTTTCGCTCAGCTTACGTCAGGCATCGAATTTTATGAATCTGCAGATAGTGCAGGTACATTTACGACCTTCACCAGGCACAAATATAAAATTGGGGGGACAGTAACAGCGGAAAGTAGGTAGGTAGGTCGTTGGATGTATGTATTGGGGTGTGCAGGCGTCGGTGATTAATTAGAGTTTCTCCACTGAGCTCATGATTAGAAGCAAATGACAAATTAATATATACGACACAAGGCGCTGTCTAACCTTTGTATCCACACCTGATATACTGAGTGTGTGTTTGCGCGAGTGTTTGCTTTTCTTTTTGGCAACGATAACATTTAATATTTTCGCAATGATAAGATTAATAATTCTGATTTTTAAAAGCCGCATTCAGTATAAAAACCATCGTACTGTCGAACAGCCATCATAATTTCACTCCTGTCAAAGCTTGAAGTACACTAAAATTCATAGAGAACCAACATGCTCACGGTTAGTATTGTGATTAAGTGACGATGAAAATAATCAATAAGTTTGAAATGATATCGAAAAAGTTTTCATGTATTATACTTTCCACTTTTTTCATGTGCAGTTCGAAGAAATTGTCGAAAAAGCCAAGAACTTTGCCAATAAACCAACCCACGAGGAGTTCCTAGAGTTCTACGGTTACTACAAGCAAGCCACCGTCGGTGACTGCAACACCGATGAGCCCGAGGATCCTGCCAAGAAGGCGATGTGGCAGGCATGGAAGGACAAGCAAGGAATCACTCTCGACGAAGCAAAAGCTTACTACGTCAAGGTCTATGAGAAATACGCACCAAAATACGAAAAAGCTTAGAGTGAATTGTATTGGGACATTATATAACATGATACTACATAAATATAATATGTGTAAAATATTAAATTAATAAAGTATTCATCCTTATTATATTGTAAAAGTTGCTGTTTAAATACGATCTGTGAAGCCTTTTTGAGAACTTTTGAGGTATTTGAAAGCCTCAATCGACGATGTTTAGAGCATAAACTGTATAGTATATTAATCTATATAAATTCTTTCATACCTTCAGTGTTCACAGCAGTAATCAACATCTAACACTCAAATATTTTCCTTTAGCGATATTCAAGTATCGTTGGATCATTTTAAAATAACTTTCTTTTGTAAAATCTCAAAAGTACATATACACATAAAATTAATTAATGAAGTATATCCAACATACTTATTTAATATAACCTATCTATACCTAAATTCGGAGGCTTTCTGACTTGTCAAACACAACATATTTTTTGGCCCTTTTTTTCCAAAAGGAAGAACCATTAAAATTTCGCTTTTAGTGTTTTGATGAGATTGTTTTCTCTTATCTTTGTTTTTGTGTTGTTTTTTCCTGCCTTATTCTAGATCTACATAATTATGGGCAATGTTTTGCAGTTTATGGATTTAAGTACTCTCTAATTATGTGAGTTCCGGCAGCTGGAGCGTTCTGTTCTTCTTTAAGTTATCTCTTACCTCAAGTTTTGTTTGCTGTTTTATTATTAAGCTTTTAAGACAATATATTTTGTCTTTATACATTTTTTGCTTAAATTCACTTTACTTAAAACAATATACTGTCACAAAAAAAGGCCACAAAAAAACGGCCACATAACATATATTCCTTAAAATACTTAAATAAAAATATACTACAATATATGGATTCAAAAATATTCAAAAAGCTGTTGCTGTTTATTTTGGTTGAAATGTTTACCGTTTCGCCAAAAAGTATGCAACTTTTTGTCTAAAAGAAAGTAAGATTATTACGTTGTGCAGCTTTTTAGGATCACCGAGAAAAACGTCATGTTTTGAAATCTGGAAGTTTGAAGTTTTTTTCGAAATAAAGCAGTCGGTGTATTTTCTGCTCAAATAAAATTATTAAAACAAAATTATTTCTCTTCAAGAACACATCTAATTTCTTTTTTTCAAACTAAATTTTAAATAGTTTTTTATTTCGGTTGAATCTCCTTTTTTAACGGCGTTTCTTGTCATCCTCGATAGATAAAAGCAATATTATGGAACGTGTACCACCGAAGAAATCAGGCAGAGAGGATGCTGTAATATACTCATTAGTGCAATGCCTCATCGACGCCTGTTTGGAAGAACACTCCAAGAGGAGCAAATCCAAGAAACAGCAGAAAGCTGAAAAAAACGAGAATAAATTGTCACTGAAATAAAATTTTCAATAAATGAAGCAAAAATTATACTACATCTTGTGTAGCGACTTTATTCACATTTCCCGTTCTTAGGCAAGAAATAGTCCCCTGGATTGGACCGTATTTCTAATATTCCTCACTTCGGGATAGCTTCCACCGGTCTTTTGTATCCCCCAGTGAAGAGAGTCTCTTTCCATGATGTATCTCCTGTAATTGCATTAAATCAAGCAGTACATCTAAATTCAATACATCGGAATGTGAAGCCATCGAAATCTGTATTAGAAACGCTTCAAGCAAATATAAATCATCTGTAGTTCCGGAAAGTAAAACGTTGCGCCCCTCATTATATGGCTCTGAAATTCCTTCTACGAATAACATTAAATATCCCGAAATTTATTTCTATAATCTTATGGAGTATAATAAACACGTGAGATGGCTGTATGGGAGAATATGTGAGGATTATCAATGATCAATGAGGATGTCTGAGATAACTGGGATTTATTTGGATTTCTTAGGATATACTTCGCTTAATCATCGTCCTCAATTTGTTCCTCTCTTTCTTAGTGGTGTCACACATTCGTTAATATTACGTCACCCATCGAATTCTATAAAGCCATTGATTGTACAGGCATATTAACGATCCTCACATATACAAATATAAAAATAGTATAAATATAAAAATCGTATAAATATAAAAGTCGTATAAAGATAAAAATCGCATAAATATAAAAATGGTATAAGTATAAAAATCGGGGAAGACTATATTAGCGGAAAGTAGGTCATGGATGTATTTGGGTGTGGAGTGATTTGGGATCAGTGATTATTGGGGTCCTCTCCTCGTGTTTGTTTTTCTTTTCGCCAATGATAACACTTAATATTTTCGCATTGATAAGATCAATAAATTCCATTTTTAAGAATCGCATTCTCTATAAAAACCATTGTATTTGTCGAATAGCCATCATCATTTCACTCCTGTCAACGCTTGAAGTACACTAAAATTCATAGAGAACAAAAATGCTTCCGGTTAGTATTGCGATTAAGTGACGATGAAAATAATCATAGAATTATCAATAGTTTAAAATGATATCGGAAATATAAAAGTTTTCATGTATTATACTTTCCACTTTTTTCATGTGCAGTTCGAAGAAATTGTCGAAAAAGCCAAGAAATTTGGCAACAAAGTAACCCATAAGGAATCCTTAGAATTCTACAGTTACTACAAGCAGGCCACCGTCGGTGACTACAACACCGAGGAACCTGAGAATCCTGGCGAGAAAGCGAAGTGGCAGGCTTGGAAGGAGAAGCAAGGAATCACCATCGAGGAAGCAAAAACTTACTACGTCAAGGTTTATGAGAAATACGCACCAAAATACGAAGAAACTTAACAATAATAGGCGAGAATTATTAAATCAATAAAATATTCATAGTTATTATATGGTGAAAGTTGTTGTTTAAGTAGGAAGTATAGAGTGTGCCAAAGTTTGGTTCTGAATGGTTAGCATCATGATGTCTTTCTGAAGGATTCTTTTATCATCTGCTCCAGAAGAACGCCCGTTGAACCTCGCTTAGGTTCTGCTGGTGTCGATGGTTTTCTTTTTGAATGCGATGAGTGTGGTGACGATGATCGTATTTGTGCTGGTGTAGATGGTGTTGGTGTTGATGGTGTTGCTAATGGTGTTGATGATAGGGTCGTCCGATGGGGACAATTGCAGAGAGAGAGAGAGAGACAACACTCGGCCAGAGAGTTATAAATAATAAAAAATCAATCAAGAATTCACAGTAATTGTTAGTGATCAGATGGGAAACTTGGGACCAGCAACTGATAAGATTAAACTATCCTAGACTTCAAGCCAGATAAGATTGCACTTAGCTATGGTTAAAACTAATAACTCTTTCCTTGAAAGTCGCGCCACGATCGTCGTCCGTTTTCGACTGATAAAATCACGTTACGAAATGAAAGAAAGAAAAAAGCTCTCTCGAAACTGAAACACTTGTTGAGTGCAGATTATGGTAGAGTACACGCGCATCAGATGAAAAGCTCGTCTAGTAGTAAAAACAACCGAAGCTTTGAACACGTATTGGCTGGTATACGACGGAGTACGACGCCGATGGACGGCTCGTATGGAGTACGAGCCACGATCAATAAATTGATCATTGCGCCAATAAAAAAAGTGTTTAAATTGAAATGCTTTGCGAAATCTGATTTCATAGTGAAGCTTGTTGCTGCAACGCAAACACAGAACCAGAAGAACGAACGTAAGTGAAGTGAAAAAACTTGAATTTTAGGTGCATAATAATAATAATAATAATAATAATAATAAATTTCGATTAAGTTATAAAAACAATCCAGAACACGTAACTTAAAATTCTGTGAATTTCATTTTTCACTCTGTACTTAACACAAAAAATCGATGATACACTTAATGAAAACTAACGAAAACTGCATTAAAACGTGAAAAAAGGTGGAAAAAAAATTAATTTAAGTGGAGTTTTCAAAGAAATCGTTGCATCTTTTAAAAAATGATTCACATAAAGTCTGCGAAAAGAAGGTTTACTTTAGTTATTCTTCTTGAAAATTGACTGAATTTCTTGAGTTGTGTTATTTTTATTATGTATCGAATTTAATAGATATTTTTTTGATGGTTTTTTTAGAATTTAAATTTAATAAAAACATGCTTTGAATGCTTCATGCGGCCTGATTTCGCACTTCAGAAGCACACGTAATCGCGTTGCTTTTCGGACGCTGGCTTAGAGGACGTTATCTCGTATATCGAATGTTCTTTGAACCTGCGCCCGGAATGAACTTTGTACTTCTTCATTAATATTGTGGGTTATTTTCTTGTGTTACTACTAATTAAATTTAATTAAACTTCGCTGCAGTAAAAAAGATTGTGGTTTCATGCTTTTTACCAGCATTTTTTCCCCTTTTAAACCACTTCCGATACCGTTGCGATGTTTTTTTTTTTTTAGTTAAACAGTACAGACACCGTTGAGAGGCTCTCCTAGTAAATTCAAAGCCAAAAGCGACCGTAAATCACTCGTGTTTAGTGACACATCTTGTGTTAACAACCTCAGGACCAGATTGGAATCCACAAGCTCGGTAGTCAACCCATCAGGCAACCAATCAATCAATCGGCGAAAGAGTGGTACACCGAACCGCGCCAATAACGGCCTCAAATGAAACCAGAGAAAGTCGTTGCAGTTAAAATGAGTGTCGAAATGTCCGCGATCTATTTTATTATTTCGATCTTATAATATACAGTATATAAAAGTAATACATACAAATTCCAAAACTAATAACATTAAATATTATAAACTTCTTAAATAAGATTAAATAAGATAAACTAATTTAGATAAAACTTAAAAAATATAGAAAGTAAATAAGAGAAATGGAATAAAGTAAGGAAAACCATAATTAAATAATAAAATATAAAAAATAATACAGAGAGTACAGAAGAATACATGAGAATAGAGAAGAATAGAAAAGAATACGGAAGAATAGAGATAATGGAAAAGAATACGGAAGAATAGAGAAGAATGGAAAAGAATACAAAAGAAAAGAAAAGAAAAGGAAAGAGAATAGAGAAGAATAGGAAAGAATACAGAAGAATACAGAAGAATAGAAACGAATACAGAAGAATACAAAAGAAAAGAAAAGAATACGAAAGAGAATCGAGAAGAATACAGAAGAAAACGAAAGAATAGAAGCAAATAATAGCATATAACAATAAAATACCAAATTTAGAAAGAAAAAGATAGAATAAAAGGGCAGAAACTTTAAAAAGATAGAATAAAATAGAAGAATCATTAAAAAAACGAATACAATTAAAGTTTTTTATTATAAATAAAATTAAATAATAAAAAACTGAAATATATTAAGCAGCAATTAATTCGGAAATCATAAAAATGAATGAATAAAACAATAATATTCATATAATAGAGAGAATAATTAAAGAAATAATTATAATAAAATTAATGAATAAAAAATAGTAAATAATTAAAGAAATAATTATAATAAAATAAATTAATAAAAAATAGTAAATAATTAAAGAAATAATTATAATAAAATAAATAAATAGATTATAATAAATAATTTTAATAAAATAAATTAATAAAAAATAGTGAATAATTATAATCAAATAAATAAATAAATTTATGAAGGAGGCGAAATTTAGTCATGCAGAAAAACACAACAACAATAACAACAACCGGCTCAGGTGAAACCTATTGAATGCAACTGTACCGCTTGTTGTTGTTGTTGTAGTTGTTGTTATTATGTTAATAGAGGGTATCATACGATTTTTGTTGTTCGACTTTGCTTTTCAAATGCATATTTTAAACATGCAAAAACTCGGGCGAATGCAGTCGAAAGCACCGAATTAAAGCGAAGTGATAAGAAGCATCGCGGCGATTATGCACGAAAACATACGAACACAGTTCGCTTAGTTAACGGGTCATTAACGGGTCTGGCACTTCGACTATAAACTAAATAATTCAATCATAACTGAGTAGCTGGAATTTGTTTTTGTTTTTCTTTTTCTGTAGTAAATGAAAATAAAATAATATTTTTTTTATATAACAAACACTGCAGCGTGAAAGCTACGTGAACCGCAAGCCACAGAAGAAGAAGCATGCGGCATGCGATTTCTGGTGGTGCAACATTGAAGTTGTTAGTTAGTTGAAAAGCACAGAAGCTACTTTCAACGACGCTTTTATAGATTCTGCAATAGAAAATAAAAGAAAAAACAATACGGAAAAACGATTGAAAAACCACTGAAATAAAAAACTGAAAAGCATTGAAGCGAGATGCAAAAATCGATATCGCTTCTCAATAAATAAAATATTAAATATTAATATTGATATATTAAAGTATGTAATCAATGATAACATGAAGTAATTCTCTCATTTTCATTCCTTATTCGCTGTTTTCATACGTTTTCATTTCATTTCATTGCAGATTCCATCAGAAGATCACCGGATTTCCAGAGAAAATGTCACTCATTGAAGTAAGTTTCACCGATGATTTTAGACACATTAACGTAAAGTAAACGACGTAAACTGCTTTAAGTTTTGAGCAGCTCAAACTTTCAATGTCAAAATTACACGGAAATCCAGTCGAAAAGCTGAAGTTTATCGAACTCATGTAATTTTTTATAGCACTGCAATTTATTGAGCTTCTTTTTTCTTTGCTGTTCGTTATTCAACCGTTCTTCCGTTTTCCTTATTATGCCCGTTATTAATTTTTATCCCTTTTCAATCTATTTCTGGTGCTTTTCCATAGCAATTCGAGACCGCAGCTGAGAAGGTGAAAACGTTCAGCAAGCGTCCCAGCGACGAGGAGCTCCTGCAGCTGTACGCGCTCTACAAGCAGGCCACCGTCGGCGACAACAACACCAGCAAGCCGGGGGTGTTCGACCTCAAGGGCAAAGCGAAGTGGGACTCGTGGGCCCAGCAGAAGGGCAAAGCTCAGGAGGCCTCCAGACAGGAGTACGTGGCCCTTGTCGCCAAGTTGACGGCCGTCTATGAGTAGAGAAGAAGAGGAAGCAGAGTCAATTAATTTTTCATTAAGCAGCAACTGAAAACAGAACACTTTTGTAGTAAAAATAAAAGGATTTCAATATTGGTTATTATACAATAATTATTGCAAACAAAAACAGGGAAGTGATTATTTTGTAAGTGTTTTTAATGCACTGTTTTTACTGCTTTTAATATTTTTACTATTTTTACTACTTTTACTATTTTTCCTACTTTTAAATAAATAAAAATGTTTACTTAAAATTATACCGCTTTTAATGTGCTTTTTTCTCGCAGTGAACGCATGGTTTTTTTTTTTCATTCACTGTCGTTAGACTGACTGGCTTCTAAACGAGTTGTTGTTGTAAACGATTTTGTTGTTGTAAACGATTTCGTTGCGTACACAAACAATGCACTGGGCGACCTTTGAACCGTGGCCGATATACCGGAAATATGAATCCTTTATTTTTATAATTTTTTTCATTAAAAAACTAAACATAAACACAACGCGTGCGTGTGAATGGCGGCATGTTTTTTGCTCCGTTTCAGAGTAAATATTGTGGAACAATTCAAGGCCGAAGTCAGTAGTAAACAAACGATTTCTCCATTTCAGGCAAAACTTTCAATTAAGTAGTAAAGAAGTCTTCGCTTTACGTCTTTCAAAAGTCATCAAAACTTCTGGTGAAAAACGTGGCAACCTTCAGTGTTGTGTATCAACAAATGTTGCTAAACAGATGTTGCCGTGCTTCACGTGCAGAACATGCAACAGGTGAGAGCGAAGCCATAAACCAACAACAACAGCCACTAAACAAACAAACAAACAGAGCAAGCAAAAAAATTACAGTTTGATATAAAATTTGATATAAAATCGGAGCTCATATGAAAAGATGAAGAAAAGCAACAAAAACAGCGTAATTAAATTTAGTACGTTGCAGCTGCACTCTTCTGCATGCATGTTGTTGGAGTTCTGTTGGTCTTGTTGTTGATGTTGCTTCTGCTTCTTTCTTTTGTTGTTTTTGTTTTAGTGAATGAAGTAAGGTAAACAAGAACAACAGCAACAACTTCAAAACAATGACAGGTAGAACTCCCAGCCCTCTGAATCCATTCATAATCACGCAGAGTTTTCACCGCGGTGAAGAGAGATAAAGAGAGAGCCAGAGCGAGAGAAAACCTTTTGTGAAGATGGATCGCCGAGGAGCAGCGCTGCCGAATCTAAGTTCTTTACGTTGAGCGATCAGTCTACGTTTTGACCTGGACGCGTTCGCTGTGTTGGTCGGAACAGAGGCACGCGTTCGCTCGGCTGAATACTTTATATTGGCCAAAAGTGAAGTGAACACACACAAAACAAGAAAATAACAAGAACATCGTTTTTTGGCAACCACTAAAACAGTGCTAAAGTGAAATAAGAAATCCTTGACTATGCCTGTTGTAGTTTGAGCTGGTTTGAGTGCTTTTTTTTCTGCTTTTGTTCGCTGTTTGTTTTGCCAGCGCTGTGAAAGTAGCAGTTCGGCAGCGCTTTTTAAGTGTCAACCAGCAACAAGAACAAACCTGAAATTCTGGTGCCAACAAATTGTGTTCTCGGCCGCAACTGTTCCATGATCCACGAGATCATTTGTGTATGTTGTGTTGATCATTTCTATGTACTGTCTAAGAAACATACGGAGCTTCCTTGAAATTCTATTGGAATTCGTTTTGTGCGAAAATCAGGCACACCAACAAAAGTCCAGCAGCAGCAGTGATTTTATCGTCGTCATCAGTTATTTTGTTGCTGGAGTTTTGGTTGTTGGCCGCTTGTGTAGTGCACGCTTCTGGTGACGGTGACGGTGACAGTGTGTGTGTGTGTGTATATGCGTATGTGAGCGTTTTGTTTATTAACCAGTTTCGTTTATCTACGGTTTCTGATATACACCAACAACAACTACTAAGTACATCATCATCGCACCACCACAGATCGTCGACAACTCTTAACAGTTGGACGACACGTAACCGTACTCGTACCTGGCTGGCCACAGTGACAGCCGCAGCCGCAGCCACCGCTTCAACTCCGGCGGATAGCTGAAAAATGTATCCAGCAGCAGTCCGTCGCCGGTAAGTTCACGAGTACGCCACCATCAACAACCGTTAGACGGAGCCCCGTTTCAGCCACGAGCAGCTCCTTCGAATTGCTGTATTTTTAATTATTGGTATCTGCATAAAATGGGTGAAAAGTTTTCACGAATGACTGGAGATATGATAAATCAGTACAACAGAAAAGCCAGTTATCAGTCGACCGAAACTAGTCGACCCGACCTGTGGTCGTCTCTTTCTGGCACACGTGCGGCTCGCCCAGACACTCAGACGTTTCGAATACTCTGCTGTTTCGTTACCTGCCGCAGTGTCTGTGGTTAGCACACTTTTCGGAGTTTATTTGGACCCCGTCCGTGCTCTTTAATATTCCAGGTAGTCTATATTGGCTCCCTTTCGGTCTCTTTCCCTTTTTCCCTCTCTCGCCGCGAGACTGTTCAGATAACTTGGCCAATTTCTGGTCATGACGTAGTTGGTTTGTTGGTAACGTTGTTGTAAATATTATGGACAACAGTAGAACAACAACGAAAAAATAAAGAAAACGAAAAAAAAACCAGACCTTTTTAATCGACCAGCCCAGACACACACACATGAACAATTGTAATCTACACAGGTTCACATTTACCGTAGAAATCACTAACGATGAGAGAATAGCAATGATATCTTGGCTTCTATAGAGTGGGCCATCGGCTGGTTTCTTTTTAAATCAAATACAGTGCTCTGGTTCAAAACATGCTTCTACATTCTAAAAATCAAGAGAATTATATGGGTTAAATATACGTTTTGGGTTAGGAAAAAATTAATAAATGGGAGAAAAAAGTACTCAGACTATAAATAGGCGTTTTTCTCCAAAAGTAATGCTTTTTCGAAAACATTTTATTTGACATAAATCAAAGGTATTTCGAACTGGTTTATAACGGCGCCCCTTCTATGCGGATATCTTTGATAGTTTAGGAGATATTGTAATCGATATCTATAAGAGAGCAGTACGGGACTTGTAGGGGTATTCAGCGCCAAAAACGACAGCGACAATAATAGTATGTGGGGCGATTGTGCCACGCCCGATTTGTCTGAATTTAAAAACTTCCCCCAACGCACAGTAGTTCAATGTTACGGTACCATTACAATTTCTTAATTATAAATCCACCAATAATAAAAATTGACTGGCTTGCTGCTTGCTTGTCTTACGTTGTGCGTTGTACGTACTTCTGTTACGTCGTATTTCTTTTACAATTACGAGTTTTGCTGGTTGTTATGTTTTTTCTTTGGCAGGCTTTTTGTTGTTTTTGGGACGAATTTCAGCAGCAGCAAACAGCTTACCCAAAAAAACAACAACAACAGCACAACTGCTAAAACAGGTATTCGTAACAACAACAACAACAGCAAGCATAACAACAACAACAACCACATAGAAAAAGTAGCAACAAAATTTACCAACTCTGCAAAACAACTGAGCGAGGAGCTCAACGCTAGTTGAAAGCTTGTCTTCGAGCGCAGTCGTAATCCAAGCTGCGTTCCGAGTAAACAAGCAGAAGAACTGCGATCGATCATTCGATTGATCGGTATTTTAAAGAATAATAAAAGAAACTACCTTTATTTTGGAACAGGCAGATTTTTTGAAAAGCCAACTTCTGCAATAATTTTAACTAATTTTCATGTACAACAATTTAAAGTGTGCCACGAAAAAACAAGTAAAAGCAAGAAAACAAGTGAAATAATATACAGAATATTTAAGCAAAAGTATTGCCGATTGCAAGCCAGTGTGTGTGTGTTTGTGTCCAAGTTTGTACATGATTCTTTTTCAATTCGGTGCTGAATGGTTAACTTTCGTTGGTGGTTTTTTTTCCTCCTTTCGTTTTCTGTTTTCGCCCTTCCCCCCTTTAGCATTAAAGGTCATTCGGGAAGAAGAAGAAATCGCGAAAAATTGGTGTTTTTTTTTTGTTTTCTGCTTCAGTTTCAAGTGTTGATTTGGAAGGTGTTCATTTTGAAGGTGTTCATTTTGAAGGTGTTCCTTTTGAAGGTGTTCATTTTTAAGGTGTTCCTTTTGAAGGTGTTCCTTTTGAAGGTGTTCATTTTGAAGGTGTTCATTTTGAAGGTGTTCCTTTTGAAGGTGTTCATTTTGAAGGTGTTCCTTTTGAAGGTGTTCCTTTTGAAGGTGTTACTTTTGAAGGTGTTCATTTTTAAGGTGTTCATTTTGAAGGTGTTCATTTTTAAGGTGTTCATTTTGAAGGTCTTCATTTTTAAGGTGTTTATTTTGAAGGTGTTCCTTTTGAAGGTGTTCCTTTTGAAGGTGTTACTTTTGAAGGTGTTCATTTTTAAGGTGTTCATTTTATTTTTTTAATACAAACAGTTCACCAATTTATGTAATTTTTTAATGAAATTAAAATTATTCAAGATGTGTGAATACTGTTTGCGATACGAATACCAACAAATTTGTTGTTGTTGTTGCATCAACTTTGATATTTCAAACCAGTATTTCCGCCCATTCATCTTGCTGTCTGTCCATCCACCAGCCCAGTGGACGTCCATCCTTCATGCCAGCAGCTTATTCATGCGTTGGTACATCTGGCTGTCTGTCTGTCTGTCTGTCTATCTGCGTATCTAGTAGATGGGTTTCTCTTGATATCTGTTTATTATCTCCCTGTCTGTATGTCTTTATGTCTATCTGTCTGCCTGTCTGTCTTCTCTTCGTCTAAGATTGAAGTCAACCTGTGATGTGTTTTGCTCATTTAACCTGCTCCACCGGTTTGGGTGGCGCTTTACAGGGTTTTCTGGAAAATCAACGTTGCCCATTTTTCGCCCCCCCCCCCTCCTCCCTTTCATCCATCACCCCTACTCCCGTTCACCTTCACCAGAACCCCTGCCACCCTTGCCCCCTCCTCCTTCTGCAACATTTCAGCATTTTTTCATCCGCTTGAGCTGGCTTTTAGCCATATTTTTGTGGTTTTCTTGCATGTTTTTTTTTTTCATTTATTGCTTCGTTTATTCGTTGTTTTTTTCTTCTTTTCTTATTGCTGCTTGCAACTTGTTTGGTTTTTTCTGCTGTGTTTGTTGTTTCTTGTATTCTTTTTTTGCGTCGCGTCTCCGAATGTGAAGCGAGGCTTAAAGTGCAACCTGAGCCAAGCAATAAATAACTGCAACAGTTGTTGAGGTTGCTTCGGTTGCTTCTGTTGCTGTTGTTGTTGTTAAAGTGTTGCTGCTTGACTAGTGTTTGGTTTATCTAGTGGTTGCTTCTGCTGTTGTTGTTGCTGTTGTTGTTGTTGTTCATTCTGCCTTCAGTATGCGCGACATGCAACAGGAAGCTAGCAGCATTGATTGCAGCTGCTTGCTTGCTGGCTGGCTTACTAACTGTTTGCTGCTGGTTCATGGATGGTATGAATGTGTGTGTGTATGTGTTTGTGTGTGTTTGTGTGTATGTACCTCTTATTGGCAAATAAAATTTGTTAATTCCAATTAATTTTCTTCATCTTCTGCATATTTTAATGTCTTTTCCATTAAATGAAAATCAACATTCGCGCGAATTAAATTTGCTTGAACGTTTCTCCTTCGAAGAGGTTTTTTTTTGCATTTCCTTTTTTTTTTTTTCTTCTTCTTTTCTTTTTGTTTTCCTATCATTTTTTATGCCTCTATAGAAAGTTGAGTTTCAATGATTAAGAAAAGTTTTAATCCAATCCAAAGGATTGCGTCGCTTTGGAGATTGCAATCGCATTTCTTTTTATTACGATGATGATATAAATACGATCAATACTCATATAATTAATACTCACTTAATACTCACTCACTTAATAACTACTCACTTAATACTCACTTAATAAATACTCATTTAAATATCAGTATCTTTCATCTCTGGAAAAAGTGGATCAATAGAGTGTCCCACATAAACGACATCCACGACATTATCTGCTATAACTACAAATAATCGAAAGAAATCGTTCAGATCTTTGAATCTCTTCTCTATTGTTATCTATTATTATGTATTTGATTAGTTTTTATTTTATTATGTTATAGTGTTTTATGTATTTTATTAGTTTTATGCATGTGTATGTGGTATAAATGTGTATTTTGATACCCTACACTCGCTGGGATCGGCTATATTCAGTTTATTCCACAGTTTGTAATGCATTAGAAGAGATCTAGAGTATAGATATAGTCAGGACGTATAAAAGCGTAGTTAGGAGGTGTATAGGCGTAGTTAAGAGGTATACAGTCATAGTTAGGAGGTATACAGTCATAGTTAGGAGGTATATAGGCATAGTTAGGAAGTGTATAGCCATAGTTAGTAATTAGGAGGTATATAGGCGTAGTTAGGAGAAATATATGCATCGAATATTTGGTAGTAGATGCAGAAAAGCATGTTAATCATTGATCGTCTGTCTGTCCATCGAAATCACTGTGTTGGAAGTCACAATTACAGGACCACGGAAATAAATACGCTGTAAATTCATCCTACGAGTGTAGGGTATACGAACTGCGAACAACAAACCGAAGTCGACACTTCTGCTTGCTTTTAATTATTCTCAACCCAGTTTTTCACTCCTTTCGTATGCCGTGTCTTCTGTTGGTCACCGTAATTAATTAATTGCTTAAGGTGAATGTTAATCAGATGCAACAGAAACAGCATTAATGCCAACAACAACAACAACAACAACATTTCAAAAGCACTTTTTTCCGAAATATCCACTTGGAATTCGATTTGAAATGCCAATCCGCTAATCCAGCTGAAACGTGCGCTAATTCCGATCGGAATTTACGGATTTAGCTTAAATGCTTGTTCTTCCTCTGCTCGGTTCTATTCTTCTGTTTTTCCTAATCGCGATTCGTACACAGCAAAAGTTATTCTATGCAAATTAAAAAGATTTCAAACAGTTGATGATTAAAAGAGGAATAAATCGAGATGAAAGTCATTCTTCTCATTGATTCTCCGTTAGGATGAAGGAGCATCGATGAAATAACAGGCTCTCGCTCTCTCTCTATCTCTTTCTCTCTCTCTTAAGCTACATTATACACGAGTATACAATGTATTGAATGATTATAATCATTTAATGGATACCCTCAGTAGTTCCACATGGCGATTTGATGCAAAATTAAGCAGCATTTCATTTCACTTCGTTTCTGTGTCTTAATTTAATTATTTACACTAGAAGAATGCATTTTTTCGCAGTGTATTTTATTTATTTTTATGAATTCTTTGCTCTCACGCGTAGCTTTTTAAGGGCATTTTTTGTGCTCCTTTACTTTGGCTAAGATAAATAATTGTAATTATCTAGTAGTTTTGTTATTATGTTGCAGTTGTACAACAACAACAACAACAACAACAACAGCAATATTGCCCATCGAAGACCAACACTATAAAATCTTTCGCACAACCCTCAAATTCGGAGACAGTGAAAGGCGTCAAGTTGGCGAACAAGCTTCGTGTCAGTACTGCAGTTAGTTTGAATTTCTTGATTAGATAGAAAGCAACCGGAAATAAAGCACTGTAAACAAATGTTCGATATATAAATAATATAATTCGATAGCAGTGAAAAACTCGTCAGTACAACAAGAAAAGCAAGCAAGGAAAACAGCGCCACAGCAGCGACATTCTTTCGGCATTTCAAGCATCGTATGTATGCTATTCTTTTGTGTCGTCTGTCGCTTTTCGCGTTGTAAATAAAGCGAAGTCGAATCTTTGCCAAAAATACCAGAAACAGAACACAATCCGAGTCCGAAAAAAACACATCAGCACTATTAGCAGAAGCTGCTGATGCTGCGAACGTGCCAGACGGAGGACGGACTCTCCTCTGGCAGGCGGAGAGTGTGAACTTGACAGCCAGCGATGATGGCGCGCGCTGCTCGCCACGATTACTAATGATCTATTTTTATTGCTTTCTAGGTTCGCCGCTAGATGACGCCGTGTCGCTCAGCACTGCGCTGCGTCGGCAGCACTTAAATTCTTCTCAAGCGCAGAAATACAGCAACTCTCAATGCACACTGACATCTTGAAGAGTCGAATTTAGAGGAGAACAAAAACAACAAATAGCAATAACAATCACGAGTGGAAAACATGCACGAACTCTTCACGAAAGTGCTGTCCAAACGTGATCTTTCCAGAGCTGGAGATCTTTTTTCTGTGCCGGATTCGGAAATCGTTAACGATATCTCAAAAGTGGTGAGTGCTGCAAGTGACGGTGGAGGGAGTGGAGGGGGAGGGATGCCGAGTGCGGGCGAATTTTGATTTTCTTGCAGTTTTTTAAAAAATATAACTTAAAATTCCATTTATACTCGTATTGTTATTTCATTTATCAGTATTTTTGTAATCAAACACTTGATTTTTTCCTTCTATTGACTCTTTCTCTTCCTCTCTCTCTCTCTCTCTCTCCCTCTCTCTCTCTCTCTCTCTCTCTCTCTCTCCCTCTCTCTCTCTCTCTCTCTCGGTCTGTCTTTGCAGCTCTCCGAAATCAATCCCATCATCTCCCATCCCGACTACCTGAAGAACAACAATGATCAGTCCGTCGTCGAGATCTGCGTCACGCGTGTCCTCTCCTGCATTCGCGAGACGAAGACAGCCGAGCGCTACTGCTCGGCTCTGGTCGACCTGCTGAGAACGTGCCTGCTCTGGAATCTCCAGCCCACAGGAGCGGCCAAGGAAGACCCGCCCCATGCGAAAATCGCAGCTGATATTATTTCTAGTATATTTTTAGTGAGTCGAAATACTCTGCTGCTGCTGCTGCAATCATTCTCATTTTCGGTCCACTTTGCAGAACTACGATAAGAAAGAACTGATGAAGATCGCGCTGCCCGTCGCCGTGCAGTTCCTGCCCAAGGGCAACAAGGAGCTGTCGCGGAATCTGGCCAGCTACCTGTCGCTGGCGGCCATCGAGTACGCGTACCTCTTGAGTCCGCACATCGAGTCGATCATGGAGTCGATACTGACAGGTATTGACCGGCAAACGAATGGCATGCATCGAATGGCGGGTACTAATTTGTTGTTGTTGCTTTGCAGGTAACTACGGCCTCCTGCGGGTGCTCTCGCAAATCTACGAGGTCACCCCGGCGGACGTGGCGCCACATGCGGCGCTCCTAATCAACTTGCTGCCGCAGTGCGACGCCCAGGAGAAGCTGGCCGTGTTTCAGTTGTATTTGCTGATTGCCCAGAGGAAGCCGACTGTAGGAGTCCCTGCGATACGCTTAACTAAAGAGCACTCTAACTGCAGTGCTTTCATTTTTGCAGGTGCTGGTGCCGTGCTTGCCGAAGCTGTGCGAGTTCCCCTTCGACGCCGAAGCCGCCACGGCCACCATGCAGATCCTCTTGCAGATGGCCGAGAAGCACCCGAGTGCGATCGTGGAGTACTTCGACAAAATCAAGATGGCGTCCAGGAAGTACCCCGGCACGGTCTCGTTGACAGCGCAGATCCTGGCCACAGCGGGCGCACACAACAAGGTGAGTGCTGAGCTTGGAGCGGGGGCAGACGAAGGAATACAATTGTTCTTCTCCATCGATTGCAGGAGACCGCGCAGTACGCGCTGGACTTCGTGTTGGAGCATCTGCCGCATGCCGAGCGCACCTCGCAGACCGTCCTGCTGCACGAAGCCACCAAACTGTGCTCGTCCTTCCCTGTCCTGTTCACCGACAAAGTGCTGTCCTGCGTACGTCAGAAGAACGCTCTTGGGTAAGTAGCTCGTCCACTTCGAAGTCATTCTGAGTTGATTTCCAAACCGTTCTCCGGCTCGCACAGCCAGCAGACGCTCTCGAGCTCCGAAATCAACTCCGACGTCTACAGCAAAACGTCCGGCGGAGTCACCATCGTCAATTTGAACAGCCCGCCTCAGCACCCCCCGCCAGCACCTTCCACCGCTGCAGCCGTGGTCTCGACGGTGCTGAACACAGCCGCCGCCGCAGCTGCAAGTGCCGCCAGCAGCAGCTCCCAGCAGTCGATGCTGCCCGCATCGGCGGCGATCATCACCGCCGATCCCATGACCAGCACCACGACCGTTTCAGTGGCAACTATCGGCCGCATGCCGAACAGGAATAAAAACAAGAGTCGCAGCAGTCCGAGCAGCCCCAAAGACCAGGCGCGCCGCACGGTGGGCGTGGCAGCGGTGGCCGCCGGAAACATTCGAATCGGTGAAGATAGCTGCTAGCTAATTATTTGGTGTTTCATACTTTAACTCCACTCGTTGTCTTTCAGCTCCATCGGCCGCTCCAGCAACAGCACCCGCTGTGCCACCCACACCGCCGCCGCACACGGGCTACACACGACGCGTCAAGCTGGGCGATTCGCGCAGCACCGGACGCCTGCATCCGACCAGCAGCAACACTCACAGAAGCATGACGAGATTAAACGTGGCTGGCGGCTCGGTCGGCGGCCTGCACAAGAGCATGACGCGGCTCAGCTCGTCGCAGCACATCAACCAAAATGGCTCCAGCTCCAACAACGCGAACAACTCGCACTCCAGCGGCAACATGCAGGTGGTGCAGTCCAGTGCAGCCCCCAAGATGGCCACGTCGCCCAATGGCCCCGGCTACGTGACGCCAGTGCCGCCGCTGAGCAACAACGTGATCATCACGGGGCACAACAAGTGGGGCATCCCGTCGACGCAGGTGACGTCCGGCGGCGTGACGGTGACGACGTCACCCACCAAAGTGCGTCCGCACTCGCAGGGACCGACGACACTGCTGAATACGAGCTCCGCGCTGCTCAAGTACAGCACAGATGCTCTCAATCAATCAATCGGTGAGCGATGCGATGGCAGAAGGGCAGGAAATATGAATGTGGTTAAACTTTTTCTGTGTTTCCCCAGGTTCCATCTCGATACCACAAAATGCGGTGTCCGTCCATCATGCGTCGCCAGCGTTGCCCCAGCAAAACAATGGCAATCAGAAATCTGTGATGAAGCTGCCGGTAAACGGGAATGTAAGCGACCCCGGACCGGCACTGGTTGAAATCAAGTAACCGCTGTTTGTTTTCTTTCGAACAGAGTGCTCACGAGGTGATAGTTTCGGGGCCCATGACCAATGTAACGCCGCGACGCAACGACAACACGAGCCGAACCCTGCTCAATGCTAACAACAGCAGCAGCATCCTGGACCAGCGCATGAGCACCTTCGAGCCCTACCAGATCATGCGCGACCCAGTGCAGCAGTTCTGCGAGAAACACTTCGCCTCGATCAGGACGTACATGGATGAGGTGTCGAATTCCCTGCCGCCACCCACACGCTGCAGCATCGAAGGTAAGCGGCTTGACTCGAAGTCTTGATGATTTAATGCATTTCAGTTCCTTTGCGTTTGCAGTTTCTAATGAATTCGCTGAGCGCCGAACGAAGAAGGTGGCGAAACTTCACTTCGCCTGCCAGATACGGGGCCCCCATTGTCTTTACTCGAAAACGTGTTTCACGATGCGCACCCGCAACCCCAAGACCTGGATTCACCTGATGTTCCTCGACTTTCAAGTGCGACATTACGTGAGTAGCGGAAAAGGCTTCTTTGCGCCGCTTGAGTTCTCATGCACAATCTTTACTGTTGCAGGTGAAGGAAAAGTGCGTGCTGAGCACGCGAGAGCCGGGCGTCAGCAACCTGAAGAACATCTGGCAAATACTCAAGTGCGAGAACCGCAGCTTCACAGAACTGGTGACGAGCCAGTTTCCCAACTCAAAGGTAGCAACTACGTTGGCTTTGATGATCGGGGTCACCACGTCGTATGCGCGATGATGGAAGACATAATTTCAGAATGGATCTTTAATTAAGCGTCACTCATACGCATCGATGTCTGAAATAGTAATTAAATGTCGCTCATGCGCCGTGTTGTCTACGACAATTGAACACAATAATTATCACAACCGTCAGCTTCATCACTAAATAATGTCTCTATACCTCTCTCTCTCTCTCTCTTTCCCACTCTTGGGATCGCTCTCACTCCTCTCTGCTCCCTGTAGGATCGTGAGATACTCGTCAACGAATTGCGTCACTCTGGCTTCCTCGATGTTTTCGAGGTCTCCAAAACGGATAAAACCAACCCGAATTGCAACGAACTGGAGTATCAGTGGGGCTGCTTTCTGTGCAATCATCCGGACAAAGCGGTCGGCTTCCTCAACGGCAGCAACCAGCCCATGATCGAGGGCCAGCTGAAGGAGAAGAAGGGCAAATGGCGACTCTTCCGACGCTGGCGCACCCGCTATTTTACGCTATCAGGAGCACATCTCTCGTGCAAAGGATCGGTAAATCACTGAACGATCTTCATTACCCACTGCGAATATATTTTCTATTTAATTCCTTAGAGCGGTGGCGAAAGTATCGACGTTAATCAGATTCGCTCCGTCAAGGTGTCTCGTGGCGCCCGCAACATCCCGAAAGCATTCGAAATCTTCACCGCCGATCAGACTCTAATACTCAAGCCCAAGGATGGCAAGAACGCTGAGGAGTGGGTCCAGTGTCTCAGCATCGTGGTGGCTCACTCGCAGGCGCGTGACAATCCCACAGCGAAGACCACCAACAGCTTGCCAGCTCGCAGCATGGGCAGTAGCAAGCCGTCGTTCTGAGAGCTGACACGCAGAGAGCGAGAGAGAGACAGAGAGAGAGAGAGAGAGAGAGAGAGAGAGAGCAGCACTGAGCGACAGAAAAGACAAACTTAAGGAGTGTACTTAATTGAAAATATTTTTTTGTTTCATTTGTTTTATTTTATTTCTTTCAAAAATTTATGAAATTTTGCGAAATACAATATTAACATTCATTCGTTCGTTTTTTTACATAAGGTTTTTATTTATATTAAAGTCTTGCATCTTCATTAAATGAGAGTTTAACCATGTATTTAAGAATTCAATAATACATACATACATATATTTAGAATATATTTTTGAAATTATTGCGGCTTTTTATACAAAATAAAAAAAATTACTTGAATGGTAAAGAGATTTTTAATTTCGACGAATGGAATGGTTCAAAGGACTCTGTTTCAGTATAGCTTTAAGATCATTCATTATATACCTCTAGAAATCCCCGTTGACCAGTTCGGGGCCACCTGAATGTGGAATTCGGAGTGCACTTATCTTGCACTTATATAACCATCATACCTTAAGACTATAGAGTCCTATAAATAGTAGAATTCAATTCAATCAATTCAATAGATCAATACAACAAGATTAACAACAGCAGAGATGAAGAAGTGGTGCTCTGAAACGTAGTACTTGTGTTTCTGAGACAGATTAAAACATTATTTCGGTTCGATCTCGTAAACTGAAGTCGTTGTGTTAAATACGAGGGCTCGCCGAGTGTGATCATGTTATGCAGACAAATGAGTCCCCGGAGCGTCAGCATGGAATTCAACGGTGTGCCATCGACCAGGTTAGAGTACATGGAGTACGTGATCGATGGCAGGAGATAAGATTTAGCCAGCAGAAGACTGCTTTTTAACGGTGAATTGCCTAGTCCAGAGAGTTTATTTATCAGTTTTTATAACTTTAAATACTAATAAAGAATACTTTATTATCTTCACTGTTATTAGCGAAGGTTAACTGTTCATCTGTTCACTGTAACAATCATCAAGACTTCTTTGGAAATGTTTTTTTTCTGTAATTTATTTTTATAGTTTATTTCTATAATTGTAACAAGTTTTTATAATATTCAATCTTTATAGCCTTTCGTTAAATATACAATTTGTAAACAGCTCCGATTTAATTATTACTTTTTAAAAACTTAAAAAAAAATTAAAACAATTAATGATAACAACAATGGAGAATTTTATTTCTTCTAAAAAGTAATAAATTATAGTGTATATATAGTGTTTATATAAATATGGAAACTATAAAACTTTTGGAGAAACTCGAAAGTTCCCAATAAAATTGGTTTCCGTTTTGAGGCGCTGCGTGTAGTCACGATATTCAGCAAGATTTGATTTGCCACGCCCTCCATCCCACCATGTTCTTAGAATCGAAGTATAATTAAAGCCATTTCTAAGTTAAACTAAGCAGTTAGCAAACACTTTTCCTCTGAAAGAAGGAGATGATTTTACTTCTTCTCACAGCTTTCCATACATTTTGTTACTATAATCTTTGCCAGTATGATATTTTTAATCTAGGGCTAAATTGTTTTTGTTTTTTATTTATTAATTTTAAATAATTAACACGCACAGAATTTAATTTAACATTTAGATCTAGATAAGTAAAAAAATAGATGGCATTTGAAGTTTATCGTTACACTAGTTGAACCCACACTAATTCCATAAATAGTATGACTATTTTACAATTAATCAATACATCAATACAGCATTTCTTGCAGGCTATAGTGCAAAAGTAAGTGCTTAAAATTAAGTATTATAGATTAAGTGAAGAACATCTAAAAATTCTTATAATTAGTTATGCAGGCAAATCAAGTGGCTGACGTGAGCTATAATAAAAATAAGTACCAGTGATAAACTGTGACTAACCTTTGAAAACAAAATCACAAAATTAAACAAGTCGTCAGCTTAAAATTAAGTTTCTTCAATAAACAAACAAATAATCAGCTGAGTGAGGAATAAGTTTAGCTGCAGAAAGTTCAACTGGATGCTTGTGAAAAAACGCCACCTTTCAGCAGCCTCACTTTAATCAGATCATTTATAGAATCACCTTCTTCAGTGTATTCAAGCTTTTCTACAGAGGGAACAACAGTTATCAGAAAGCTTTCAAAGACACACGTTTAACGTAGCTTATTGAGTAAAGGAAAAAAAAAACTGTGCCTCGTGGAATGGTTACGGAGCAGTTAAGCTCATTATTTGTTAACATTTGATTTGTCATAATCATATTGATGCATTAACAGTAATAAAACTTGAAAATTCGCAGCTAAACTAAACAAACTAAGATTATATTTATATAGTATAAAGCAGTTTTATATATGTACATGTGCTTCTATGGTTCACTATAAAATATTTTACCAATTTTCGACTGTGCGGTTATCTTTCTGTTCTGATCTATTATACAATACAATACAATTCGCGACTGCACTGTAGAATATATTTACATATATACTGTATATACATATGTATATATATGGTACATACACTTTATCACAACCGATGCTATTGTTTAGATTAGATCTCAATTCGCTCAAATGTTAACTACTATTAGAAGTAAAAATAACTACACACTGTACAAAGTAATTTATTAATTCTAAGTACGTATCAGATATGAGAAAAGGGAACACTTTTTATCGTTACATGGGAAATTCTACCAGTTCGGAAATTTCGATCAGCCTCCTTTCGACTTGTTTGCCCTGCGGCATTTCGGTCGAATATTTCTAGAAAATCTGCAACATGCTGTGCAAGACTTCTGTCAATCTTTACATGTTCCTTCACCCGACGAAACACACTCTATGGAACTCTCTCTATATACAAATTATTATGCTTGCTCTTCTAGTGGCTAACTTAAATCTATCCATGGATCCGCGAGGACGCGAACACCATCATCGCAAAGGCGCTCATCATGAAAATGCCGCCCGGTATTGAAGCCAGCAGCCGGTAGCGTTCGTCAGTCATTGCGTTGGTCTTGGGCTGGGTGCACCAGCCCAAGCTTCGCTCCACAGCGCGCTTCCATTTCGTGTAGCGGTGCAGGCGCTCCTCGTATGTGCTCGTCGGCAAGAAAGTGTCGTAGAAGACGTTCTCGTAGTAGCGTTTCTCTGGCTCGAATCGCGCCAGGTTGATGCCCTCCGCTTGGGCTGCGCACATCGCCGCCCCGAAGGCCGTGGAGTCCAGCAGCTGCGACCTGAAGACGGGCACTCCGCCGATGTCTGCCTGCAGTTGCATCAGCAGGTTGTTCGATGTCAGCTTGCCATCGGCGTGCAGCTTGGTTAGCTCGAAGCCGCCCTCTTGAAACATGCACTCGAGTATGTCGCGCGTCTGATAGCAAATCGACTCCAGCGAGGCGCGCACGATGTGGTGCTTCGTGGTGAACTGCGTGAGGCCGCAGATAATGCCGCGGGCATCCTTACGCCAGTACGGCGCATACAAACCGGTGAAAGCGGGCACGAAGTAGACGTCGCCCGTTGTCGGAACAGACTCGGCCAGTTTCTCAGCGACATCGGCATCAGGCAGGAGACGCACCCTGTTCTGCAGCCACCTCAACGCATGTCCCGCCACTGCTACAGAACCTTCTAGCGCATAAATAGTGGGAGCATTCGGCCCCAGCTTGTAGGCTACGGTTGTCAGGAGGCCGCGCGATGAGATTATGCGATCCTGGCCCGTGTTGCAGAGCAGGAAGCAACCGGAGCGATACGTGTTCTTGGCCTGGCCCGGCTTGATGCACATTTGGCCCAATAGCGAGGCCTGTTGGTTGCCCAGAATGCAACTGATTGGTATACCTTTGAGAATATTTTTCTCGTTTTGGACACGTCCATAGATCTCAGAACAGCTTCGTATTTCGGGCAACATGCCGATGTTGATGGAGAAGGTTTTCAGCAGCGTTGGATCCCAGTGCAGGGTCTCGATATTCATGAGGAGAGTGCGTGAAGCATTCGTAACGTCGGTGATGTGTAGTTTACCTGAAAGGAGAAGAAAAGCAAATTATTATTAAAAGGAACACTTCAAATCTGAACGAAAAAGTTGACAAAACTCTAATAGTCTGTGGAAGCTGGAGATCATATGTACGGATCCTACCTTTTGTCAGATTCCAGATAATCCAGCTATCCATGGTGCCGGCCAAGCAGCGGCGCTCCCTGCAGGCCTTCCGAACCGCCGGCACGTTGTCCTTGAGCCACATAATCTTCAGAGCGGAGAAGTACGGCGACACCGGCAGCCCGGCGATGTTTTTAAAGTAATCCTTACTCTGCTCCGGCAACTTGGAGATAATGCGGTCCACCTGCGTATTGGGACGGATGTCCTTCCACACCAGCGCGTTATGAAGCGGCTGGCCAGTCAGTCGGTCCCAGACAATCGTCGTCTCGCGCTGATTCGTTATGCCGATGGTGTCAATGTTCTTGACGCTGTAGCCGAGGGCTGGCAACAAGGCGCACGCCTCCTCGCAGCACTTGTTTATGGTGTCCATGATCTCGATCGGGTCCTGTTCGAACCATCCATCGCGCGGTGAGATCATCTGCACGCTGATGCTGTGCGCCGCGATTTCTTTGAAGTCCGGCGTCGTGTAGATGGAGAACGAAATGCGGCTGGTGCCCTCATCGATCACACCCACCAAGTGAGGTGAGTTCAGCGAGGCCCTGCGGTCCAGGCGCCGGAATGGCACATCTGCGCTGGAGCTGGGCGGAGCGTTCTTTCCCTCCGTCATGCTGCTGCTGCTGTCAATTTGCTTTGTTGTTGGTGTTGAGGTCGTTTGTAATTTCGTGGTTCACCTCTCAGTGAGATAATAAGCTGAAGACAGAAAGAAAACTCATTCAATTTAGTTGATAGATAATTTTAATATAAAAATAATAAATATATTTCACTAAAATAGCAAAATAATAAAAGTGAAGAGAAATATTCTGCTTTTAAGAATTTATTTTGTATTCATATGTATGTTTTTGAGGCATCAGCAACAAGTCGATCGCTCGACGAAGCTTGAAGGCAACGCAGACGAGCCCCCAGAAGACTCAAAGACACGCGCACACTTCAACGATGGATGTGGGGGAGGTGGGGGATGGGGGGTGGGGGGGAGGTGACGTCTGAGGTCGGCGGACTTTTGCGTGAACGACGTAAAAAATTTGTTTGGTTTTTAGGAAAAATGTTGGCAGCTAAAAATATTATATTTTCTTTGTCTCTGGTCTTCGCTTTTTGTCATTTTCACTTTAGTTATAAATTTTATTTGTTGTTTTTAGATTTTTTTTTATTCAATGAAACATGATTTTTACTCAAAACTGAAAGCTAATGAAAGTTCAGTGCAATTTTAATAGTTTAGCATATAGTTTTATGCAGTTAATGCAATTAATATAATTTTTTTACTTTACGTTTTTAATTGTGTTGCTCTTTGGACTTATGTACTAAAAGTACATGTTGTATATTCAAGCTTTAGTTAGTTAATAAAAAGCAATTTAATTTTCTTCCCAGTGAAAGAAATTCATGTATAATAAAGCTTTAAAATATACGATATATGATTTTAAAATAAAGAAAGATTCATATTTGATGCATATAAGGAAATAAATAAATAATATAATTAAATAAAATAAAAATAAATTCGATTTCCTTGCATTCTTTCAATTTCATCACAGATCGTTCAACAGAAAGAAGCCACGAAATTCGCTCAGACATAAAAATAAAGGCAAATCCGGAATATATTGAAATTTGACAATGAATTTAAGAGTGTAAAAATATTTGTGCTTTTATAGTTTTGCACTGTTTGTGGTGCTAAAAAATTTATTACGCTGGAAAATTAAATCAGCTGCAGTTTGCAGTAAATAAGAAGGAAGTAGAAATATTTTAACACATTTTATTTATTGTTTTCGATGCAAGCTGTTATTTTTATTGTGTAAATATTGTAAAATCAGCTTTTTTAGAATTATTTTTCTTAGAATTGGATTTCTTAGAATTGGTTTTTTAGAATTTGTTTTTTTAGAATTTCGTTTTACGTTACATTCAAAGAAAATCTCTAAAAACAGGTGTTTGCGAAAAAAACATGAAACTCACAAGATTTCAACACTTGTAACAAAAATTAAAGGGAAACACTTGGAATTCAATTTTAACTTCCTTTTAACAATGCCAAAAATTTAGTTGGCCAAATTTTCTCACTTCAAAAAACAGATTCTTTGCAATAAGATAAAAACACAAACAGAGAGAAAAAAAAGCTTAATTCTTTTCTATACAAACCAAAATAGTAAAACGTTCTAATTATAGACCGTCGATGAACGCAGCCGAAATTCGAAAAACAAACAGATTCACGTTGGAACTGATTTCAACACACAGACACGCAGTCAAAGTGGGACCACGTCCGACGAGTGCACCCGCCGAATGACAACTGCGACTAAATTACAACATGCTTCTGAGTGTCGCTGCCGGAGAGCAGCAGCAGCAGCAGCAGCAGTTGGCGGCGATAAACGGTGTCGACGACAAGCGCATCGCTGCCGCCGCTCACCGAGCGACAACACTCGCCGCTACGCCGCTACACTGCCACTGATTAAACAACTTATTAGCGAAGGAACTGAATTAAATAAAGCATTAAAAAGAAATGGAACAACACGACTCGACTGTAGCAGACTCCAGACTACGATTATCGGTATTCGATAACCGGTATTTGAAGTTGTAGTTTCCGAAAATAGGGCTCGTCTGGCTACAAAGCGGCGGCATATCAGCAATGAGGTGTACTACACGGTTTTGCTAGTAGCTGCAGATGGAGAACATTATTAATTATGACGGCTGAGCGCTCAACAATGCTGCTCATTTCACTTTCTGCCGGCTCTTGGAGAGCCAGCCACTGCAGACCTACGATAGGTGTACGTGATCATCGCAGGATCGCATCGTTCGTGTACAGTTGGCCAAAAGATGTTTGCCATCGACTATCAGCTCATTAGAAATGCATTTGTTTTTGGGCAGACTTCGCTGTGGAAGCAGTCAAAATAAATAAATGAATAAATGCATAACTTAAAAAGCTGAAATAAAGCAATCAAAATGTGTAGTGGACTTTAGATATGCTGAATTTCTAAATACGAGTATAGAAATATTTAATGTATGCACATTTTAAGAGCTTTGTTTATAAACCGGCTTCGTATTTATTTGTATTATATTAACGGAAATACTCTTGTCTAATAAACAAATAAACAGCAGACAAAATAAAAAGATAAATTGTTAAAGATTCAGATTAAATGCATTTTAAGAACGTATAACATTAATAATTTTGTGTTGTGATAAATAAAAGAAAAATACAAGTAATAAAGAGCAACCCGAATGTGATGATCGTAGTTCTGAGATCTGAGAGCATCTGAAGGATTCGGCAGAGAAGATTGCGCAGGCGAGGATTCGAACCCACATCCTCAGAGTTAGCGAGTGAGTACATCGCCCACTCGTAAAACTAGAAAATCTATTCAGGTTATATTTCCACACCCTACACAGGAAGGGTTTGTTTACTTTGCGGGGTACCTAGGAACACCCTATAATCGGCCCAGACCGAAGTGCCCACATTTACTTGGTATGTCTACTTTTAATTTCAATATTTTTTTTCATTTTTTCATGTTTTCAATGTCGATTTTTATTGTCATTTGATTGGGAAATCTTGAAAATGTTTTCAAATCATATTCACTGAAGAAGAGTAGAAAAAGTTTTCGCTTTTAGGTCAACGAAGCCGTAAACTATTCAATACTAAGAAAGTTAATTGAAAGAAGCCGGAATATAAATTGTCTGAATGCAAGATGCGTTTCTTTGCAGTTTTAAAATGTATTTAATTGATCCTCTATCAAGTTTAGTATTGTATATATTCCTTTTTTTAGTAAATGAAATGGTTCATTACAACTAAATAAATAAGAAACTGTATAAATTCAGTACAAAGCAATTCAGTACCACCATTCAAATAATAATAAAATGTAATTAAATAAGTATGATAATTCACAGAATTTATTCACCGAACCCTCGAACTTGAGTTAAATGTTTATACAGACATTTTTGTGCTTTTTATTTTGCGATAAAATGCGAAAAGTTTCGTGTGCGGCATTAATTTGCGAATTCCAACGATAAGAACAACAACAACGTGCTGCTAGAGTGATAAGCGAAAAGTGCTGAGTTGATAAAACGTCTTAAACTTGGCCGTACCATTGAAGCAGTCAGCCAGGGAGGTGTTACAATAAACTATATGGTACAATGCAATGAACACAACTTAGATGAGAGCTGCAGATATAATTTAAATGTTGAACTTGTTAATTAAAGCTTAGATAACGACAGTACACCTATTTGAAAACTAGAACAACAACAACAACAACGATATAACAGTGAGTTGCACAGAGAGCTTTGAAGAGAGATAATTTTCATAGAATTCCAACAAAAGTGTCCAACAATCGATCAATCAATCAATAAAAGAACACCCGCTTTATTGGCGAGATAAAACTGCACAAAGGTACAAAGTTTAGAGCGATACGATTCAGATTGTTGCTTGCTTTAAAAAATGTTTAAAAAATATTGAAAAACTCGTTATGTGTTGCACTTAAATTGCAACAATTGTCTGCCCACTTTCGATACTCTGTTCGATATGCTAATAAAATTAAAACATGTTGTCTAGAGGAAGATTTTTTGCATGCAATCTGCACCGTTTTTAAGCAGCTTTGTCGCTGTTCACATGGATTCACTGTAGAACCTTGAAATTGTGGTGTTTTAATCGCTGCTTTCAACTCACGTTGTGCACCCGTTTCCTGCTATCGATCGACTGAATTCGGTTCGGACCGCTGCAGCAGCTGCTGGCATGACATAACTTGGTAGCTGAAACTTGGGTACGACGTGAGCTTCGACGCTGCTCGGCGAAACATCCCATCAACGTAACGAAATTCTAAGATTTGTAAAAAGTATCGAAATGGGAAACATGGTATTTAAGTGAAAATCAAATACAGGCGTCCCTCGAATAGCACGATTAAAAATTGTGAAAATCCTCGAACACGAAATTCAAATAACACGCGACTATCATATCAAATAAAAAGTAGGCGTGTCAATGGTCCGATTCTCCGTTTTCGTTATAAAAGAGTCCTTCAAGAGAGAGCGTCTTCGTGCCGGATTTCGTGACCATTCTGTTACTCGTTCTCCTGTAATCGTGGTTGTGGTACGTCGTTAATAAAGTACGCTTGTTATTACAATGAACCGGAAATAATTTCGAAATTTCCTTGGTCTATATTGGTTATTATTGAAAATTATTACGAATAGATTTTGCTATGTATACTTGCTAAAGAAAATAAAACAACCCGAAGGTTGTTCAACGTTTTATGTAAGTCTTAAAAAGGTTTTTAATATTAAATATCTAAGATTTTGAAATAATATTTAAATAGTTTTCAACATACTTGTACTTGCATTTGTACAATTTTGCTAACGGCGCTGTTTTCAGTCATCATCGACTGGATGGACAGGAATCAAGTTGATTTTCCATTCCATTGTGTTTAGTTTTCATATTTTTGTACGCTTCATTTTACGATCAAAACAGCAGCATTTGTTTAATCTGAAGAATCGTACGATTATTTATTTCACTGCGAGTATGTCGCCATCTTTCCAGCACTTGCAAGAGTTTGCAACTACACAAGACTAAAATTGTATCCATGTCATAGCAGATAGTTTGTTCTTGAACTATTTGACGTCATTTCTCTTTGTACGTGTGCTCGCTAGCCTAACTAACGGTACAAGTGTCCTTGAGCCGAGCCCCCGAAATCGGTTTTGATTGGTCGAAGCTGCTCCCGCTTGCGTTGACTTCTCACTGCTTTGATATTCAAAAACATTCATTCTAAAGTTAAAATTATTAGACTTCATCTCCACGAACCGTGGAAAATATTGCTTACCTTAACACTAAATTTATTGCCCATCATGTTTCACTGCCATTTCACCTTAAAAAGCGTTCTTGCCACAGCTATGTGTCTAAAGCATCTTTCGTCAATTCATTTAGTTTTATTATTGTTATGCATCAATAATTATCAATTTCTTATGGATGTACAGTATTTTCGTCAAAAGACGAAACTCAGTTATTAACTATTCTCAGCTCAATCGTTGATTCAACAAATCCACAACAATGCTAGAGGCTACCATCCACAAATCAGCTGATTTTCGCAATCGTTGGTTTGTTTGCACTCGTTTATTTGTTTCTAGTTAAGTTCTGCATTGTCAACACAAAACAGCATAATTACGCAGCAATAAATAAAAGTCACCACTTTTAGTGAGTGTTGAATATAAAATGTAATGTTATTAAATATTATTTAAATATTTTTAGGTAATATTGATATTTATATTATTTCTAATATTAAATTATAATTTGGTCCATTTAAGGAGAATATAACTACTACACAATTTTGCATATATATATTCGATTCGTTGGTTTGAATTATATTGTACATTTAAATTGATTTTTTTGCACATTGGAAATGATTTCAATATTTTCAATAAATCCAAAATAAACATGTTTTAGTACTCTGGTTTGTTTTCAAATACGCTGAACAGAATATACATTTCAGTATTTTCGCCCTGCAGTACTTTTTTGCAAGAATCGTATTATATTTTAATGCTAAAATAATTTCGTACTATTGTAATTTGCAACACTGGCGACAACTCGTTACTTGCGCTCGCTACTCAGTCGGTCCTTCTGTTTTGTTCATACAGAAATTTCCTCAAGATTTCGTTAGTTTCACGCGAGTTGTCGAAGCGAGTGAAAGTTTTATGGTCGGTGTCTGGGATTCGAGCTGGATTCACTCTTGAATAAATTAAATAAAAATAAATTAGGAATAAAGAAGTGCGTTCACGTGGAAAGCACTTGCTACAAGACCGTGTGAATGTGAGTGCAATAAAGAAACCAATTACTTCATGTTATACAACTCAGAGATGTGTTAATGTTTTAGCGAATAAACCATGGTTTGTGCTATCTAATGTTTGTTTTTAATTTGTGACGATGTAATCACCTCCCAGATATAAGTAGCAAAAACAAAACTAAGAAGAGAAACCACGGTATAAGCAAAGAATAGCTGATTTGTTCATATATACTCTATATAGTCACAATTTATCCGTGAACTGTAGAATATTTTACACGTATTCATATTTCCTTAGAACCGAGAAGTTAGTATATACACGCATTCTTCTTCAACAAGAGAAAGGTAAAAACTTTAAATTATAACACTTTTGAGTAGTATTTTTCGAGTGTTTCATTCGAGTTCCATTAAAATACTTAAAATATTGCTTCTTTATTTCTTTTCGAAGTGGTTCCAATTGGTTTTTTCACATTTCTGTTTCTTCACCTCACGTTTTATTTTTATCGTATTTATCTGTGTTTTGCTGTTCATGTACTCCGTGCTTATATATTTTCTTTTACGTTTAATAAGCTGCTGTTTAAGGGAGATTTATTGTTACCCTACATAAGATACTAGAAAGTAGGAGAAACGCAGTTAATCAGATGGCAACAAAATTAGTTAAATCAACATTTTAACACATTTATAGCACATCGTTTTACGATGATTCCATGGAAAATATTAAAAATTTACGTTAGTGATTTTATAATTTTTAAATATAGATTTTGCAGGTGTTTTTAGAGGAGTGTGAAAGAGAGGAAGAGAGAGGTACATGTTTATTACTTACGACCCGAAAACCAACCTTGACAAAGTACATGTTCATTACGTGAATACAAATAAAAATAAAATGAATCATATTCACAACAAAGAATTAATAAAAACACATCAATAAAGTAAACACATCAATTAAATTAGTATTATTATGTATATTTCAAGACTATTTTCCCCAACATGTCTTTTGCTCATTTTCCAGGTTTTTCTAGACAATCTAGTCACTAACTAAGCACTCACTTAGCGCAACATCAACTGCATCTCACTTCATATTAAATGCAATGCTGTTTGTAGAACGCGCTGTCGTCGTGAAGCGAACGATGGCAAGAACCTGCTTTTCTAGTTTCAAGTCGTCAAAAAATCGCAAGCCACAGACTTCATGGAAGCTGTTCGAATGAAAATAATTGTACGGAGCTGATGTTAATGTCTGTGGTTTTGCGGAATTCAAGTAGAAGATTCTTCGATTCATTTTGGATACGTTTTTTTAGTTAATCAATCTTGTTAAAATAAGAAACAAAAGTAAAAGCTTTGGTTTCTTTTGGGTTAGGTTCTATGAAATGATCTTAAATCATAAATGTTCTTTTAAGTTTTTTGTAAACATTGAAATTTCTGCCTATCTGTCTGTCTCAATGGATATGCAAATGAAAGCATTTCGAATAATAGCCGCTGCCTCATACAAACAGCTTCCTTATGCTGTAAACGTTGCTAGTTTTCTGGAAAATATTGACATTGAAATATGTATATGCAAAGTATCACATCCACTCTCATGCAACAAAAAATTACTAATGAAACAGAAACCTTGATCAATTTGAGGCTGCAGTATAATGATGTGCATACATACACACATACATGTAATTAGTATATAGTATAAACATATTCTAGTTATGATTTTATGTCAATTATGTTTTTATCATTCATAAATTATTATTGTACTTGCTTTGTTAATTGAAATTCTGCTGTGGTGTTTATGTATGTGTTCTCGTACATAGTATGTGTGGGGAAAACTTTGCTAACAGGTTTCAGCTTCTGTGATTCCTTTCCTCGTGGAGCTGCGGCGACCTCCGCAATCGAGGTGGATACGCGCTGTTGAACTCCTCTTTTATGCAGTTGAATCCAATCAACGACTCGGCGTTGTGCTTGAAAATCTACGGCTGTAGTCTGTTTTTTATTTTTAAAACATTTTATTCTTTATTACGTTATTCGGTTTGCTTTTTCCTTTTATCCTTTTACTTTAAGTACCGCATTTTTCACATTTTGTATGAATTTAAATGAACTTCAGTGCAATGATAAACAGAAATGAAACTCCTATGTTCAAAATTAATTCCAATTTTGGAAAATAGCTCGTTGTTTATTTTTGTAAAAAAATGTTTTCCACTTGTGAACAACATCCTTATGTTTTAAGGTGCTGGCTTTAATCACAATAATTTTGCCCATTCAACTGAATATCACGTTCCTGCCGAGTGTTTCTATGAATGTCGCCAAAATAGATTCATATACTAGATGCGAATACGAATAAAGCTGACTCTATGCGTTGAACGTGAGTAGAGCACTTTTTATGAATGTTTTATTCAGCAAATTTTTGCTTACTCATTAAGAATTTCAACACCTTTTAATTGTTGGTTTATATGGTTAATATTTTACCAATATAATGGAACTTCAATTAACAGTAGGCAGAAATTGTTTAGAGAAATAAATGATTGCATTTGAAAATTTAAAGTAATTCCTGGTAATAATAAAAGTAAGGGGGGAGGGAGTTTAAACACATCACATGTTTTAACAGGAACACGGTTTAGTTTATTTTCCTTTTTTATATTGT
Organism: Myopa testacea; assembly: GCA_949629155.1. Taxonomy (NCBI): domain Eukaryota; kingdom Metazoa; phylum Arthropoda; class Insecta; order Diptera; family Conopidae; genus Myopa; species Myopa testacea. The sequence goes on from OX451348.1 coordinate 31,989,871, forward strand.
GTCATCTGTGAAATGAAGCCAAAAAATAACATATTTCATACATTTTTCTTATAGATATTATATTTTTCAGTATAAGCTGTGATTTAATATTAAATGAAGTAACTTGAGACGCAAAACGTAATACATACGTAAGGTATCAGTGTTTATCGTAAATTTGATATCGTATTTATACTTACTACGAATTGGGACCCAAAAATAAAGCTTTTCTTCAAAAATTCACAGATGTTTGTATCTAGAAATGTATTTACAAAACAACAAGTGTTCATTTTTTTTAATATTTCTTATAATTCAGCTATGAATACGTCGCTAATTTCCGTTCCTCGGGCGGGTTCTAAACTATTTAAATATAGAATTGCGTACATATGTAATTTTTTTAGAATTTGGAACATTCGCTAAACGAATATACTAAAAAAATAACCAAATAAAGTTTATTATAAATAGCAAAAAATACAGTATGTCGTTTTTGCCATTTTAGTCTTTAATTTTGAAATATGTACATAGATATACGGAATTTCATGATCTCATCATACATACGATTAATAAATCTAAAAGCAAAGTAATAAATAATAATAAATAAATACAAAATTATAATAAATAATATAATATAATAAATATATAATAACATTTAATTTTAAAAGATTTTATTTAAAATACTTTGAATTACAAGTTACAATAATAATAATAATAATAATGAAATAACTTCATCACCGCACGAAGAAGAAGAATCACATAACCCCTCTTTTATATAACGGCATTTTTGCTCTCTCTTTTTCACCTTTCTGTTGTTTACTTCTTCTGGTCATTTATTTTGTTATACTTGTGGTTATTTAATGTGAGCACCTCATTTTTTGTTGCCACATTTTTATTGGCAACACTTCGATTGCAGTCATCGGATCGACTATCATTTCATATGCGATAATTTTCGATAATGTTTTATTTCGGTCCGCATTCTGAAAGTCACTTTAGAATACTTTCGTGTTGAAATCAGCGAATTTTTACAAATTGCAACTCTACTCTTTTGGTTCTTCTATACGAATCTTTATTAAAGACTTTAAAAATTAGGCTAATTTATAGAACAATCAGTTCAGGGACGTTTACTTGAACCCTTTCCATTAAATTAAGGTGCAATATTGATATTGGATATCTACTGATATTGGACCTTGTTGTTGACTTGACTATTTAAATGTTTAAAGATACTGAAGATATGAAATTCCGTTTATCATCTGAAGAGCTTTTAATAGTTTCGGTCTTTATTATAAGCGGAGTACATCAAGTAGAAAGCAATTAATTTTGTTGAGAATTGCAATTATGATGTTTAGTAGTGCTGAAAATTATTTGCCATTACTTTATTACGACTTCCGATAGTAAAACAGTCCAAGTTTCTTTGGGTTTTTAGCCACAAGATTTGTGAAGTAACTCGGTTTTCCCCCCAGATGTTTAATAAAGATTTCTATAAGTAAAATGATTAAAAAATCACTTCATTCCATTTCCAACTTTTCCAAACCTCAATGCAAATAAATTGAATAAAACAGTAAATTAGAAGACGTTTTTTATAGTTTCTAATATCAATGTTCGTAATATAATAAGTAATATTAAATTACAAAAATTGATTGCTTCCTTCTTTTTTTCCTTCCTTATTTTTGTTTTAAGCGCCTCAAAAATTGTGGTTCATCTGTTGAACATGTGCTCCCTTTTTGGTAGTTCCTGATTTCATTGCTTACTCTTATCCGTTACTTTTTTTCTGACTGACACTTGGCTCGTTACGTATTCATTCGGTACCTGGTACAAATACGCGACAAATGTTAGTCTTTTCTCATGCGTTTTGTCGCTTTTTATTGTTTTGTTTTTGTTCTCATAGTTTTGTCGCCTTCAATAGTGAGAATACGTGAGAATCTTCTTAACGACTGTTAATCTAAACGCTAAAAGTTGAACGTTGATAAGAAACTGAACACTGTATCAAAAGTTAGACGATTTCCAATGCAATTATAGTCGAACTGTTATGGAAGTTGAATTGGTATCTACAACCACGTACTACTTCTTGATAATCATAGAAGAACTACAACTTGTAAGATTCGGGAAACTTGGCTAAAAATAGAACAATGTTTACCCTTCTGGACTACAATTCGTGTAACTACAACTGATAACACTTTATGTTTCTATTAATAGTTCATTATCCATTGTAACTATTATCTGGGTTGTTTTTCTTTTTTTCGATTTTATATGCTCCCAAAAAATTGGACAAATATTGGTTTATTCAATCTCTCTTCACTTCATATGCTTCATCGAAATTAAAAGTTATTTTCAAAGTATTACACGCATTAATATTTATATGCTATAAATAGGAACTGCAGCAGTGTTTCTGTGTCTATTTTTAACTCTTTCTTATCTGTGATTTTCGAATTGTCTATATAGAGTACAATGTACAGTATAACTATAAATAGACTTCTGTCTTATCTTGTAGTTTAGGCATGTTTTTGTCACTTGTTCTGTTATCACAAAGTAGTTATTCTCAATTTAAGTGTAGCTTTAGTAATAAGATCACTGTTCCCATTTACATGTACCATCTATTGTAGTATCCATGAATATTATAACCCCGAACATCTACGTTGGTCTCTCAGATTATGGACTCTGTAATGATTAAATAGGTTTTATTGAAAGTAGTTGTAGGAACGTTTAATTTTACTTCATATTGAAAGTTACTATTCGTCTCACTAATAGTCATACATACAGACAGACAGATAGTCAGATAGACAAGCTAACTATTATTATTGTTTGCATGATGAAAGCAGAGTCTACTCGTGTCTTAAGTGTCTATTAATTATTCTGCATTCATTCAGTAAGAACAACAACAAGAAACAATAAAACTCGCTGCTGACTAATCAAGCATTGAAAAGCGATTCCGTGGAATTTTGTATTTACAGCAGATTTTCCACATCTATGCGAAGAAAAAGACGAAGAAGGTGAGGAATATTCATTCATAAAAAGAACATTGGCACAACTCATATGCGAGTATATGTTGTGGCTTAAATCTACTTGAAGTTTGTCTAATATTAAAATCAATTGATGCGATTATTTTCGAGGAATTGAAATCGAAATGAGTTTTCCTAAAACTATGTAAATATTTCATTTTAGCTATCTGGAATTTTAATATGTTATGATTTGCATAATTTTTATTCATTCTATGTTTTCAATTCAGCAGGAATAAAATCTATTATTAGATTTATAGCGGTTCTTAAAAACAATCGTCGGCATTCAAGACCAGTTCATTAGACTAACCATTTCCTGTCTGAGAATAGAATCTGTCTATTTTTCTATCATTCAATAGAGGTGGTACTTGTGTCAGTCGTTGAAGATTTGAGACTATTTAATAGTTCACCGACTATTTAAGCGAACTTTTGTTTGGCTTTTCGTATAGTTACAATATATTTAATTTTATACAAATAAAAATATATACTCTATTCGGTGACCGACGACTTATTATTGGGTCAAGAGATCAACCGGCTCTGGGAACCATTGCTGGAGAAAATTTTAATTTAATACATTTTATTAAATACGATTTGTGTACGTCGGTGCGTTGTTTTCGGACTTCAAATTTATTCTCTTTTCCTCCGTGCGACGACGCTTTTATCAATTGCGGGCTTCCGCAGTGAAATTCACATGAGAGTTGTTGCTGTTTCTGTTCCTATTCTATATACACATATTGAAAACACTGGTTTGTTAGTAGATTATGACGTTTGTGATTCAGACAGACGTCAATGTTTATACAGGGTGTTGTTTGCAAAATAAATTTAAATGGTAATGAAGAAAATGTTAATGTTAATGGTACTTAAAGCAACTTAAAAGCATATAAAACAGTTAAATCTAACACACATTGTAATCAAATTATATTTAAAGGATTATTTGTATAGCTCGCGATAGTCGATACTTGAAAACTTTAAAAAGTCTCAGCAGAAGAACTGTACTCATATTCTAGTCACAAGACACAAACTATCATTCACTTAAATGACGAGGTTACACACACAACTCCTTGAATACAACTTTTGGAAAAGTTTCAGTACCATTTTCGACATGTTTCCTTTATTTTTGATTTTATTACGACTCTTATGCGAGATACGCTATCTGATTGAAGTACAGTTATTAGTATTATATACCTTTTTATCAGTTCGGCGAAAAACTAAACTGTAGCTCTTTCAATGCACTATGAACTCTAATCTCAGACACTCATTCAATCTTTACACTTGTTAATAAGCCGCTTATAATCAAAAGTTTTTAATTATATAAAAAATTTCCCTTTTTTCCATATAAACTTATTGTTCCGGTTTTTAATATTTTTTTATGAAATATATTATATTATATAAATCAACAATGTTGGCAGATTATTAAAGAACCACTCAAGCGCAAACTTGTGGCAAATTGCAAGTAATTATTTATGAATGATTATCATTGTGAGTAAATCATTAATTAAACAAATTACAGTATATACGTAAATATATCTTATAATGTATAAAGTTGTATAATCAAAATAGAAATTATTGAAAAAATGTGTAAGCTATAAAGAAATAATTCAGTATTTAATAATATAGTAATAATAGTAATAAAATAATAATAAAATAATAATGATAGCCATTCAATTAATATAATAAATACAAAAAAATATAAAAAAATAAAATATCGTATATATTATTTAATTAAATTGAATTGTTCACTTTTTTATTAATTGTGAAGAAACGCATTCAGTCCACTCTACATGAACTCAGATAAAACTATTATTGTTCAAACTAAAGCACTATTTATTTGTATAAATTTATTGTATACGAGTTGCTGCTGTTGGTGTATGATTCCTTTTTAAGGGGTGAAACGAGGCGGCGGAACGAATCATTCGACGAAGCAAAACAAAAGAAAACAAACAGCTGCTGATTTTGCTATTAATTAAGTATATAAGAACCCGCATATTAAATTTTATGGAACATTTTGGTTTTGAGTTATAAAGAAAACGGTTCACTAATCGATGCTGTTTAAAAGAACACAAAAAACTATACAAACATTATTTAGTTACATTACGGAAATCAAAAGTTTCATATCGATTTTGAATCGTGTGAGAATAAGGATGAGAAATCCTAAGAAATACATCTATAAACGTTTTAAGAGTAAAACATACTCTGGAAATTCTATTAAATGAATAACTGTTGAGTTATAACTATTAGCGAAAGTTGTGTTTACAAGTTATTCATGAATCATTTTTCGAAATAGGCTCTGTTATGAAGAAACAGCTTCAAGACCTTCCCCTTTATACTTATCTGGCACTGCCAACAATAAACATCACCACCTTCACTTCTGGTACAAGCAAAAGTGATGACTGAGCGACTTTAAGCTTGGGTACTAAAGTACGTAGGTACAGTGTTGCTACCCATTTGCTGCTCTTTATAGTTACGTTCGCGTCATATTAAAATTCGAGTCATTGCGTTCTTCCGAATCAGGAGAGAAAAGTGGTTTTTTTTTTTTTTGGACAGAAAGAATTTGGAACAATTTGAGAGTTGTGATGTACAAATGTTGAAACTGATTTTAAATGACCTTCCCGATGAGTTGCAAACTCCAAATTTTAAGTATAGCTCAGAATTCGATGAAAATGCAACTATTAAGCATAAACTATTATAATTCTTATAATGCACATGGGGAAAACGCTCTACGAAGTATAAATATATTATGTCCCCTTCATAAGTTCTGTATATTATCTGTAATCTTTAAGTTCTGTCTTTAAGTTCATGCTTCCTGCACCAATGAGGGCTCAAGTGCTCCCCGTCCGGTCCTGAATGAAGTGGTGCCGGCGACCTACATATGTATAAAACACGTTTTATATAGAAATTTCATATATTCCTAAACGTGTTTTTGAATAGGTTTTCAAATAGTTTGATAAAGTTATTAAATATTTACAGGTTTCATTACGGTAATAGATTTCATGTGTACGCAATCCTGTTTTAAAGGTAGTAAATATTTATTTTTAAGGACGATGAACAACGGACATTTTTAATGGTGTAGAAGAATGAGGACTTTACTTCGACCTTGACCGTTAAAATGGCATCGGCAGCCTTTGACATTACTGACATGTAGTAGCAGCCACTGAAAACAACAAAATAAATCTAACTACTAACGAATTATGAATTATTAATAAGGAAAAATTCCAACCTCTTCAGTAGCAGAGAGCAATTACGAACTCTTTAGCTTTACGGTGCACTAGAATAGAATATATTGTACTATAGTATAGCATATTCTAGTATAGTATAGCATATTCTAGTATAGTATAGCATATTCTAGTATAATATAGCATATTCTAGTATAGTATAGCATATTCTAGTATAATCCTGCATATCCTAGTCTAATATAGCATATTCTAGTATAGTATTTGTAGCTACAATAATTGGAGCAGAATATGATGTAGAAAACCATGACATCTAAACTGAAGTGAACTAATGTTATGCCTGTTATGTATGTCGGTCAATTAAACACAGTTATTAAAAAATATTAATGACCGTAATGTTTTTTCTCTTTTGCGAACTGGTTTCGAAAACTTTTGAACTGATGTTATTATTGTTGGAATTCCACAATGTGTCTCTCTCTTTTATTTTATTAAACTTTGCTTCGTTTTACTTTGATTATTAACATCTGTGTTTACTTTGACTCAGTATCCAGGTTGAAAATTTTCAAAAAAAAATGTCGACGTAGAGAAAATTTATCGAAAAATAATTGTATAAAACTTAAAATGATTTTATGGCTTTTTTTTCAAAGGTTTTTTTGAAACAAATACAAATTAATACTCAGATTCTAAAGTACATTTACAATGTTGTCGAGTTGCACTTTTCGTCATTTCCATTGCGTGAATCATTCGAATTCACTTGAAATGGTTTGAAATATTATATGAAACAATTTACTAATTATTTGTACAATAATTAAATTTATTTCCACGTCAGTTCACGGTTAAAGTCCATGTTTTACATCGCAAGCAGTTTTAAGAATGGCAAAAATCATAAAATCAAACCATTTCTGATTCTCTTTTTAGAAACATCTTTGATAAAGTTGTATAAAACGTAGAATGGTTCTTTCTATTCATATTTCTTTACTTGTTTTAAGTTCTCTCTAATGAAAGAGTTTTTCGCAAAATATTTTTACTTAAATCGCTACTTAGTATGTACTTGAAATTAGTTTTAACCTCATGATTACTCGTACATGCATCGTATTTTGAACTTACTTCCGTCTCTCGAGAGTTTGTTCGGTTATATAAGCAAACTGATAAGCCAATCAATGGTTTAAATGAGGTTTTTCTGATAGTATCTGCTCATTTTATCGTATTGAATGGCGTTTCTTTTCGCTGAGGTGCTTTATTGCTTTCTTGCAAAAAATACACGATGACTTCACATTTTAAGAAAATGTATTGTGGACATAAAAAAATTAAAAGGTTGGTCAAGAAATCTGCCACAATTTTATATACGTATGTATTTAAATTTTCTGTATACAAATCATAAATGCTAATTCACTTGAAAACTTTTTGCTGATGGAAAGATTTTTGTGTCTGCTCTGAAAAAAATGTCTGCTTTGAATTTTCTCGAATCAAATACAATACAAAATGCATTTCAGTGCTGCACCAGTTGCGAGTCCATCCCGACGAATCTCAAGCTCTTGAATAGCACGCCAGCGAACTGCATTAAAAGCTAATTGAGTGCTAAGCTAATTTTAAAGTCATACACGCACTTCGGTCGTCCGGTCAGTCACTCATTCGTACTGCTCCGTAAAACAGCCCATGATAACCGCTGTTCATTCTTTTCTTCCGTTCTTCTGTTCCCCTCTCTCTCTCTCTCTCTCTTAACATTGCCTATACTTGAACATTGTACACATACAAAGACTTTGGTTAGAATCATTTTAAAATATATTTGCAATAATCTGCTAAACAAAGATTATATCATATAGAAATTTGAACATGCTTAAACGGAATATCAATGTCTCTAGGAAATTTTTCTCTAGATGTTATCCTCGTCAGCTAAATAAATGAAATGAACAATTTAAAATTTGCGCACGCGTGGGTTATAGTCGGAGCGATTCATCCAATCCTTCAAGGCGCAATATACCGATAGGATGAAGCCAATGGTGGATATGATGAAGACGAACGGGGTCAGCAAGAGTATAAATCCGAAAAATGGCGTATCAGTGCATTTGGCCAGAGTCATTTTCCAGAGCAAACGACGTGCTGAAAAGCGTAGAATCGACTTGGCGCGCCACAAGATGTACGTCAAATTGTTAAGATAAGCCATGATCAGAAGTAGCCAGCGCAAGATGAGCAGTAGCAATGTGAGGCTGCCCCATACCAACTTCAAAAACTGTTGGTAGAAGAAGTTGTCATATACTCGGTCTGCGAAGAGCATAATTTTGTCCAGACGTGGCCCGGTGAGCATCTTGTTCCTGAAATGCTTCCACAAACGCCTGCCTGGGGTGGTTTTGGGTTCATGGAATTGCACATACCGGTACATATTTGGGTTCGCATTAATTTCTTTGTCCGAGTCGGAGTCGACTAACTGAAGACGGCAGCGCTCGAAATTGCGAAACATGGTGGCGTCACCCTCGTAGTTGCCATTGAGATTGCTTGCAGCATGCTTCTTAGATGACTTTTTGGAGCTGTATGAGGGTGAATGGGCTTTTAGACGGGGATTTTTTGGGAGCTGGGAGCACTTACCGGCGTTTCTTTCCATGACCACCTTTATACATCGGCGATTCTGCCAAGAAAGGAACAAAATTTAATCCATCCTGGTTCTTATTCATTGTTAGATGTTTGGCTTGATAAAATTTTAGTATAGAAATAATAGTTTTGATATTAAAATAGTTTTGATAAAATTCAATCGAAAAGATATAAAATTTTGAATTAAAAAATTTTTTCCAATTGATATATGTATATAGTTCAAAAAGTTCTGTGATCTTCAACGAATATTTTTCGATTAATTAGAAAAGTAGAATTATTTTATATCTGAATGATCGTATTTCAAGTACTTCTTCGATTAGGCTGTTTTCAACAAGTCTGTTTTCAACAAGTATGTTTTCAACAAGTATGTTTTTAGCAATTATATGAGCCTCGCAGTATTTGGACATCTTTTTTGCAAAGTTTTTTCTCGATATATTATGCAGAAACGTTTTCTGGCCATATACTATAAATAAGCTGAAGTCAATGTACTGGAATAAGTTTATTACTTGTTTAAATGTGTGAGCTAATCTCGACGAAACTAAAAAATATCCGGAACGCGGTTTACATTCGACATCTTTAGTTTTCAATCAGAGCTCGCCTTTAGTCGTGCATTTCTGTATTACTTCCTTCTTTATTTATGTTATTATTCATACAATTTAATCTGGACATTCTTCTCATGCGTTTTTCTTTATTTATTTTTGTATCCAAACAGAGCCGTTGTAATCGCGCCCTATCATTTGAGCCCAACAACACATCAACTGAATCATCCGCTGCGAATAAACCACCAGAAACAAAAACAAATAATCATTATATCCACTTTCTGTAAACACTGCAATATCAAATTTAATAAAAATCAACGCCGAGCTTGATCAGTAAAAACCCAAGGCGCGGTGATGCATGAGGAGGTGTCATTAATTTAAAACGCAGTCACAGAGGCAGCGTCGAGGACACTGCCAGCGAATTAAACGCATTAAATACCTACATAGTTGTAAAACGAAACTGTCAGCGTGTCATTATGAGCCACTTTAAGGTACTGCTGGCTACATGCTACTGCCTGTTGGCTTTTGTGGCTCATATACAATCGGAGATCTTGCTATACAGCGATTTGGAAGGCCCCAACGTTTGTAAGAAAAGGGAAAAGTACGTGTGTTGTGATTTTGTATCTGTTATTCTTCGATTTCCTGAATTGCTTTTGTTTCTCCCTGCAGCTATAATGTCGAGGTCACCTTCACCGAGATGCAACCGTATCAGGAGCGCGGCTCCACCTGGTGTTTAAGCGTCCCGCCCAGATGTTCAACCTATCGACTAGTCCACCGAAATGTGAATAAAACCCAAATTTTAACGAAGACTCGCGTGGTTCGCGACTGTTGTGGTCAGTTGTCGTCCCAAAGACCTTTTTTACCTATTTACCTTTTTTTTAAACTTTATCCACTAATCGTTCGCAACTCTCCCAACAGATGGCTACAAACGCGGCCCGTCTGGCAATGAATGTATTCCCGTATGCACGCAGGAATGTCAACACGGCAAGTGCATAGCTCCGGAGAAGTGCAAGTGTGACCACGGCTACGGTGGACCTGCTTGTGATATAAGTTTGTGATTTTTCAGTATACGTTTTAATTAGCCATTAATACGCTTTGAACGCTTTTGCATCTCCTTTTAATGTTGTGCTCGTATTGTGTAAAATATTTGTTAAATACTTTTAGCAATTGCTTTAAAGTGGTCTTGAGAAAGTTTGCTTTCAATTAAATAATCAAATTGTATGGTGATTAGAACGGAAATAATAAGTGGGCCATCGTATGGTTTCTTTTTAAAATTTCGTTAATTGTAACATTTTTTAAATATTAATTTCTTTAAAGAAAAGTAATATAAAAAAGTAACCAGTCGATGGCCCACCCCTTATATATACACCTAGTGAAAAGAAATCAGCTTAAATAATTAACTGATAACATTTCGGGTATTTTTAAAACTGAGAACAATTAATGGCTCGTAAAAGTCTGCATTTAAAATTGACTTATTTTCAATTGAAAGATCTTTTTAGACCGCAATTTGTAATGAGTAGTTCTTAAATATGTGTATTTTTGCTTTTTTTTCCTTCCTATGGTTTGATTCATAAGTAACTTGACTTAGTTTAAAGATTTTTTTATTTCTTTGGCTTTTTATTAACTCAATCACTTTCCCACACAAACCCTAATCACACAACTAAGCAAAACTTATTGATGACGGCACCTTAAACCTTTATTTATCCAGTTATCCCTCCCACAACGCACAATAGTGTGGTCATTAATTAAAAAATACCCTGCAATGCTTTCCACTAATCTCGCAGCAAATTCGCATATAATTAGAACTCCTTGGGAAATAAAGCCTTCCAGAAATACCAGATCAGATATACTATAATAAAAAACTAAACGCTTTGAAGCTCTAAAAACGAGCCAAACTAAATAAATTTATAACTTAAATCCACCATAGATTGTCCACCTGGTTACTGGGGACGTGATTGCGAACGGAAGTGCGACTGCTTTAATAATGCGACCTGTGAGCCCTACACGGGCGCCTGTGAGTGCGCAAAAGGCTACACGGGCGAGAAGTGTGCCGACACTTGTCCGCCGAATCGTTACGGCGCTGAGTGCTCGGAAGAGTGTCGCTGCGAAAACGGGGGATCCTGCCATCACGTGTCCGGCGAATGCTCATGTGCCCCGGGTTTCACGGGACCACTGTAAGTGTATCGGGGGAGTGGAATGGAATGGAATTGATTTTCAGAAGGAATTCATGCTTCAATAGAATATTACGTCACTTTTCTTTAAATTTCCTGATTTAAATGCTTTTCGGTTGTTTTCTATGTTAAATTTGCGACATTTTGTTAACTTTTGGAGCATGATGAAGCTCGAATTTCCTCCTGATTATACACTCACTCGATTTCTTCGCGATTATTTAACTATTAATACTGATCCGAATATCATAATCCACTCAAAGATGTGAAGAACAGTGTCCGGATGGAAAGCACGGTGTTCAATGCAAGCAAGATTGTCGCTGTCAAAATGACGGCAAGTGCGATCCCCAGACCGGCGAGTGCTTGTGTCCACCCGGCTGGACCGGTGATGTCTGCGCCAACAAGTGCCCCAACGGCACGTTTGGGCCGAACTGTGAGCAGCACTGCGAATGCTTCAAGGGTGCTCCCTGCCACCACATTAGCGGCAAATGCGAGTGTCCGCCGGGCTACATGGGTGAGCGCTGCTTCGACGAGTGTCCGGACAGCCTGTTCGGACTGAACTGCAGCCAGCAGTGCAACTGTGTCAATGACGCCGCCTGCGACAAGGCCACCGGCGAGTGCAGGTGCAACATGGGCTGGGAAGGTCAGGACTGCGGCACGCGTTCCTGTCCCTCCGACAAATTCGGCGAGCACTGCAACAAGACATGCGACTGCGAGAAGGAGCACACGCAGCTGTGCCACCCGGAGACTGGCAAGTGTGTTTGCCAGACGGGCTGGAGCAGTGCACAGTGCAATCGGCCCTGCACTTTCCTGAAGTACGGACCCAACTGTGAGCTGTCCTGCGATTGCAAGAACAACGCCAAGTGTTCGCCGGTGAACGGCACGTGCTTCTGCTCGGCCGGCTTCCGTGGACCCAGCTGCGAGGAGACCTGCGAAGAAGGCTGGTTCGGTCAGGATTGTGCCGAGCGGTGCGATTGCCAAAATGGGGCTAAATGCTCGCCCGAGACGGGGCAATGCTTCTGCACTCCCGGCTGGAAGAATATCAAGTGCGATCGTCCTTGCGATACAAATCACTACGGCCAGGATTGCAAAGGTGTGTGCGACTGTCAGAACTCGGCAGCATGCAACCCTCAGAGTGGCGCCTGCACGTGTGCGTCCGGTTGGACCGGCAAGAAATGCGAGCGCAAGTGTGATTTCGGCACCTTCGGTCATGGATGCGCACAGCAGTGCGAGTGCGACTTCAACAATACGATCGCGTGTGAACCGACGGTGGGGCGCTGCATATGCAAGAAAGACTGGGGAGGTACGTTACAGAAGCAGAAGAGGAAGGCGAATGATAAGACTCCAGTAGTCTCATCGATTTCATAAAAAGTTACCATGAATACATTACAAACCCCACATCTTCCCTCCCCCATTCACTTGTCCCCGATCCCAATCGATCCGGGCGTCCCGAGTGTTGCATGATCCATCCCATAATCCAATTTTATTTTGAACCCATTAGAAACAATCCTCATTGCTCCCATCTTCATCTACCACCATCACGACATTACCATCAATCACTCTCATAGATATCACTTTCTTAGTGTTTTATTTATTTTTCTTCTTAATTTTGCAATTTGATTTTTTCTTCTACGAATTTTTATTTATGCGTTGCGTTACTTTGTTGTGTTTGCATTATTGTTGGCACGCCCAATGAGTAGGCGTCCGTTGCGAAAACAATTGTGATCCTGGTTTTTACGGTGAGAATTGTGACCAAGTTTGCAGATGCATGAACAACTCATCGTGTGACCCCGAGACTGGCAACTGCATTTGTGACATTGGCTGGACGGGCGAGGACTGCTCACAACCCTGTCCCCTCGGCTTCTATGGATCCGGTTGCAGGGAAAAGTGTCCGGATATTGTGCATGGTAAGTGATATTGGCGAAAGTGCATTAATCCTTTGCTGTTCATTGATTCATACTCAACAATAACAATTTACATGCAGGCAACAAAAGCTGCGATCCCATCACAGGAGAAATTCTCTGTCGGCCCGGTTACATTGGCCTGACGTGTGAGCATCCTTGTCCGGCCGGTCGCTACGGTCCCGGATGTACGTTGAAATGCAAGTGCGAGCACGGAGGTGAATGCAACCACATTAACGGCCAGTGTCAGTGTCCGCCGGGCTGGACGGGCGCCAATTGCAACGAATCCTGTCCGAAGGACTTCTACGGCACGAACTGCTCGCAGCGTTGTCGTTGTCAGAACCATCGGGGCTGTCGCAAGAACGACGGACTCTGTATTTGTCAGCCAGGATGGATGGGAACGCGATGCGACGAAGGTGAGGAACAAGTATTGCAAATCCTATCTCAGCCTATTCAGAATCTTAAGAATCAATTTATACAGAAGTCTGATTCTTTTCTATGTCTTTAGTGTGTCCCGAGGGTTTCTACGGTGAGCACTGCATGAACTCCTGCGAATGCTCGACGCAAAACTTTGTGTGTCAAGCGGCTAAAGGTTGCGTATGTCGCAAGGGTTACACTGGGGAGAACTGTGATGTTGCGACTGCTGAGCAGCGCATACAGGAACTCGAAGTAGAGCGTGAGTGTCTCGAGAATCGAATAGAGTAAAACAGAGTAAATCACCATATCCCCTTCTTCCTCCTCTTCCTTGCAGCCAGTCGCGCCGGCCTTGCATGGGGCTTAGTTTTAGCCATACTTTTTGTCAGCATTGTTGTGGCCATTATCGTCTACTATCGTCGGCGTGTCTCGAATCTGAAAGAAGAAATACAAGTTCAGTACACCAGCGATTCAACAGCGGGCTGGCCCGATCGTCATAACTTCGATAACCCCGTCTACGGACTCCAGGGAGCAGAATCGCGTCTGATCAACAATTTACGTCCCAAGATGAATAACCTGGATCGCAGTCTTTCGGAATACGGCGACGACTCGAATACGAGCAGCCGCGGTAAGTTTCTAGAAAGAATTTATATGGTGTACATGCCTTAAAGTCAATCCTTGCCCTCTCCCAGCTGGCACTTATTCAATCAACTACAATCGCGACATGATGCATAAGAATCAAAATGCTGATCTTACTAATCCGTGCGTCTACAACGCTGTCGACGGATGTTTCAAAGAGGAGCACGTTTACGATGAAATTAAACAGAAAGAGGGATGCAAAGGTAAAAACAAACACTCAACCATGTGATGATCAGCTCGTAATTACCTCAACACTTCAGATTATTCAATACTTGTTTAGATATTATTCACACTTGTCTGTTTCCGTTTCACTTTTATTTTTCTTATATTAATCTCTGCGTCTTTTCCACTCATTTCATGTCAAAGCTAAAGATTACCGCAAGAAACTATTTCCCGATGGTAAGAAATCAAGAACAAGCAATACGATGAATTCTGTCTGGTGTGCGTAATACAAATTTTCATTATTTGCGTTCTTCGTTCATTTATTTATATTTTTTTTTTTTTTGTTAATCGAAAGGTTTAAACTTTCAATTTCACTGTTTTGGGTATTTAAAAAAGAAAACAACCGATATTTCCCGAAAAGCTTGGTCTATTTTACGTTTTACGTTTATTATCCTGTTTTATTTAGTTTTAAGTGAGGCTTAGAGGTTCATTTAGAGGTTACAATTAGATCTGTCTGCACCAGCTTGATTTTGTCGAAGAGATACACCAGATAGTTGTTGATAGTATGATTAGGAAAACATCACCAGTTATTATGTAGATGTTATCAAACTTTCAAGTCTTTTGTTTTAAAAAATCGACTTCATATTTTACCCAAATCGATGAGTTGTTTCTCTGCATTATTTATGATTTATGTTGTAGTATAATACGTATATCACCATATACTCCAATCCTATTATAGTGCACAGATATTTTAAATAGCACTTGTTTAGCATAATTTCACATCTGTACTCTCTTTGATTTTATAATAAATTGTTACTATATTTAATGCACTGTTAAGTAAATCTTAGTGTATTACTTAGTGTATAATTGTATAGTGCACAATATTAGAAATTAAACCTTTACGATTATTTCAATCGTCGAAACACTCTTTGTTTCTGTTTCACTCCAAGAAATATAATCAAATCAAGAAATGTATTCAATCCGCAGCAATCGATAGCCTGTTGACAGTAGTTTTTGATTTTATACACTTTCCACGAACATTGATTAAACAGAAACTTTTTGGAGGCTCTTTCAAAGCTTTGTTCAAGATTATCGGACATCTGAAAGTTATACTTAAACTCAGGATCATTCTTACGAGAAAGAATTAACTTATATCGTAATCCATATAAAATTAACCTTGCTTAGTGGAAGTTGCTTCATAGATTGCGGAAATATGTTTCGTCATTCTATTTCTATGTACTTTTAACTCTATCTCTCATTCTTTTTTATTTTCAACGCACAGATGAATACGATCATTTAAATTACTCGAGTCCGAGCACATCGCAGAAGCCTCACTACCATCGCATGAACGACTCAATGCTCAACATAAATCAGGATGAAGGAAAGGCGAGTAATTTGAAGAGCATAAATGGTCTGCTTGGCAAGACAAACACCGCTACTGCTGCTGTCCCTGCTGTGCAAGTTGGTATCGTTGATAGCTGCTGCGTCGACAACATCTCCGACACCATGAATATGTCGTGTAGCACCGCATCGGCAGGCTCCAGTCCACAACGAAACATTTAATCTATTTTATCAAGTTTTCTTCATTCATCTACTTATATATTTCGTCTATATTATTTGTCAACAGATGTCTTTAGTCATTGGCTGTTTTTTTTTTTTTTTTTGTGTAATGCTAGTTTTTTGAAGAACTGAAAATTCTGCGATCTGAGCTGCGATCCCGATCAGTCGAATATTATATTTTGTATTTTTTTAAAGAATTAGTATTAATACCTTAGACTTATTTATATTTTATAGATATTTTCTACTGAGAGCTATGTACATCGTAGTTTTGGGATGGAAGAAGACCGACCTTCTTTCTTTTGTGCTCAAGGGGAATGAAAAGAAAATATTTTAGATATCTTTATTTTAATATTTACATATTTTTAAAAACATAAAACTGTTTTTGCAGTTTTTACTCTATTTTAGCTCATAGTTTTTTTAACACTTATATTTTAGAAATATTTTAGACATAGTTTTTGAAATGTTTGCTCACGTTTTTCGAACAGTCAGAAATCTGTGAAAAAATTGTTGTAATATGAAAAATTTTATAGTGCATCCTTTATTTGTAAATGCATATACAAATCTATCCTACATTTAAGATATTTGCTTCCATCAGTCATTGATCGCTCTAAAAATTCGCAAACCATCACATCGTGTTTGGTTCCCGTCACTTCAATGAAACACTTGCTTTATTTACTGTGCATGTATTTTCTGTGTATAATTTAAATATTCGCAATCCGTTAGAATAAATATTTAATATTTCCCCATACCTAAAACCGCATATATTTTTTAAAAAATTCAAACAATCTATGGCAATTAATCATCGGGTCTAAGAGACCCTGAGAGAAACTGAGAAATCATTGAAAATACTAAAATGGAATTTTCGAAAATTATTCACTGCGACTCTTAGCATTTAATTATAAAACATACACAACGTAAGCATAGCGTTAAGCTAATAAATATTATATGATAATATAGTAATTATAGTCTTTTGTATTTACACAAACATTTAAAGAAGGGGGTTTTTCTGGCCCATCAAGTGGGCAACCATTCGACAATATAAATTCAAGCCAAAAAGTAGAGAAACGAAAAAAACTGTTGTTAATTGTTAAACGAAATTTTTTGTAGTAGAGTAACTTCAGTAGAAGCTTTTAAAAATAATTATTTACAACATACTATATACAAGCCTACATTCATACATACGTGAGATGATGTCATACATGTCGGTTGTATATTAAAATGTAACTGTTAATTACTGAATTTCTAAATTCTTTGAATAAATAAATTATTATATAGAATATATCTGAACAGTCATTTTGTATTATCTTTTCACCTACGATTTTGAAGGGATGTATTAATGGGCGAATGTGTTCTACAGCAACAATGTTATTCAACTACTACGGATATAAAAGCAGCACCAGAAAATTACGTAGCTAAGATAAGCAATGAAGTCATACAATATAAATAACTGGTACTTAGCATTTAACAAATCACTATAATTATTGGAGAAATCAATGAAATATTTACTAAATTAATTAAACGATTAACAGTACGAACCTTCATTCATTTGAGAGAAAGGAGAGGATACAAGATCGTCCTGGTGGCCAGTTCCTTGTATTTCCTCATATTTTTTCACAATATTCCAGGTTGTGGCATATTCTCAGTGGCCTCAGCGGTATTTTTTATAACTTTTGTACGAATCCTGGAACCGCCACGCGTATCAATCCAGAGAATCACTGCATTTTGAAAATTTATCGATCTTTGTTAAAACAGTATACAAAAGCACGTTCTTTTTATGATTAAATATTTATTTTAAATTGTCTTTCAATAGCAAATTATTTATCATTATATACTGCTTAGTTTTTATCAGTAATGCGTCCCATTTTATTTATTTCTTATAATTAAATAATAATTAGCAACTAATTAAACGCTAAGCGACTGGAATGGATGCAACTTATAGCTATTCTTACACGAGTATCGTAATTTTGTAGATATACTATTTAGTTTGCTATAGTATAAGAACATATTTGATATCCTTACACGAACTTAATTGTACATCAGCTAATCTACGGAATTCTCAAGCTAGATACATACATATGTCTATAATTTTCTATGTAATTCGATGCTGTTCATTTTGAAATACAGCTTTGGTTTGAGTGCACTCAGCACGCGCCGGTTGTGAGCCCTATATTTTCTATAGGTAACCATGCCCGGCCACCTCGGCCGGAATGTAGCCCTCGCGTCCATCGCGCGTCTTCACGTAAAACCACTGGCGGTGGTCTTTCGCCACGCGGCACTCGCAAAGTGTGACGATCTCGCCTTTCTTCACCGTGATGCCTTCTGTCGTGTAGTCGGTGTTGATAGCCACGAGTGTTTGACGCAGACTGCTGTGTTGCGCAAAGTGCTTGGCGGCCAGCAGTGCCGCTTGGTGCGAGCTGAAGCTGCTGCTGCGTGACAAATGGACGCCGTTGCCGATGCTGGGATGCAGATGCTGGCCGTTGTGGCCGTTGGTGATGGGCGGGGACTTGATAAAATGCTGCTGCTGCTGTTGCTGCTGCAGTTGCTGATGATGCCGTTGGTACTGCTGTTGTTGTTGTTGTTGCTTGAGCAGCAGTTGCTGGTGCTGCTGCTGCTCGAGGTGTTTTTGCACGTGCAGCTTGCTTTTATGCTGCTGCTGCTGCTGCTGCTGGTGTTGTTGTTGCAGTACTACGTACTCATCATTCGAATTGGTTGCAGTGGCAGCTGCATTCGCTGCCATCATCTTGGTTGACCGCAGCTGCGCGTACGCCTTTTCGGCCAGCTTGGGCTGCGATGCGGCGCGTAAGTACAGCTTGTCGACGCGTTGCTCGCTGCAGCTGGCGGTAGCAGCCACCGCAGCACCGTCTGTTGCATCAACGATATCACCAGCGGAGCGTTTGCCGCGCGGCGTGCGAGCCCCGTCGGAACGAGTGCCGCCGCGTAAACGTATCTCTTTCTCCGAGTCCGTCATGTTGCCGCAAGGATGTGGAAAAACATCGCCGTTGGACTCCCAGCAAGGCGTGGGCTTCGCACCGGAACCACCGCCGTTCGCGGTTCCCGTACGTGCTGCCGGCGGCAGGATGCCCAGCGGCAAACAGCACGCATAGCCGACGTACCCCTCCTCGGCGTGCGGCGTCTGAACGTAGAGCCAATTCTGGTTCTTGAACACAGCATTGACCACCATGCCCAGTGGCAGTGGCACCTCAATTTGATAGCCACCCGGACGAGTCTGATACAAGGTGCTGGATGTGGAGAGTACCACCGGAATGTTGCCCGGCGCGGCGAGCGAGCACTTCGTCAGGAACTCGTCGACGTTGCGTATCTCGTAACCGAACTTCTGCACGCGGTTGCGTTCTCGTCGTTTGCGGTGCCGGTGGCGCCTGTGATTGCCCTCGGATGCCGCCATCAGGCTGGGCTCGGAGTAGGTGCCCTTCAGTGAGCGTGTTGTGGGCGTGTCGCGTTGCAGGACGGCGGCATGCACGTGATTAGCGTGCACATGAAATGTCGTTGTTTCTGCGCCATCCGCAGCACGGTTGCTAGCCTGCATCGTGGCCATTTTGGAGGCGAACTTCTTCTTGATCTCATTGCGTCGCTTGGCCAACGCGAGCGCGTCGCTGGTGTCGCAGTCGCCGCCGCCAGTCAACGCTAGCCGGTGAGGTGTGCAGACCAGGAGCGGATCCTTCGAAGGAGCACGTTTCTCTTGGAACTCGAGCAGATTCTGATTACTGAAGAATTTCTGGGGGGCGACGGTGCAGGGATGCTCGTTGGGGGTGGTGGCGAACCCGTTGAGATGCTCTGTGCCACCGCCACCTGGTGAATGCTTCGTTTTCGGGCGTCGCTTCGTTGCGATGGTGGTGGTGGTGGCGGTGCTGCTGTATGGAGATTGCGGTCCTCTGAGTTTGCCGTCCACTCCGGCAAGGTAGCCTCCACCATTGTTGTTGTAGGCGGTGGCAGCCGCAGCGCTGGTCTCGGCATCTTCTGGCTCGGAATGCTGCTCCGATTGCTGTTGCTGCTGCTGCTGTTGCGCCTGCTGTTGTTGTTCCCTGAGTACCCAAGTCAGTGAAATGCGTGGCCGGCGTAGGCTCAAATGTTGACCCATTTCCTGTGTTGGATGTCTTTGGTTGCTTATTTGTGCGTCTTCGTTGTCGTGGTCGTTGTTCTGGTCGTCGTCTCTTCCTTCTAGTGCAGTTGCCGTGTGGTGCTTCTGCTGTCGTTGTCGCTGTCGCAGATCCGACAAAAAGTGTGCCGCGTGCGAAACCTGGACTGGTTGCAGTCGAAGCTCCGGGGTGCTACGCGCCTGCCGCGCGAGTGGAAGTGGAACATCAGCATGGTCTGGCAGCCGATGCTGCGTTCTGAGCGCCGTTGGACGGATGTCATCGATTTCAGCGTAGTCCGAGAAACGTTCGGAGGACGAGTAGCTGGAGAATGAGTCTCGTGGCCCGTGCTGGCTGCTTAGGATTAAAGAGCAAGCGTGCAAAAGATCGGGGCAATAAACATCTGTGATGAATGTTGTGATTGGGAGAGAGTAAAAAAATGCATTAGTACAGAAACAACATCATTATTTGAATCGCTTCTCACCTCTTAAAATTCGTGGTCGTTCGTGTCGTCGACGGTGGTGTGGTTGAGCAAATCGCCCGCCATCAGCACTGCAATCGCTGTCGCTGCTGCTGCTGCTGCTGCTGCTCCGTGTGCAGATGCGCTGCTCGAGTTGCAGACGACGTCTGCGCTGCTGTTGCTGCTGTCTTCTTCGTGTTGCTGCTGATGCTGCCGCCTCGCTTCGTTCATGACGGTTGGCAGCATCCTCCTCCTGCTGCCGCTGTTCGTCCTCTTCTCCCTGCCGTTCGCCCTCAACCACCTCGTCTACTTCTGCATAAAGTCGCCGCGCATCGAGCGAAGGCGTTGCCACCTCCGCCGCTGCTTCGCACTGCTCCACCCTCTGCTGCGACGTGTACGAAGGCGGCGGCGTCACTGGCAGCTGGTTGTAGTTGGGCGGCGGTGTCCTCAAACGCACACGATTGAACTGATGATGAGTCGCGGCGTCGCGTGCTGGCGATGCGAGGAGGCTGCTGCTTCTCGAGCGGCGCGGCGAGTACGGATTACAATTGTTGCGCTCTGCGAAGAAAGTAGAAAGCAACACGAGAAAAGGGATTAAAAACGTCTGCCGGATTCGGGGTGGTTTTCAAGTGGATCGGAGTAACGGGCTGCCTTAATTAATTCAACTCCGCTGCTAATTGAAATGCGACAAGGGCGCAGATGGGCGGGGGGAGAGGGGGGAGCATCAGAAAATGCAAAATCTTGGGGTTAATAAGCACGTTAAGCATGACAAATGAAACCACAGGCGTTAATTTTTGCAATAAGACTCTGAAAAGAGGGAGAAATCAGAAATTAATTATTATTTAACTAACGATTTACCACAGAAAACTTCAGCATTTTATAGATTTTTAAATACTATTGAAAGAAGAAGACGTTTGCCACAGAAATCATTCACGAACTTCCCTCAAAATCCCAGCCAAATCCACTCTTTGACGAGGCGATTTCTGTGATGGTCCTTCTATCGAAATACTTTACGAAAACGCTCACGAACGCAGCGAGGTCCCGGCTAACCAGCTTCCATTTTAATCGCATCCACTCGATCGCAGCAACATCGCAAAAACTCACGCTCAGGTACTCAATTTGGAGTCGTCAGCGTGGCCAATAAAGTTCGCCCCCGATAAGCAGGCCAGCAGTTTGGCTACGTTTGGTTGCCGTCGAGTGGAAAACGTGACGCGCTATTCGAGGAAATTCCATCGCATGTGGAAACACAACAACAACAAAGCTGCTGATGGTATGCAAGGAAAACATGTTGCAGCAGATGCTTTGCGTCCATCATTTACGTCAAAGCATATCAATAAAATGCTGGAGCGATGCAATAAACGGAGAGCCCTCCATGGAACGAAAGCAGGAAGAAAGGAGGGAGTGGGAGGGAGAGGGAGGGAGGGTGGAAGGAGAGACAGAGATAAAGCAGGGCGGTCCTATCAGTCGCAATGAGAACGAGAACGTCGAGACTGCAGCAGCAGCAACATCATGAGTGAGCGAGCAACAGTATTTGGAGCACGTATACTGCAGTTACATGTACCATCTGTCCATCTGTGCGTCTGTCCGTACGTCTGCTGCTAAGAATCGCATACGTCATGTTGTAATTGAACGACGTTCATTACATGAGCAGCAACGAACGAACGGCAGCAGTTCGAGGCACCGACTCGCAGCTGAGGCAACCCATCAGGCCAGGCTTGTGGCCCTCAAACTGAAGACGGGCGCATTCGCAGGAATGCTGCCGTCGGTCCTTGAGCTGGAACAGGCTGGAACAGGCTGGAACAATGAAACCCAACGGGAACCTTGTGGAATGGTTCGAGTTTTTGTTGCTATCATTTCTACTTTTGTGCTTATGGGCTGTGAAAATTGATGGCGATGATGTTACTGATTATCTTAATGATGAGCGTGATAATTATAATGATGATGGCCATAAATACCAAGGTGATGGTTAGGAAGATTGTGTCGATGATGATGACGATCAGTCAAGATGATCACAGTTGCAGTTGTTTTCAGTGCTTTGAGGATGCTTTAAGGACGCGAAATGTTGATGTTATGTAATTGCGATGTTGAGTGTGATGGCGGTGGTGGCTATCATGTGACTGTGATGATGAAGACACGCTGATTGTTGTGATAGTGAATGAGACAGTGAATCAGATGGTGGTGGCTCTGGTGACTGTGATAACGATCGGTGACACTCGTCAGTTTGATGCAAAATCTAACGTTTGGCGGTCGTGATGAGGGTGATGTCGATGATGTTCCCAGGTTATAACCTTGAAATCGTATATGAATGAAGTTAAGATGATGATGGAAAAAAAACCATGGTCGCTGTTAATCGATCGCGATCGTATTCATGATCGTCGGAATGAAGATCGCGATAATATTCGCAATGAGCGAAATGATCGCACTGATGATGGCGATGGTGATGATCGCGAGCGAAGATGATGTCGTGAGCGTGTACGATCGTGACGATGATGATAAACCGATCGTGTGTTATGTTTTTTATGCTGTGTTCTGTGTGTGTGTGTGTGTATGTGTGTAGCTGAGCCCTTGAGGGGAGTGTCAACAGTCGATCGTGCCAAACGTTGACGAGTTGAAAGGCATCGATTTTGTTGTT
Organism: Myopa testacea; assembly: GCA_949629155.1. Taxonomy (NCBI): domain Eukaryota; kingdom Metazoa; phylum Arthropoda; class Insecta; order Diptera; family Conopidae; genus Myopa; species Myopa testacea. Next base: position 32,013,159 of record OX451348.1, read on the forward strand.
GCTGGTCATCATTCCTTTTTTTTTGTTGCTTTTGCTCTTCATGTTGCAACAACCCACAACACCGCCATGCGTTGTGATTCGCTATGCACTCAGCAATTTTAATGGAATTTACGTGATTTTCTTGAAATTTTTTCTCTCACTGAAAATGAGGTACATTACGAGTATAACCTTAGGAAGAAACTAACCAATGATACCAAAACACATCGTATATGTGTATACAACATCTTAAAAATACTCAGATTTACAGCTTCGTAAAAGGTTTCTATTTTTCGGTGCTCAATCGGATAAAATATCCATAAATACATGGATAAAGATCGACGGATCTTTCGCCGTCGCCCTGAGACTACAGGGGGCTCCGGACACCCCGAACATCCCGATCAGGTACACCATTGAAAGTCGTCTCTATGCGACTGGACATTCTTCGCATCTGTCGAGTGCTGTTGATGCACTGGAAATGGAAAGTGTTCAAACCGAGGTACATACACGCATGTACTATGTACGTATGTATGTACGTTTGTAAGTGCAAAGTCATTAGAGTTGCCAACGCCTAATTAGTTGCATGTCCGGCAGCTTGCTTTGGTCAGGCCCGGCCAAGCTGACCATCGGGCGGACTCGGGACCAGCCTCCATCAAGTGGCAGAAATGGCAACAACAAACATGTCTCAGATCGTCGCCACGTCGAACGTGATCACAATCAATAAAGTCAGCGAGTGACAAATTTTCTCTTTTTCACCATAGCAAAAAGCAGGGGAAAAAATACATATATAAAAAAATAAAGTAAAATAAAAAACCATCTCACATGCAACTTAAAATCCTTAAAAATAACGATCATCTTCAAGAGTAGAAGGTTTCCATATAAATTTAAGGTCATTTTTTAGAGTGCTTTAAAAGCTCCGGCTTAATGAAAGCTTTTAAAAAATATTATCTGTAATGTAGACGTAATGCTGGACAATTACTATAAAAATGACCCCCTTCGCGATGGGCCATGAGTTGGTATTACTTGGCTCTGCACTTAATTAAGCCTCAAAGAAGCCTCGTACGAGTTTTGCTCTTTATGGGCTGCTGGAGCAACACCCAACCATTAACACGCTTGTTATTTTGATAAACTTTTATTAGCGAATACACAAGCCGCCAACCCACCCACCCACACATGCGCCAGCCCACCCACCTCCACCTACGCCAACACTAACACAATCATATGCACATTTACTTTTGCAATATCCACATATTTGCCATATCCACAGATTGTTAGATGTTAGCCACTAAAATCTGGTAAGTTTTCATTTACCACCCCCCACACACCAAGAAAAGGCAAAAAGCAAAAGAAGAAAAACCAAAACAGAAACAAAAACAAAGCAATACAAGAAGAATCCATAAAAAAATAAAGAATACACCAAAAAAGATCAGAAAAAAATCCTAAAACCAAATAAATTTAGAAAAAGTTTTCGGAGAACAACCGCCGGGGCGTTTGGCTTCGGCTCCATGTACGGCCGGGCCGCGGGTGAAGGGGCAGGTCGAGATGAAAGCTGCTCGAGTATCACTGAAGCTGTGTACTCGAAACTTCCAGCTGGCGTAACATGAATTTAGAATCGTAAATTTGCTAAATTACAACATGAAATCCTTGTCAAGTGTTGTTGCTCGAAGCCCAACGAAGGGGGCGGCAGAGGAGGAGTGGCCAAGAGGCCAGCCGAGAGAGTAGCCGAGTAGTTTGATAGCAACGGTGGAAAGCAGTGAGGGGGAAGACTGTAATTGGAGTTAAAAAGTTACGTATTTGTTTGAGTGGGAAAATAAGTTTACCTCGAATAGGAAACAAGGACGGGGAAGAAGGACGCAGAAGAAGGATGGAGAAGAAGGACGCAGAAGAAGGAGGGGAGAAAAGTTGGAGGGTAGTAGGCTCGAAGCCGATGATGAGGGGCGCGACCCATCGAGAACTGCCAAGTTTGACTAAAATAGCTGCTATAATGTTGCATGAGAATATAATTGGTTGTGCATCCAAATGAATATAGAGTTTGCGAAACTAAATGCAGATGTCTCGGCACGCCCACCGCAACTAGCAGTTTTGTCAATTCTGTGGTTTGAATTTGAAAATACTGTAGATGAGTCGGAGGATATTCAGCTCGAAAGCCATTCAAGGATGTGGTAAGCATTGAAATGTGAGCGGCTTGCGATTTAGTTTCGTTATTAGACACTTTTGACTAACTTTTAACTTTTATTTTCCCTTTTCATCCTGTATTTTAATTGAAGTGACATGGATTTATTCAGAAAAACTGATGATAAACGAGTTTCTCCTAAAAGTAGGCAATGTTTCGGTTTAATGGTTGATTTCGTGAAACTCTTAGAATTGACGCCTCATAAAATATAATGGAGGGAAAAACAGCATCGTTTTTAATTACATCACAATTTATTGAAGTTATTTTTAATTGTTAATTAAATTTAAGAATTTAATGCCGAATTTTAAGCGCAGAAGAGCATTCAAAAGGATGTTCGAAAAAAAGCAACGGATAAAGAATGGTATAAAGAATGGTTTGCATTCTAATTTTTAGCCCAAGTTCATAATACAATGCAATCCATACCATTCTATATACTATACAGTATACTCAATTAGGAGTCCGAAGTCAATAGGTAAAACCTTCTCATTTCACACATCGTGCATTCTCTCCGATGTAATGTAATCAATTTTTATCTTTATGGGCCCGGGTCATGAGTCCGAACACTTTGAAGTGACGCCCAGCACTTTAAGAACACTATAAATAAACGACTCCTCAAAATTCCTGAACTTTACTCCGGTCCAAAGGAAACCACATGCATTTGTTCGCGCATCCCACACAGCAACAACAACAACAACAACGACAACGACATCAACAACAACTGCAACCACAGTGAGAGCAGCAGCAGCAGCTTTGCAGCCGCGCCACGCCGCGACAGGCTACTTTCTCAAATAGGTGGCATCACTGTCGTCATTCTCAGCATTTTATAACCGCAAATGTTTGCACTTAAATGTGTTCTGAATGTCTCTCGATGATGCTGCGCCGATCTCGTTACGCATGTCGGCGGTTTTTATGATGGTTTTTAGCATTATTATTGTTGATTTTAATGGGGGCTCTCAGGCCGCCCCCGCGTCCGTCGGCTGTCGGCGCATAAAGTGCGCCGCTTATTAAAAAGTGTTAAAAAGCTGGTCGCAGAAAATGCGCCTCAGGTACTTGAGAGGTGGACTTAATTAAACCCAATCTAATAGCGGCGCACATTAAAATTAATCGCGGAATGGAAATTGAAAAGTTATGGCCGACATAAATTATCACACCAACAAAATAGCTTGTCGCTCAGGAGCCATTAGCATGGGTTCCTAACTGGATTTGGCTTAAGTAGTTGCTGAAAGTCATCTAAGTCAAGATGGCGAGGCAAACGCAGAGGCAGGGGCGTGGCTGCAGATATGGACACTGATACAGACACGGACACGGACGCTCCCTCATCTGCTTGACACCCTGCATATATTTTATTTGAAATTTTATGTGCTGCTTGTGATTTTTATTCAGTGTCGTCCGTTGTCAGTCGGTTGGTCGGTTGGCTGGTCGGCTGGCTGACTGGCTGGCTGGCCAAAAGTGCCTGTTTTCCGCAGTTGTTGTTGTTGTTGTTGTTGTTGTTGTTGTTGTTGTTGTTGTTGTTGTTGCTGTTGTTGGTGGCCGCTTTTGATATGCTGTATGGTAATTTTATGGACATGCAACTTGTGTGGTTTTCTAATATACTCGCACTGTTATTGCGCATGTCACTTCGGATGTTGTTCGCAGCGTCCGAACACCGCACCGACTTGTGTGGCCTCCGAGTAGGTGAGGAACATGGCCAACTATAACGGTGCTGGCAATAAGGATCTCTATAATATGGATTAATAAACACTTCATTTGATTGCTGTTTATAGCCAGCGCATTTGGAGTGGCTCACGTTGGAGTGATAAAGCGTGCGGATAAATTAAAGTGAAAATGGAGATGCACTTCATGGACAAACAATAGATAAGTTTCACTCTGGACAATCGACGACGGAGAAAAACGAAGACGAATCGACGGAGTTTTTATAAAATCTTATTTTGAATATTATTAATCTTTGAGTTTTTACCGTTTTATAGAATTATAGAGGTGTTTATAACAGATAAGAGTTTGTTGCACAACAACAATAAGAGCAACAACAATAAGAACAGCAACAACAACACCACTAACAACAACATCATCACCAGCAACGAACAAGAGAGATCCTAACAATGCTGATAGCAACAACAACAAAAAACAACAACATTATTATTGTAAGTTGGTAGCCAGAGATCACAAAAGTTGCCACAGGGTATGAAAATCCACTAAACACGTAGCTAGATTCATCTGCCTTCAAGTAGATTCAGAAGATCATCTCGGAATCCTGTAATAGCTGTTCCAAATATCCTCGAGGAGTTCTATTGTCTGAAAGAAACCGAAGCGATGTGCAGCTAATGGAGCAATACACAGATTCATACGAATTTCTAAGGCTAAAAACGAGTGCAGGATGAAGAGAGAAACACACCGCAAACAGCAGCAGTAATCGCGGCAACAACAGTAACAACAACAAAAATGAGCAACACCAGCAATCGGCCACCCAAGCAGGAAGTAAAAACCTTAAGATTTCGTACGGTTTTCAAGCCTCTTTTGTTGCTGCTTCCGCTGCATCATCTTCTACAGCTTCGTCGTATTCTGCGTCTTCTTCGCCGTCTTCTTCTGCGTCTTCTTCTTCGCCATCTTCTTCACCGTCTTCTTCGCCGTCTTCTTCTGCGTCTTCTTCTCCTTCGTGCTGGCTGTTCATCAGCATCGCCTTCTGTTCAACTGTTAACGTTCTTTGCGGCAATAAAAGTTGATGATGCAATAAAAACGGCATAAACGCAACGACGCCTTGCTTCTAGTCCTAGTGTGAAGCATGTTGTACTCGGCATACGGCATGCGGCATGCAGCATGCGGCATGCGGCACGCGGCAGTGATTTTCATAGTAATTTCACTCAGTTATAAAAATTTGCCAATTAAGCTATTGAAATACGAGATGGTGTGGGTGTGTTTGTGTGTGTGTGTGTGTTGCGCACACAAGGTACCACCACCAAGGTGCCCCATCTACGTGCTCAATGAGTGCTCAACTCCGAGTAAGCTTTGTAGTTTGTAGCCGCCAACCGCTCTATCAAGAAACAAATTATGAGGCCGCAGCGGCATCAGCACCATCAGCGGCTCAGCGATGGAGCTCGCACAGATCTCGATCAGCATTTGTATTGAATTCAGTTTGGAGCATTCGACGCTCCATCGTGCGAGGCTTTTTTCGCTCATAGATTATGCTACAATCAAGTAATGATACTTGGTTTCTCTACGTTCCTGGAAAAGCGGCCCACAGCATTTCCACGCAGCCAGATTAAATGAACCCGCGCTTTTGAGGCGTAGAGTGTATTTATTTTGGGCTCGATGGCTCAAGTGATGGACTCACTGGAGCAGTTGTGAATCAACTCTGCTGCTATACTCTGCTCTATTCTATACTCTCCTCTACTCTACTCTACACTCTCCTCAACTCTATACTCTACTCTACTCTACACTCTCCTCTACTCTATACTCTACTCTACTCTATACTCTCCTCTACTCTATACTCTACTCTACACTCTCCTCTACTCTATACTCTACTCTACTCTATACTCTACTCTCCTCTACTCCATACTCTCCTCTACTCCATACTCTCCTCCACTCTATACTCTACTCTACTCTATTTTACTCTACTATACTTTCCTCTACTCTCCCCTACTCTATTCCAACTTTAATGAAGCAACTTTTTGGTTAAAATATACCTTTGAGCAGTTAGTTAGTTGTTGTAATATTGCTGAAATGATAGGTAATCAATCACTCAATATTAAGTGGAACCACTTTGAGATGCATATCCTGGGTTTTTCTTTTACTTAGCGAAGGAGTTTTTTTTTCTGATCTGTAAAATGAAAGCTTTTGATAATATTTGAATTAATATAATTTTAAGTCAACTTTTTGCTTTGATTATAATATAATATACTCGTAATATAAAAAACACTCCTAATACAAGGTAACTTTAAGTGAACGCTTCGCATTGACATTTAAATCCGATTCTCTGCTAGATTTATTCCAGATTTAGATGAAAACCCTTGATTTATCTCTTAAAAGGCGATTAGTTACTGTTAAGGGAAGCCCATGTCCAATCTATCTTTCATAAAAGATAAGCAAAAAACTTAAATATGCTTTTAATCCACCGTCAATGATTTCAAAAGATTTTCCTATAAATACGATATGTAAAAATGTAAATCTGTAAAAATGTCCTGTTTTTATGTCATTATTATCGAAAGTTGTCCTTTTTTATATCATTAAATTTAAGTATTTTTTGTAACAAACAACATCCAATTTAATCTTCAACATATGAATAAAAAGCGCCCCGAGGATATTTTTTTCTACAGTTATTTCCACAAAAGCGCTGTCGTTGAAAATCATTTTAATAACATGGAGTTATTTTCGACAAAATATTGAAGCGAAACGGAGCGGGAAGGATCGCAGCACAGCTCGTGTAGCTTCTATAGCAACAACAACAAAAGCAGTGCAGTAAAAAAATATGTATTGAAAATTGTACTGAAACGGCAAATAAACTCGAACAAAGGATGGTTCAACACGCGGCAAAAAGGACCGGCTGGGTCCTGGGTACAAAAAAAAAAAACCAGCATGCAAGGAAAAAATGCAAAATTATTATCTTTCTTTTGTGGGGAAACTACGTGCTACGAACGCTACGAACGGCATTTAAAAATGTCAAATCCAGAAGGCGCCGGCATCACTTCGGCATCTGATCGGCTGAAAATCTGCCGGAAACAGGCAACGCAATTGATAAGCTTTCAACATCACGTGTAGAGTAGTCATCAAATAATAGCCGAGCAGAAGCAAGCTAAATGATGTACACTTTTATGCCTCGGCATACGTATTTTATAGAATTTAAAATTAAACTCGAGAAATCGCAAAGCTTCGAGATATCTTCATTGTTCGAGTACTTCTACTTCAGATGGCTTTCGAATAGACACCACGAGGAGATGCGAGATGGTGGTGATGGTGGTGGATGGAGGAAGGGTGGGGTGGAGTCCACTCTATACAAGGAACTGCCACAGCCGCATCAGAGTCATCATCCTTTAAGCACCGCACCATACCATGGACTAGTATTTGCCATTTCTTTCACAAGTATTTTCTTTCTTTCTGGTCCTTTTTTTTTTATAAATTTCATTTTGCCAGCGATTACTTTTCATTTGATTACTTCTTTCGTTGTGAGGTTTCCATGTGGGCCGCACTTCGCTTTGATTTCGTTGATTCAAACAACGTATGCTTAAAAATATTATTTAACGATTTTCAATTTTGATTTTCTGCGAAGTAGAAACTAAGAAGCTAACAAGAAGAAGCGACTTTCCTACAGTCTTGTTTACTGCCTGGAACGCACATTTGATCCTTTGTTAGTGCTGCATGCAGCATGCAACTTTACTGGGGGTAGAGGGAGTCTCTCCGTCGTTTATTGCGATGGTCCAAAGCGATGGCGATGGCATTCTTCTTCGTCCTTCTTGTGGAATTTGAACAAATGTTAGGGTTTTGCCACACCGGCAGCAGCAGCAGCAGCAACCATTCAACCAGCTACCAGAGAAAGTCAAAGAAATTTTCTTTGTGGCAAAGAAGACTTTGTGTGCACTGCTGCAGGCTTTTCTTTGAAAATTTAGTGCGAGTGTCTAAGACGTTTTCCATGCCCAGAACTCGCATGGTTCGCCGCATTAATTAAAGCTTTTAGAGTTCCTTTTCAATGCAGAAAAGCAATACACTTAAAATTCTTCGAATATAAACTCTACTTAAAAGAACCACTTTATCACCCCTTCCACAAAGCTCACGCTTAAAGAGCCAAATTATATCAGTTATTTAGTACATTACTTGTCCTTGTACTAAGATTCTGAAATAAGTATCAACAGTTTGGAAAATTCTGATTAAATTGGAAGCGATACGAACTGTTTTGAGTCTGGGTCCGTTCTGATTCTGTTCTGAAAAACAGCTGATATCTCAAGTTGTAAAGCAACCGTATTAAAAATCAGCTAAGAAACGAGGACACTTTAAGTAGTACGACTTTCGTTATACTTGGCGCATTCATTAAAGTTCATCTTCTTCACAAATTCTCGTCACTCAGCTGTCACGGTGATTAGTGAACCTTAACGGGACAGGATAAAAACTTATTGCTCCACGTCGACAATATTGATTCGAAAAACATGGAAGACATCAAAGAATACATTCCTCAAGCTCTTGTTTCTCTATCTATCTCTCTCTCTCTCGCTCTTTTTCTATCTCTCTTAAACATGCATTCAGCATTTTTGTACTTCATTGATAACTGATAAATTTCATGCTTCTCTTGACATCAATACAACCACCATCGCCTCGAAGGAAAGAAACCGCATCGTTCAACTTGAACGCAACTGATGAATTTTTCATTCCGATTCAAGATTCAAAAAAACACGGAAGAGCAGGCAGCTCATACTTCATCCCCACCTGAATTTGTTTAGGAGATGCGAGCGAGTTACCCACCTTCCCGGATGGTAAGCAACACCTCATTAAACGAAAGTGAATCGAAGGCGATTCATTGGGAATTCATAAATTCATACAAAACTACTGGAGCAAAATAGCATAATTAAGAAATGGTGAATATAGTGGAGCCGGTAGAGGGCGCACGCTAATATGTAAATTACAGCATAATATCTCCGATTTCTGCCTGCCCACACCGCGCCACCGTCGCGCCGCAGAGATCGGTCGGTGTCAGATGAACGCCAGTGGATTTTGTTCGAAGCAGAAAAGCAGGCAAAATTAGACTAGCGGACGCTGAACCGGCGAGGCGGACGCCTGGGCGAGAGAGAGAGAGAGAGGAGAGCGTGCAGTGGCTGCCACTTAAAACCACAAGGCCGTGTATAAAAAGCCGGCAACGCCACACGCGGCTTATCAGTTAAGTGGCATCGATCGTTCGGAGTGAGCATTCACGGGATAAATTAAGAAACGCCGCGTGTGTTTCTTAGATAATCAATAGAAGATCTTAGATAAGCATTAGAAGATATAAATATCGATTATGAGATCATATTTCAGAGTGAGTCGAGTTGATGGAGTGGCCTTGAAGAGAATTTTCATAATAGATTCAATCTTTTTCCCCCCTCCACCCCTCCACGTTACCGCTTCTAGCAACAACTGCAGCAGAAGCAGCATTTATTGCTGTTGCTCCTGGTCACGGTTTTGATCGGCGCTTCTTTTCTTGGCCGCACGGCTGAAGCACGTAGGGCGCACAAACGCTTCGTCATTCACATACCCTATAAAGTGAAGACGCACCACCACACGCACACCGTCTACTCCCTCATACAGAGCGGCGCCACCAAGCATCAGACGGTGTACAAAATTCTGGGTTACTCGAAGCATGGCAGCCGCGTCCACAACGACTACAGGGATGAACGATATCCGCAGCGGTGCCAGAACCACAAAAGCGACATGGTATTCAATAACTATGCGAGGAATGATATGGATGTTTTCTATCCGGATGTAGAGACATTGATCGAGGACGAACAGCGCGACGAGTGGGACAGATGAGGTGCAGTTTCGAAGAGCACTTAAGGAATAATACGAGAATTGATAAATATTGGGAACTGTTTTCTTAAAGAATCGGGGAGAGCTTTAAAAACATGAACAGGGGAATTATTTGAAAATAATAGACTATAATAAGAATTCTAAAACGTATTAATACAAAAACTTGTTTGATTGATTGCGAGGCGTGGTTTTATCTAAGGTTGAGATAACTTTGGCGCTTCAGGGTCGCTGAAGGTCCTTTACAAAACCATTCACAATAGAGTTGGTTTTCATGGTTTCACAATGAAACAAATGCAACTTTCTTTTACTGTATTGTATGTTACTTTCCTTATATTTATAACAAGAACAACCCTTTGAAAATTGCAAGAAATGATGAAAAATAGGAATAGAATAAAATGAAAGTCCATAGTAGAAATCTAGAACTTTTAGATAATGTTGCCTCCGTCTGCATGTTAAATAATTCTCTTCACAGAATTTTGTTCTGATTTAAGGTTGTTTTTATTTTATGCTTTTGCATTTCATTGCTCAATATACATAAATTGCGATGAAGCTCAACGCTTTTAGCAACAGCATCACGTGATACATATTGCGATTTTCTTCCACTCTACTGTGCACGACAAAAAATGCACAAATCTGGCCACGCCATGCTCGAGATTCTGGCACGTACCACAGCGAATCCGTCGCTCGTCATTATTGTCAACTAACCAGGAAGATATGCAGTCAGCAGGCAAGCGCAGGAATGGATGAATAGCAAAATAGAGATACAACCAGCCACTCAAACTACTCCATCCATCACTACATTCAACCGTCCAGCCATCCATCCAAACGTACGTTCAAATGTCTACTAAACACGCTCTCCTTGAAATTCTAAGACACCCAGTGGGAAAAAATGTGCCAGCTTCCTTTTAAGAAGACTTCTTTAAACAATTTTGAACACGTACGATTTCTTCGATTTTATTTTTACATATTATACAAAAAAAGAATAAAATAACAAGTGAAGAAAGTCAGATCATTATAGAATAGAAAGGATCTTATATATTTTGATCTTTTCTTAATTCTTATGTGCCACTGGAGCTCTTGTTGAAAATTTCTTGATTGACTTGAAAGACGGATTGAATATTTTAACACCTTTTAGTTTCGGAAAAAAGGGATCAGAAAGAGGTATTATTATAGATTATGCATTTACATAAATGCGTTCAGAATGAATTCGAGTACTCGTACCTTAAACTGTATACAATTTCGTCTTTTATAATATCAACTCATGTAAATTCCTCAACTAGCTGTAATAATATATCTACTGTATAATTTGTATAAATTTCGAGACCTTTCTCATTCCTACAAATCATTTTAATCGTCATATTATATGTCATTAGTTCGTTACTAGTTTTGCTTGGTTCAGAGTTTCTGTAAGCTTTGTTTCTTCAATCTTTCTTTACGTTTTCAGCTCATTTTTTCTTTACGTTTTCAGCTCATTCTTTCTTTATTTTTTAAGCTCATTCTTTCTTTACGTTTTTTGTTTTTCCTATTTTCTTCGTAGGTTACCGGGTTGGTACATGGTCATGAGAATCACGGGAATCACGACGTTTCTTTTATTGGTTGGCTTGCTCGAGTTTCTTGTTAATTTCATGAAAGTATTCTTATGACAATCGGATCATATGGGGTATCGAATCGAATCAGATCAGACCGCTGGCCCCGTTGGGTAGCCGTCTGATTTTGTTTCTACTTCCTACCATCCTCTTTTCGCTAAGGTTGGGACTGAACTAGTGCAACTAATTATCTGAGTGAAAATGACTTCAAAGTGAATTCGATTCAAGCGATTTGTTTTTCCAACAGTCGAAGCAAATTAATTGATTGAAAATCGAAACTGTTTATTGAGCTTTTCGAGACGTAAAACAAATAGCAAGTGTATAGCCATGCATTCTGGCTGGATTTCAATTTGTAATTGAATCCTTTTGCCTTCTTTTTAAATACGCTTATTGTTTGTTTGGCTTCTTGCTATTTAGAGTTTAGAGCCTTTAATTAAAATTTCCATTACGAAATTGCCATCTCTTATTTGCTTTGATGCCTTTCTTACGCTCGAATAGTTGCACTTTCCGATATGCAACGATTTCGAATTTATTGCCAGAAACAGCTTAGGAAAATTTTTGCGGTGGTGCACGCTAAGCTACCGTCTACCAGCTACCAACGTTACAACCGAAGACCATCGATTCTCCGACCATCGGCTTGACTGCCAGGCTTCGAGTATTCAAATTATGTCTTTATCGGACGAGGAACTGCTTCTTCTTCGCCTTAACTGTTGTAGGATATGCGCATAGCCTATCGCCTGCGTATCCCGCCAACCAGCCGGATCGTTATCCAGTCAGCCTTGGAGCCTCTGAAGTGGAGTGTCCGGCACTAACCAGGCTCCCTCCAAGCCACCGCAGATTGGCGCTTCTCTTCGTTTTAGTCTGTAATTACTTTACATAAATTCAACAAAGTAAACAAAAGAAGCAACGCTCGCTGGGAATTTCCAATGTTCCCAAGATCTGGCAACATTGTATTAGCTGTTGACATCGATTTTAGAATTTTCTAATTACTTCTTCTGAACCTGGCGCTGCTGCTGCCCCCTCCTCAAACTGTTTCCGCCTCTGCGTTGATGAGGAATTTTTAATTCTATCCGCAGTCCACAGCAGCTACGCGCTCTGAGTTACCCACCGCTTAATTTATGCAACAGTCCACGAGGTTGGTAGGTTCAGGCATCTAACATTTCCATTACAACTCATTAAAATTCCTGAAAGTCGGTGCAATAATTTCGGAGTTCTGCCGGAGAGTAATCAAACGGAGCACAAACGAAAAAATGGACCTCATAAAAACGTAATGAAATAAATGAATTTAGAGAGGAATTCAACAGTATTTCAATGAAAACTAAACTCGAGAATGAAAGCAAAATGGATCTCTTATTGAATTGTGATGTATTGTGGCTCCGTACAAGAATGTGGATTCGGATTTGATATCTCGATTAGTAACTTAGTTCGAATGAGAACAGCTCACAATGCCGGGGTTTCCTTCGGCGGTATTCTCAGGGGCCTCCCCTGGTGACAACATACCAAACTGCCCACCAGCACTGCTGTGGCCACGGCTATAATCTGGTCGTAATCAATGGATTTGAATAAACTGTGTGCGCTGAATGCTATACGCGGCTATCAATTTAAACTACTAACTAACTAACAATTAGCCTTTTCAGTTAACTGGTTGTGCACCAGCTGAGCACCGTTTAGTCTTGGCCACCTGATGGGAGCGCTTGTGATGCATCAGCTGTGGTAGGTAGACAGGCAGGTAGGCAGTCGGAACACGGACTTCAGGAGGCCGGCCGCTTAATCGGGCTCATAACTTAACTGATAGGCGAACGCTACGTTCGTGTCATGTTATCCCGAGATTATTACGTGTTATTAAGCGCGACTTTATTGGGGATTTAATTCGTTCGGAGACAACTTAACATTCTGCACACCCAGCTGCTGCTCTGAGCAAAGATCAACGCACGTGGTTCATCGTCATAGTTTCGGACGATATCTTCATCGCTCACACAAGCTGCCTGTCTATCCGAGCGCATGTCTATCGCTAATGTGGCCAACGTATGTATGCATGTACAGATGTGGCGGTGGTGAGCACTTGGAAGATGTTGCAAGCAATTGCGGACCGTATTGCAGCGTGCTCGCAGTTAAAGTGACGGAAAAAGCAGTTCTTACTTTGATTTCAATGGCATCTCGACGAATTCGCTCAGTTCACATGACTGCAGAACGTTATCTCAGCTGACGTAACTCAGTCGAGGTGGGTAACTGCGAAAATATTTCTGAATGACGGATTAAGCATTGCAACTGCTTGTAAATGAAACTGTAGATTTACAGTCGTAGACTTCAGATCGTTAAAACACGGATTATGACACACTCAAGTGGAATAGTTGAAAAGTGTACTTTTTCTGGGACTGGATTGGTTCGGATTGGACTTGATCATGGCAATAATCAGCGTGCGTATGCTTTGCAAATTCTTGTGAAAATGTTAACTTTATCAAGAGCTCCAATTAACTGAATATTCAATTAAATAAAGATTTAAATTTCTATAGTATTTCCATAGCATCTTCTGTATTCCATTGAACAACAAACTCATTAATTCTTCGCCGTTTCCTTCTGCTTCTTCTCCTTCTTTCCACGACTTTTTCTCCTGCTCATGTCACGTAATTTCATCACTTTATAATCCCGTCAATGCATTAACTAGAGCATCATCTTTCTCTGTCTCTCATCACACCTCTGATTTGGAGTACTCTGAATTATAGAACACTTCAGCTCTGTCAACTCTGATTCGGAGCATCGAACTGCTTCCTATACATAGTATGTTACATTGTATTTGTTGTTACGTTTTAATCCGTGTTATTGTGCTATTGATTGAAGACGTAGTTGTTGTTTCTGTATTTACTGAAGTGTTCATCAACAGGAATATAGCAAGAAATAACATTAAAAGCATGCTATTCCAATCAGATCTCTAATTAAATTCAATCTCAAAGTTGTTAGAAATGCATTTTTAATTAATGAAAATTACATTAACAACAACAACATGTAGATGCACATATTAATTTCGACGCGTCCAGGTGACACTTCTGACTCAGGTGTGACTCATCTTAAGATACATCCACAGAAGTTTCTTAGGAAAGTCAAGATTTTTCTATAAATAAAAAGTATAAAGTTTTATTTTATAACAGCCCATCGCATAAGCTATTCAATGGCTCAAGTTTCCCGGCTGCACTCTCATTTTGAAGCCATTAATTCATGTGCTCAACCAGCAACGCCAATGAATCTGAAATTTAAAGGAACGCAACTTTTATTCGATTGACTCGAGTGAACAGAAGTGGGTTGCGTTCAACGTTTTTGTGGAGTGAAGAACGCCTAAAAGACACATTGAGAAAGTTTGCGAAGGCGAATCTCAAGAGTTATCGTTGGACAGAACGCTGCCAGCCGCGTCATGATGCTTACCGTGACATCGGCTTTCATGCTGAACATTTTCATGCAAGGTTGGTTACTTGGCTCCGAGATGAGCTTGTTAAAGTCTTTAAAAAGAAAACTTCGTCATGAAAATGTATGTGTTGGCACTCAAGGAGAGTGGAAAAACTTTATTATCATTTAATTCATTCTACAAAATAAAGATATACAAAGTTTTGGCTTATACTTAATATAAGTGGACATTTTTTTCTGCTCCAAAATCTGGTGAAGCTATTCATTTGCTATGGCGCAAAAGTTTGCAAAATAGTTTTAAGGAATTGCTTAAGGGGCCTGAAGATGACTTCCGCCTCAACCATGAAGGAATACGACTGTTCGTAGGCCGAATTCTCTGGAGGTGCATCAGGACTTCGCTCGAAGCTTCGTTGCGTGGTTGCAGGGACAACTGTAGTGCTTTTTTGGGGGTGTGTAAGGTAATAATTCTCAGTCGGTTTGAGCCAATACGATATGGCTAAGTGATGTTGTTGTTGTTGTCGTCGTTTTTGTTTTAACCCAGTTGCGTGTTGCTTCAAGGGCACAAACAAGTATGGCGGCCTGCTTTGGGTTTGATTCCATTTCCTAGTTAAATTTTCAACGATTTTCTTACCCAACTCTACGGATCCATTCCAACTGCTAGAATGCCAGGGCGTGGCAGAAGGCATTCGATGTGAAGAATGGTTCTGTATATCTCCAAGCTTGTTGAAATAATCGATTCGAGTTGCATTGAGCATCGGCGCAGTTGGCAACTTGTACGGATTCCAAAAGTTTAGGAAATCCGTAGAATTCTTGGGTATTAACAGATATCCGAAGCCGGTTAGTGGCCGAGTTCGATTGATCGCGGAAAAATTCAAAGGTTGCAAATATAAACCCGGTTGTTGAGGATGGTTTGGAATCTTTCCCTCAGTTTTCATAGGAGTGAATGGGTTTTCTGTTTCAGTTTGTAGCACTTTACTA
The DNA here is from genome assembly GCA_949629155.1 of Myopa testacea. Lineage (NCBI taxonomy): Eukaryota > Metazoa > Arthropoda > Insecta > Diptera > Conopidae > Myopa > Myopa testacea. The sequence continues at coordinate 32,028,750 of OX451348.1, forward strand.
CGAGATACGTTTCTAGTGTCACCTCCTGACTTAAACTCTTGGTCTGTCGCCCGAAGTTGGTAATCTTCGGATGCTATTTTAAATCCTTTACCAGCAACCATTCGAATATTTTTAGATTTCACTGCGTTCTCTTCTTCTATTTTGTTGATTCCGAAAATAGACTCAGTGATAGTTTTTTGTTCGACATCATTTTCTGAATTTTCAACTGCTATCGTAGAAGTCTTCAAATCCTCAACAGCGTTTTGAGTGCTACTATCTTCAGTTCCCGTTGTTTCTTCCATACTCTCTTCAGTGGTGATGAAATTCGTGTCACCTGAATGTAAATCTTCCTCCATAAGGTTTGAAGTTCGCGTTGTTTCCAGATCATCTAAAATAGGGTGAAACGTGGTCTCCAACAAGTTTTCCATCTCCGTGGTTGATGTTATGAATTCTGTTGTTACGAAAGTGTTGCTCATTGATTCATCTTCTTCTTTCTCGTTTCTTTCTTCCGATGCGTAGCTTGTAACTGCTGCCAGTTCCACTGAAGCATCCGTATAAACATCCGGAGATTGAGTTGTATGGAGTGCCATCGAATTCGTAGTCGCATCAAACTTCTCGCTTTCTGCATCAACACTCGAAAGTTTACTCACAAACTCGGAATTTATTATGGTTTCTTGGGTGATAGTTTCAATAGTTGTTGATACCATCGCCGGATAAGTGATATAATCTTCATTACTGATAATATTATCTTCTGGTATGTCTTCTGTCACAAGTTCTGTGAAGTTCTCTCTATGTTCCTTTTCTAAATTCGATTCTGAATCAATTGTGACTCGTATTTCCAGTTGCTTCTGTTCGGTTTCTTCAATATTCGATTCTTGATTATCAGTACTGAGGTTTTTCTGTACTAAGAAATCGCTTATTAATGTAGGCTTCAAATTAACTGAAGTTTCATGTGACAACTCCTGAATATTCTGAACAGAATCATTCTTGTGCTCCAGGACGTTAGCGGAAATGAACCCCTGTTCCTTCGTGACACTTTCCGTCACATCTTCTGACTCACTCTTCACTTTGTCAAAATACTCCTGGCAGATCTCCTTGGTGACCTCCAGTTGCCTTTGTATTTCGTTTTCCTGTATATCATCTTCTCTCTCAGCTTTGGATAGTATTTCCTCCTGTCCTGGTTTGATTTCTTCATTCTCATGATTGGCCCCATCACACGTCGGCACTATTGGGGGTTTATTTAACTTCAGTGACATTTTTGGAGTCTCAACTGTAGGTGTTCCTCTCATTTCCTCGTCTCCTTCTTCTTCCAGTGCTGTGGCTGCCCTTCTGTATATGCTATGAGCTTCTAGTTGTATCAGAAAACTCAAGCATAGCAAAAGTTTGAGGTTTTCATTCAAATGCTGGAAAAGAGTTGCTTTCTTTAAACAAAACAGATTTCTTTGGCTTATATAAGCAGTGATCGACAGCCGATTTCTATACTCACCATGTTGAACTGCTCCAGAGAACTAATTCCGGAACAATGCAGTTTAAGTGTTTTTATAGCAAACTATTTTTAAAATTTTCGATTTTATCTCTCTATTAATCTCTCTCTCTCTCTCTCTCTCTCTCTCTCTCTCTCTCACTCTCTCTTTTTCTCCCCTCTCTCTTTCTTTCATTCTATCATTTATTCTTTATTTCATTCTTTCTTTCTGTCATTCTTTCTTTCCCTCTTAATAATTGTAATGTAAAAAGTTCAAAGAACATTAATGCTAGACATAATTATTTTTATCACTGGCAGTACATTAAAGTTTGACATTTCCTTCGTCGGAAAGAGTCCAGGTTTCCAAAGAAAAGCCATAAATAAGACCACGTCGAAGACAAATTAGTGATAAAAGCAAGGAACATTCTTGAAATGCTCGAAAAAACACTTGAAGAATATGCAATAATAAACATTTGGAGTGACATAACATAAAAGGTAAAGTTGAGTGTGGTTCTTGTATTCTATACTCTGATATACTCATGCTCTGATATAGAATACTTATGCTCTGATATTCTTATCCTCTGATGTGAAGAATGGCTTTTGTCTGGCGCCCTCTAATCTCGTTGTTCATCCGATGGCTTTTCCAATAAGTACACAGTTAATAAACGTATCATGTTTCTAGAATCCATAGAATATAAAAGCTCACTTGAGAGTTGAAGCTTTAAAGACATTAAACAGAATTCAAAAATCCTAAAGAAAATTGGTGTAAAGGTGAACCGTAAACCTGAACCTATTGGCTCACAAAGTCATGAAGCCTTTCTTTTGTCATTGTATCTGATACTAAAAATGGTTCAAAGTCTGGTTGAAGTTTCTTTGAAGTCTGTGAGGAAAGTTTAAAATATGTTTAACACGTCGTTGTTCCACCCACAAAAAAGCATTTCTTGTTCACTCTTTAAGGTCGGTCAATAAGATGAGGACACGTGGTGAGGTTAGTGTGGAGGTAGCGAGGAAGATTTTCCTCGTTGTTGTATTGCTCTTCAATCCCCCCCCCCCCTCTCCCTTCCAGGATGTGCAGTGTCCCCACCTTCATCAGCAGTTAAATAATAAATATTTAATGTTATGCTTTCAGTACAACGACGACTCACAGCAAAACCACCATTAAATTAAGTAAATAATTCCTCCTAATGAACATGTCATCATTAACCACACTAACACGAGGCTTGAATGATAATGATGCTGATGATAATGATGATGTATGTGAAAACAAATTTTCTATTAGAATAAATTATGTATGTAGCATGGTTACAACGACTCAATGCACAAGTTGTTGGATTGACGAATGGATGGATGGACAGTCTAATGAATGGCCAAAGCAAATAACTCGATGTAATATACACGTACATTTGTTACAGATTCCGAATCAAAGTAGGAAAAAAAAAACGGAAACCGAAGCTAATCAGTGGATACGAACAGAAGTCAGTCCAGAGTTCTAAGGAGTGAGCTATGAGTACGAACGAGTATGTTGGCATCCCGGGAGAGTGAGGAAGTCGGATACGTGATCATTTTCGAACTCATATCGTATGATTGCAGCATGAAGTACGAGTAGCTTTTCAGGCAGTTCATTTAAAGCGCAGTTTTATGCTTTTATAAGCCGATGAGCCGACCGACGAAGCCAGACTTCATAAGCAAATCAGTAGCTGAAGTAAACCTGGTATAATTGCGGCCATAGTGAGAGAAAACTAATTTTTTTTTAATAAAAGCATTCAATCGATCGAAGGGAAGATGTTTGTTTATTTTGTATTCTGCGCAACCAGTTAAGAATTTACTGAACTAGTTACGGAAAAAACCGAACCAGTTCTAGTATAGTTATAAGAATTATTTATAATTTCTCATTCTTATTTGAAAAGCGTGAAAATAATGCAATAGAAATAAACGTTATCTGAAGAAATGCAAAAACTTAAACGCTTTTAATGCAGAAAATAATGCAACATCAACAATTAAGCTTAAAACTAAACTTAGTTTAACTGTTCTGAGAAAAGAAACAGTGAAATAAATTTCAGAATAAGAATAAAAACGCAGATAGAGGGAAAGAAAGCATAAAAGCAGAAACAATAACGGTACCAGCAAAATTTCAGGTACTCCCTCGGGCATAAAATACACTCAAGTACGGAGTCGTTATGTTCATCTGAATGATAAGTCGTGTTTTTCAAAAACCACAAAACTATGTTCACCAACGAAAGAAACAACGACTTCTTTCTATCGTTCTTTCTTTCTGTCTTTCTTTCTGTCTTTCTTTCCATTCTTTCTTCCAGCGGAAGCAGTGAGTGGAAACGTTAATAAAACTATGCAAAAAACTCTGGTGTTACTGTTGATGACGCAACTATGCAAAAATGTTGAAAATAAAGAAAAAGAAAGGAACAATAAAACCGTAGACAGCACTTTTTACTATTACTATTTTCTGTTGTTTCATTCTTTCTTCCATTTACTGACAGTTTCTGTTGATGTTGAGTGACTTGTTTTGGACTAAAGTTATACGTAAATGGGTATGGAAAGTCAATACGAAGCACCATTATTTGCAGATAAGGATTACTGCTGCCAGGTAGGTCACCGCATAGCCTCTGAACCTCTCAAAGCGCACGATAGAGAAGAATGTCGATGAAGTCGATGATCTGGATGAACTCTGGCGATGATAACGACGACGATAGACTAGTGGAATCAGTTAAATAAGTTAAAATTAGAAATCTTAAATAAAATACATTGATGGGACACCATTTTTGAATATAATTTAATGGAGAACCTATTAGAATATATATAACTCCTTCTCGGAAAGATGTCCACTACTCTCTGAAACTCTACTCTCTAATTTCTCTGGCGATAACATTGATTTAAACACTCAGAAACATTCCTAAGATTCTTTCTTTGTGGATTTTCACAAGTTTTCTTTTATTACAACAGATTTTATCGTACTTTTTGTATCTTTATTCTTTGAAAATCAAATGTCGTGAATGATATGTTGTGAATTATGTATGCATATAAATTATCCCGTCAATTGGTGTCATTTTAATCCTTTCCACAGAATTTCATTTCGCATTTTTATATGCTAATACTATCTACCTTACTTGGTACGTACCAGTGCTATGCAATTTCATCGGTTTTCCTAACTCATTCACATTTCAAGCACTCATCTTCCAGGCATTCCATCACCTTGCATCAGCTGCGCGGCAGGCGAGTCAACAACTCCCACTACGAACAGCATTTCACAGAATTTCCATTAGCATTCATCGCAGTTAAGTTGTCCGCAAAACAAAACAAGGAGATAGTGTGCATTTTTGTGCACAAAAGATGGAAAATAAGTGATGAACACAACCGACAAAATAGGACACTATAATTTCCCGTTCTAAGGCAATTCTTTTTAAATCGATAAATTAAAGTGTGATTGCTTTTGATAACTCTTAAAATACAACATAAAAATATAAGGTCACCATATGATATAAGATATCATAAGTTATAAGATATGATACTCGTATATAAGATAGCAATACAATATATAAACAAATGTTTGTATATAAAAATAGCCTCAACAAACTAATTTTTAAATTTAGTTCTAGCTTATAGAGTTGCTCTGGACTGTTTATTTATTATGCTTCTATTCTGAAATGCCAAGTCTATTAAGAATTTAATTAATAAGCTAGTTTCATGAGCTTGTAGAACTTTAGATTCTCCATTCAAGGACTCTTTGGGAACCTTCAACTTCAACTGCAATCAACCAAAGTCACATACTGTAGGGTAGCTCAATAAAAACTCTCTACACTTCAATCTAAGCGAAAAATCTGTGCAAATTAAAAGTGCAAGTGGCAGCAATTTTCATTATTTCAGTTGGTTGGTACCTCAGAGAGGTGGAAGCGAGTGTGCAACAGCAACAACAACAACAACAACAGTTGCAGTATCAGCATCAACTACTACAACAAACACATCGGCAACAAGCTAACAGTAAGTAGTATCGTCTAAAGTTGGTCGTGCTGTTGTTCCAGCAGGTTTCCTGTTTACCTTGCCAGACAATGAGGCGGTGCTTTAATTTGCAGCTCCTACGATGCCAGCGCGGTGCAACTCGGCTCCGTGGGGTAGGATGGGGTTACGTGAGCAGCAGCAGCCGGCGGAGGGGCGGCAGAGGATTTCTCTGGCGCCCCAGGCTGAATGCTTTGTTCAACAACCGAGCAGCAGCTGAACGAACAAACGGAGGGATGATGCTTGGATGGTTGAACATGATCGGAGTTGTTGTGCTTTCAGAATCGCAAGAGTATCGTAGTGAGTATATGAACAGGTATTGTTTATTGTAGCAAAGTCAAGTTGCGAATTCAGTTTTTTTTGGTTTTATTTTTTCACTTATTAATATACAAATTACAATAGTGTTTGCTTGCTAGATATAAGTTTTAAGTTCTAAGATTTGAGTTTTACGATGTTAAGTTTTTTCGCTTGCGCACTGCGTGGTTCACTGCCAAAAAGTCAGAAGTAAGTGAAGTTGTCGACTCCGACCGCCAAGGCTGCAGCCGAAGAGCTCGCAGTCAAGCTTTAAGCTTGCCTCTCCTGAGCGGCCGAAGTCCGCGCTCCGAGAGCACACGGCTTCGGACGATCAGGAGAGGCAGCCTGGCGAGCGGTTTGCTTTGGCGTAAACATCCCGCCCGCCTTGCAGGACTGCAAAGCTCCCCGACCCTCAGCCCTGGGGTGGATCAGGCTCCTAATGGTGCAGGGTGCTGTGATGGGCCTCGCCACAGTCCGTGCAGCGGCGCGTGCTGGTGCAGCGTTGGGTGGCGTGGGGGCACGACCGGCAGTCTATGCAGCCGTGGCGTCCTGCCAGGATTCGGGGCAAGCTTCGTGCCATCAAATGCCGTGCAGGCTGCGGGTGTGGACACCGCGTTGGGCCGGCGATCGCCGGTGGAGACGATCGTCCGAGAGCCTCCTCTGGACGAGGCTCTGGTGAGCTCGGTTGAGCCGCGCCGTCTTCGTCTGACGTGTAAGAGGCGCTCAGATCGAGCACATCTTCCTCGTGGGGCTGCTCATCGCAATGCGGCATCTCGGATCCGGGACCGGTATTTGGGGGCGCCGATAGTACAGCGGCTGGCGGAGCCAGCATGCGGCCTTGTCGATAACGGGCGCCTTGGCGGCAGATGCGCGTCAGCTTAGATCTGTGGAGAAAAAACGCATTAATAACCACTCGAGACATACAAGTTAAGGATACTAATTTGGAAATGGAACGAGTGAGCTGGCCGTTAGCCGTTCGGACATCGGCCACACGGACTCGTGCATCCTGACCCTTGTACACCTTGATGATGCGGCCCAGCCGCCAGGACGTGGAAGGAAGGTTGTCTTCACGGACGACGACCAGGTCGTTGGGCTGTAGGTTGAGTTGCGGAGTCTTCCACTTGGTGCGACGCGCAAGCTCGTGCAAATATTCCGTCTTCCACCGGTGACAGAAATGTTGGGCAAGGGCCTGGACACGTCTCCATCGGTTGAGAATGGAGAGCGGATTGTCGAGGGTTTCGGGCTCGGCCGAAGCGAGCAGAGGGCCGCCTACTAGGAAGTGGCCAGGAGTTATTGCCTCCATAACGTTGGGATCCTCAGATTGAGGATGAAGCGGGCGTGAATTGAGGCACGCTTCAATTTTACTCAGGAGAGTTGAGAATTCTTCAAAGGTAAATTTGGACATTGGGGCGACTTTGCGCAGATGCGTTTTCAGGCTTTTAACACCGGCCTCCCAGAGTCCTCCCATATGAGGAGCACCAGGGGGGATGAAGTGCCATTCAACACTCTGGTGCGAATATTTCGTTTCGATAAGATCGCGGGTTCGAACAAGGAATTGCTTAAATTCTTGTTTGAGCTCTTTTGATGCGCCGACGAAGTTAGTGCCGTTATCAGAGTACACCTTTGCGGGGCAGCCTCGGCGCGCTGCAAAACGTGAAAAGGCCGCAAGGAAAGCGGCCGTGGTCAGATCACTGACAGCCTCTAAATGAATTGCTTTGGTCGCAAAGCAAACAAAGATGCACGTATAACCTTTCGTTATCAAGCACGCCCGGCCGGTGTAATTCTTTATGTCGAAAGGGCCCGCAAAGTCGACACCGGTGTTAGCAAAGGGGCGGGAGAAAGTCGTGCGTTCCTCTGGCAATGCCGCCATAATCTGTGTTCTTTGCTGCTTCCTATGCAAGATGCACGGCTTACAGCGGTGGATCGTCGTCTTGATGAGGTTCTTTACTCGCGGAATCCAGTGTTGGGTCCTGAGCAATCGAAGCATCAGCTGGTTACCACCGTGAAGCGAGATCTGATGGATAAAAAGAACAAGTAGCCGAGACAACTGACAGTCGTACGGCATGATTATTGGGTGGCGTTCATCGAATGCCAAATTAGGGCATGAAGATAGCCGCCCGCCAAGGCGCATCGTTTTGTCTTCATGAAGAAAGGGATTGAGCGAAAGTAAACAACTTTTCGAGCTCAATGGTCGCTTGCTTTCGAGCGCGTAATATTCGTCGGGAAAATGTGTCTTTTGACAGATGATTGTGAGACGGCATTTGGTGTCTCGAATCTCGGTCGCTGAGAGTCGCAAAGTGCCATAGAGCGGGTTCCGATTACGGCGCGTGTTATCTATAAACCGTTGTACGTACGAGTACACGCGTAGGGCTCTCGGGAGAGAGGAAAACCTGTCAAGTGGGTCTTCGTCTGGTCGGAAGTAAGTGTGAAGAGCCTTTACAGGCTTTTCTTCAAGTGCGGTAGCAAACTCCGAAGCTGTTCGTAGTTCGGGCCAACGATCCTTGTCGTGGAGGAGCCAAGGTGGACCATTCCACCAAAGGGTGCTCTCAGCTAATTCTTGAGGCGTGGCACCGCGGCTAGCTAAGTCCGCTGGATTGTCGTGCGAGTCCACGTGAAACCATTGAGTGTGTGGTGCTCTTTCAATGATTTTGGCCACGCGGTTCGCCACGAAGGTGGCCCAGACGCAAGGAGGCTTCTTAAGCCACGCAAGTACAATCGTCGAGTCTGTCCAACAGAAGACATTCTCGGGACGATAGTGCAGATTGGGTACTAGGGCGTCGAGCATGTCTGCGACGAGTGTAGCTCCGCAAAGTTCGAGTCTAGGCAGCGATATCGTCTTAATGGGCGCTACTCTTGTTTTGGAGTACAGTAGCGATACATGAACGGTGTCGCCGATTTGAACACGGGCGTAGATGACTCCGGCGTACGCTTTTTCGGAAGCGTCCGAAAAGGCGTGAAGATCCACTGTGCAGTCGGGGGTGAACCGAATCCACCTGGGAATTCGAATCGTGGCAATATGGTGATAATTTTGAAGAAAACTTAACCATGTTTGCTGCGTCAGTGCGGGAAGTTGGTCATCCCAGTCAATCTTGTCTAGCCAGACTTGTTGGATCAGCATTTTCGCGGCAACGATGATGGGTGCCAACCAACCGGCTGGATCGAACAACTTCGCGATGAGAGACAGCACTTGTCGTTTGGTGTACGTTGGCTGTATGTCAATCGCCTGTGTGTCGAAGTAGAAGTCATCGCTGGTGGCATTCCAACGAATGCCGAGCATCTTTGCGGTGCTGTTGTCCTCGAACTTCAAGAACTCAGCGTTGAGCAAATGGGATCCAGGCAAGTCGTCCAAAATGTGTTTGTCGTTGGCTGTCCATTTCCGCAGCGAGAAGCCTGCCGTATTCAACGCCTCTGACAGTTCATCGCGCATTTGAGTGGCCATGGCAAGGTTGTGAGAGCCAGCCAAAACGTCATCAACGTACATCGAATGTCGCAAAATGTGGGCCGCAAGCGGAAACTGTTGTTGAGTGTCTTCTGCTAGCTGAAGAAGAGTGCGGATCGCTAAAAAGGGGGCGCAGTTCACGCCAAATGTTACTGTTCGTAACTCATAGTCCCTAACTTGGGAGCTATTCGAATCTCGGAATAGGATTCGTTGGTAGGGGGTATGTTTCGGGTCGACGAGGATCTGGCGGTACATTTTCTGAATGTCACCGCTAAAAACATACCGGAAAAAGCGCCATCTTAGCATTAAGAATGTTAAGTCGGCTTGTAGAACAGGGCCTGCGTGTAACACATCGTTCAAACTGAGCCCACTTGTGGTGGGGCAGGATGCATTGAACACGACTCTGACCTTGGTGGACGTGCTGTCCGGTTTTATAACCGCGTGATGTGGCAAATAATAGTGCTCAGCATCGGGTTGTGGGGGCGCTACGGCCGTCATATGACCTAAATCAAGATATTCTTGAACTACATCGTCATATTGCCTTTTGAAGTCATTATTTTTGAGTAACCTTGCTTCTGAGCGAAGGTATTGTTGGTGAGCGATGTGCCGTGAATATCCTAGCGAGTGTTGGTTTACGGCTTCGCTTTTGAATGGCAACGTAACGATGTAGCGGCCGTCAGGGCTCCTACGAGTTGTTTTTACGAAATTCTCTTCGCAAAACTTTTCGGAGGGGGATAAGTGACGAGTTTTGGGAAGTTCCTCCACCACCCAAAAACGTTCGAACTGTTGTTCGATGGTGACTTCATTGAAGAAGGCCACCCTTATGTCGGGGCTATCTGATTGTAGCAGGGGGACTGGTCCGGTGATTATCCAGCCGAACACAGTCTGCTGTGCTAGAAGTGAACCTAGCACATTGCGGCGAATACCGTCAAGTATGATCGCCGGAAAGAGATCGGCTCCAATGAGAACGTCAACTTGTTGACTTTTGACAAAGTTGACGTCTGCGAGCTCGATGTTACGAGGGAGGCTGCGTAGCAGCGCGCTATCGAACGAGTGGGCGGGCAGTCTGCCCGTGATTTGCGACAGCACTAGCGCTGTGGCATGAATCTGAAACGAGGGGTCGCGTGGCGACTTGAGCATAAACTCACAAGATTTTGAAACCTTTGCAGAAATGGTTTCGTTGAGGCCAGAAACCGTTGCTTTCACTGGCCGCATGGGGATTTTGAGCATCTTCTGGACGTGGTCAGAGATGAAGGATACTTCGGATCCTGGATCGATGAGGGCACGAGCGGCATAACAAGTACCGTCGTGGAATATAGTGACCGTAGCTGTTCCTAGCAGAACTGGCTTCGGTGCGGCAGCGAAACAAACTTGATGGTTATCGGGCTGATTTCGATCAGTGGACTGTATTTCTTGTTGACTGATTTGGGCGGCGTTGGCCGACGTGGAGGGCCCTGTAAAGGGGGGTGCTCGCGCGTTAAGTGGGTTGTTCTGGGGCTGATTGCGTTGCAATGCAGCGTTTCTTCTTGTCGGAGACTTTGGTTGCTTAGTAGACGGACGCGACGCTGCGTTAGCTAAGGGTCGGTTCTGCGCTTGATCGCGATGCAGCAACGTATGGTGTCGCGCCTGACATGTCGCGCAGTTGTATTTGCTGGGGCATCGTTGTATCTGATGCGCTTGCGCGAGACAATTCAGACAAAGACGCAACTTTTTAACTACCTCTAGACGTTTACCGGAAGTCATTTCCAAAAATTGCGGACAGACTCGAATTGTGTGTTGCTCTGAGCACAGCTGACATATTGTCGACGCAACATTCAACTGGAATGTGTTGACGCGTTTTGTCGAGGGGGCCACCTGCTGTTGAGCGGGTGACGCGCGAGTCTTGCTTGCGGAGTCGCCTTTGATATCGTGCATCGATTCCAGCGTTTCAAACCGATGTGTCAAGAACACGTCGAGATCGGACCACTTTGGAATTTCACGTTTATTCGGTATTGATTGTTCCCAAAGCGCCAGGGTGGCTTCCGGAAGCCGACTAGAGCACAGAAAAACTATCATAGCGTCCCAATGTGAGGTGTTGACGCCTTGGAGCGCCAACGCGGTGAGAATATTGTTGAATTCCCGCTGTAAATTTTTGATTTCGTGCCCGGTTTCCCTAGTAATCGTCGCGAGGCCAAAGAGATTTTTAAGGAGCGTGTTCACGAGAACGCGTTTATTCTCATATCGATCCGATAGATTTTGCCATGCTTGCTCGAATCCGTCATTCGTCAAAGGAGACTTTTGTACGATTTCCTTTGCTTCTCCCCTTGTCTTTTGATTCAAATGAAACAATTTTTCAACCGGGGTGAGACGCGAGTTGTTAGTATATAGGGCCGTGAACATGTCACGGAACGAGGGCCATGACAGATAGTCGCCTTTGAATACGTCGGTATCGCATGGAGGCAAGCTAATGTTATACCCGGTGGGCGGTAGTTCGGCCGGTTTCGCGAGTAATGCTGGGGAATCGGACCGATGCTCACGGGTTCGCGAATCTGCTAAAGCGTTAATTACTCCGGCGCATTGTAGATACATGTCGTAGCACTTGCGACGTTTTTGTTTAATCATCTCGAGATTCGTCGCTAACTCATCATCGTCTTTCATCTTCGCTAAGAGGCTGTCGTACGTGCTCTTAATGAGGGTCCATTGAGACTTGATTTCATCTCTTTGGAGATCAAGCGTGTAAATGGTGTGAGTATCAGCCGGCATTTCAGCGAACTCCAAACTGAACTCGACCAAGCCGTCAGCCAGACGTATGAACGTATCTAGTAGCGTCATTGTGGGTGCGTTACGGTGACTACAACTTGAGCAAAAGAATACACGATATGAAATCGATTTTCGGGGGTGCCACAGAATAACGGGGCTAAAATAGCTTAGACAGATGGGCTAATAAAGAAATAAAACACCTTAATATTTTTAGGTAACAAGAATTTTTTATTATGGTTTTATATTTTTCGCCCACTGTGCACGAATTGTTGATTTTCTTGACACAAAAGAAGGAAAAAAAAAAACGTACCGCTTGCTTGGCTGCAAGCTGAGAGCGTGTAAGAGCACGTACACCAAACAAACCAGCAAAAGGTGGTGGTTTTTTGGTTTCTAAGTGAACCGCGCAGAAGAGCGTAAGCTGCGAGCGTGTCTGTGGAGAGCACGAAAACCAAACCAGCCAGCAAAAGGTGGTGGTTTTTTGGCTTCTAAGTGAACCGCGCAGGAGAGCGTAAGCTGCGAGCGTGTCTGTTGAGAGCACGAAAACCAAACCAGCCAGCAAAAGGTGGTGGTTTTTTGGATTCTAAGTGATGAGCGCAAAACAAAGCGTGAGCGAGCTGCAATTATGTATTCAGTAAAGAACAAATAATTGCAACACGTGCCGGTCAATACAAGTATATAACCGGGTTCAAGGGCACTTATATACTTATGTTCAACTTTTGGAGCACCGTTACACCGAAATTAATTCTCCCGTTAATTTCAAGTTTACACGGGAGTATATAAGTGTATATATACGTGCTGCGTATATATATAAAGTTTATTCAAGTATATTTAACAATTCACACTTTATAAGTTTTCAAATTTATTATAAAATTTTACAATTTACTTGAAATTCAACAACTTACCTTTTCAAAAAAAGATGCGACGACGTCGTTGAGTTGGAGCTCGATCCGGCTCGTACTGGACCAAATGTTTATTGTAGCAAAGTCAAGTTGCGAATTCAGTTTTTTTTGGTTTTATTTTTTCACTTATTAATATACAAATTACAATAGTGTTTGCTTGCTAGATATAAGTTTTAAGTTCTAAGATTTGAGTTTTACGATGTTAAGTTTTTTCGCTTGCGCACTGCGTGGTTCACTGCCAAAAAGTCAGAAGTAAGTGAAGTTGTCGACTCCGACCGCCAAGGCTGCAGCCGAAGAGCTCGCAGTCAAGCTTTAAGCTTGCCTCTCCTGAGCGGCCGAAGTCCGCGCTCCGAGAGCACACGGCTTCGGACGATCAGGAGAGGCAGCCTGGCGAGCGGTTTGCTTTGGCGTAAACAGGTATGGAAGGTTACACGTGTATGTACATATGTGGGTGTGGGTTTTTTGTGTGAGTGTGTGTGAGTGTGTGTAGTTCGATAAAATCATTAGAAGTTTTGCTTGAACTTGATCTGGGTCCAAGAGCAGGTGTTGCTTTGTTATGGGCATGAAAACCATCTGCAATAGTTACGAACACAGCACAAGAAAAAACCGCTTCGATAATGGAACACAAACCAAACCTGGATACCGGTGAGTGTTCTACGGTGTAAGTAGTTAAAAAATTACTTACAAAATAGTGACGAAAATAATTGTACATAGAGATATACTCGTACTACCATATCTATGAGTGTGTGTAAAAATCGATAGAATCCAATTCACTCTGAATGTCCTGATGAATACGCTGTTCATCGGTAGCCTAGGAAAATCGGTATCCTGGGAAAATATGTGGCACAATTCGACTCCGTCACGCAGCTTCGGCAACCATGCAAAAAAGTGCGCCCTTTTATTTTCCCTTCTGGCTGCCTTCCACTCAAGCTTCGTTCGCGTTACTCCGCAAACAATCCACGTACACATTTCCGAAGCAAATATCAGCAGGACCAACAAATTGCCACACCAACTCAAAGGAGCTCAATGATTCCCGTACATCATCCCGGCGGAGTGCCATCATCTGCTTGCCGCTGCCGCTGCTGCTGCTGCTGCTGCTGCTGCTGCTGCTGCTGCTGTACTCCGGCATACGCAATTTCAGTGTTGGTGTTGTTAATAGTGTTTGCGTTGCGAATCATTTATGAGCGCCTTTTTGAAGCACTTCATAGGCTCTTCTTTTTTTCGATTAGCCACCATTCAACGTTTGACCCGGCCACCGGCGGCACCAGCGTCACGCCTTCGAGCAGCATCAACAGTGGAGCAGAAGGATCAAAACAACAACCAGGTACGAGGATGACTTCTATTCAAACACATCATGAATTGAATTCGAAATGCATCAATTTACCAGGACGATGCTGCTTTTGCTGCTCGAACAAAACCAGTCAGAATTTCAATTTCAAGTGAGTAAAAACATGGCAAATATGGAACAACAAGAACAAGAAGAATAAACACAACAAAAACAACAACAACAAACACTGACTGACTAAGACAACAAGTGTTGGACAATATAGTATACGGTGTAGTTACGCAACAACAACAAAAACCAATGAATAGAGAGGAGTTCAACAGAGACTCTGTGACGACAATAACTACTATAGAATGGATGCATCCAACAGTGGTTGATACGGGTATATGGTTGTTGTTGTCTCTGTTCGTCGTGCTGTTGTTGTTGTTGTTCTGTCATCGCTCAGGCTAAAGTTGAAAGCACTTCTAGAACATTGCGCTCCATGCAGTCAAATGTTGAGACAAAATTTGACGCACTTATGACAAGTTTATTGTTGCTGTTGTTGTTGTTGTTGCTGACACTAACATCTCCACTAGAATAGTACTGGTTCAGATCACCAGCCGCATGGACTGGTTTCTAGCATGGGGGGAGGGTTAATTTTCCTCATCTTGACATGAGTAGTGAAGCGAAGGCAGTGCGTGTGGAAGTGTGCACACTTGCGATGGGAGATGATAGCGGTAGGGGGAGGGGGAGGGGGGGGGGGGGGGGGGGAGGGAGGTAGAGGGAATCATGTGCTGCCGCAGGATTCGCTTCTGTCAGTAGGACAGACTGAAATTTGTACACGTTAATTTATTCTAAACAACGGAGCGCCACCTGTTCTGAGCGTAGGCAGCTGAACGAAGGATACACCAACGGAGACAGAAGACGACCGAAGGAGGGACCCGTGCACATGCGACGAGGAAACAAAACAACAACAAAAAGGTAAACAAAATTTCGTATTCGATGAACTTTTAAGTATTGTTCTGGGTTTTTATCTGAGGCTTGTTGCTTTTTGTGCACCGTACGCTAGTAGAGCGAAAGAGAGATCGCGGGAGAGAGAGAGAAAGAGACAGCGATAGAGGAAGTACGGAGGGATGGAGAGTGCTTCAGAGAATATTAAAAAGATATGTTAAAAAAAAGTTCCCCACATCTTCTTCGGAACGCGTTCGCAACACGTGAACACCGTAGAATGAAGTCGATTTTCGTTTTTTATAATAAAATAGACACATTAGTTAAATATATGCCATTAATTGTTATAGATGATTATTTATTACTGAAGTGTAGTTATTACTGCATAATTTTATTTGACAAACAAATCAAATTTGTGAATATATGCGTTATGGAGCATAATATAGTGTGGGCCAGCGGCTGGTTTCTGTGAAGAAAATCCTTTTTTTCCTTAAATAAGATATTGGATATATTAAATGGAGTTCGTAAAAGTTCACACTGAATTTCGCAAATTCTAAGTAAAATTTTTGAAAGTTTAAATTCAATTTTACGAATTTTAAATACATTTTAAAAAGAAACCAGCCGACGGCCCATCCTCTAGAAGCACGCCTAAGGCACCAGCGGAAATAAGGTTAAATATTTTATTAATACTACGAATTAATAATAAATTCGTGCATAAATGAAAGTAAGAAGAAGCACACGGATGAAGAAGAAGCACATGAATTATGAATTAAAGAGGCTTGGAATCATTTCAGCGTTTCGTTAAATGTTCACAAAAGAAGGGTGAAGCTCTGACATGTTTTCGCTGGGTTTTTCAATTTGACTGCATTGAAAACCCGTTATTTCGATCCCTTTGGGTTTGTGGAGGGCGCAAAAGCGAGTAGAAGACAATACGACGGCTTTTTTTCTACTTTTTACTGCGCTGCAATTATTTATAAATATTAGAGTACTTTATACTGTAATGGCAAAAAAAACTGGTCTCTCCGAGGAACAAAGATTGATTATTTAGTTTAGGTTTGCTTTTTTTTCTTCTCTTTTTTTTTTTTGTTAATCTACGCTGCAGGCGATTGAAAAGTAAATATTATTAAGGGAAGGAAGAGGAAGAAAATAAAGGAAAAGCAGCCATTCAGTGGGTGGGGGGGAGGTACATTTTAGGGGTTAAATCTCTTTGGCAAAATTGTATAAGGTTGAAAAAATGTAGGAGCAAAAAGAATATTTTTTAATAATCATAACTTTAAGAAGTGAAGAGAAGAATTTTTTATTTTCAATAAAATTTAGTACATTTCGTAATTAGTACAACATTTCGTAAACAAATTTTTTAAGTCCATAAAACTTATTTTATCCTAAAAAATTTGGCTTCCCCAAATTTGGATTCCCCAAAATTGATGGCAAATGAATAAACTGTATAAAATAAGGAATTATTTCAAAAATAGTAGAATATTTCATATCCTCAAAACACTTGATTCTCAAAGGAATACACAAACCTTAGAATCGTTATGATTTACAGTAAACCCAACGCTCGGACACACACACGGTTTTCTAGTCAATAACAACCTTTAATTTATTCAATTTATTGGGATCGTTAATGTGTTTATTTTCAGATCGCTTTTTCTCTACTTTTTCTATTCTTTTTGTATCCTTTTTGTATCCTTTTTCTTTCAATATATCGTATATATTTCCGTTTATGCAATTATTGCAGCATGATCATTCTTAATGGACAATTAAACAGTTTTTCTATGCACAACTTATTTGAAACTTTGAATTTAATTATTCGTTACACTAACAATACACACGACTTGCTGCCGCTTGAGCGTCACCACCAGCTTATTTCACTTCCGCCGCTTATTAGCGTAAAAACACGCAGACCGACTTAAGAGCTGCCGACTCTTAACATCCCGTTGAAGAAAATCGCACCTTCGAAGTAACCTCGAAAAACGACGCAATGACGCGCACCCGGATCTCGAACCCAACCACACGCAATCGACAACAAGCGAAGACTGAATGAAAATTCGCCATACGCCGAAACGTGGAAAACACAGCAACATGCCGACGAGAACAACAAGCAGAGCAGCGGCAAGCAACAACCATAACAACAACAACAACAGCAGTAGCAGGAGCAGCAGCAGCAACATGGAATGGCAGAGAAATTGCGGCAATCATATGGCAACGAAACGCAGCAGAAAACGAAAACTCAACGTGTTAGAGACAAAAAAAAACGTGTACAAGATACGGAACGACAGCAAAAATCTCAGCAACAAGAAAGAACAACGCATGCCGCATCGTGCCAAACAGGCAACAAAAATGCCAGCAACGATGGAGCTGCAAGCTGCTGGCTGCACAAGGAATGTTGCCAGCAACAACCCTAGGCTTGGCTCCACGAATACTCACAGAAACACGGACGCACAACAACCCACAAACGAATGCTGCTGGATGGTGGACGAGTGCGAACGTATGAGTAACTGTTGGCTGGGTTGCTTGTTGCTGTGAAAGCTTGATGTTGCTGATGCTGTGGCAAATGTTGCCAATTCTTTGTGCCCGATAACTCACATTTGGGCGTGAAAATATTTACGTCCCAGAAATGATGTGCGTAGACTCGGCATCAGGATTCAGCAGTCGGTGAAAAGGATCTCAATTCATTGCTCGAGAGCAGGAAAAATCGGGAATAAGTGGAGACGGCAGATGAAGCTTAGAACTTCACTTAAGCTACTTATTTTATGGCTTCAGCTGGAGTTTGTAACATTTATAAACAAATAAATACCAACAGTGGACGGCAGTGGAACGAAGAGAGGGGGGGGGGGGAGGGAGGGGCGTAGAGAGAAGGGAGGACAGGAGTGCGTGTGCTGAAGTATTGACAATTTAGCCTGCAGCTCTACGAAAATTGAAAACTCTTCGTGAACTCTTCAGTAACAATTCTGAATGAAAATTGAACTGTTTTCGTCGTGCCGCACAGCAGAGCGATCATTGAACTCGCAGTCTAAACAAATTATAAAATCAGTGGAGTACATTAGGTTTTTCAATTATAATTATTATTATTATTATTTATTTTTCATTTAATTCTTTGCTTAAATAAAGCCGCCGCCTCGCCGGGGCCGCACAATCCATCTTTAGGCAGCTTTTATTTAAGCAACTTCAATATTAGACGAAAGAGTTCAAGAGCAAAAGTTAAAAAAAAAAATAATCTAAACCAACCCAAAACCAAATAAAATGAAAAAAGAAAGCACGAAACGAACGGAGACCACAAAATATTAAACAAAATAAAAGTTGATGAATTCAGTTGGGGGCAACATATTCATTAACTTGGCTAAAAATTAGACAGGGTGCAAGGAACGTCAAGTGGTTGAAGTTCGTCAAGTGTTGGTAATAACGGAAGGAGTGAATAATAACGGAAAGAGTGAATAATAACGGAAAGAGTAATGAATAAAAAAACAGCAAATGAACAAAGGCAGAAAAATAATGACTTTGAAAGCATTTACCACCAGAAGCAGCGGCAGAAGCAGAAGAAGCAGCAGCTACTGACTAATTGAAAATTAAATTATCCACAAAAATGAAGCCAAGTAAAGAAATTAAAATGCTCCACACATTTTCACGGAAGCTTTGCGGAAAACTTCCAGGTATTTTTCACAATCGCGCTAACGTCATTTTCATCCCTCTTCAAGGCAAACAAAACTTTGCGACAGACAGACAGACAGACCGACTCACAGCTACTCAGCTGCTGACAGCACCGAACACAGTGGCCACAAAATGTACGAAATGTGAGAAAATGTTTATTAATTAGAAAACTTTAGCTACGAACTCTTTTAAAAGGAGGTGTACAACACATTATAGTCTACATCAGCACTAAGAAATACTCTGTAAATAATATATGTAAATACAATAAATATAAATACAATAAACAATATGATAGAGTTCTCTTCTAAAAGCTATCGGAGTCCGTAGATTTTTTTGAGGAATTCAATTTTGTCCGAATTTTCCACTGTGTACATGAGCAACAGCATCTCAAGAGTCGGTAAATTTATAAAAGTTAAAAATTAAATGCATAAATAAAGAGTACTCGTACGTTGAAAATGTAAGAATCTTTTGGCACATCGGAGCCAGACAACGTATGACAACGGAGAAGGATTCACTGCGAGAAGGACAACAAGATTGAACTGTTCTGGTAATAATCAAGGAACATTGCATAAATATGGTGAGTATTTCTTTCTTATCTTTTGATTTCTTTCGGATTCTCAATGTCTTTCGGATTCTCGATCTCTTTCGTGCAGATTCGAAGTACAACCTTGATTACTGATTTGAAATGTGGATTTCGGGTTAAGCAGGAGAGATCAGGGGGGTGTACAAAAGATACGATTAATATAACAACAATACACAAGTAGTAGTTAGATTCAATATATCCATCAATACTGATATATTAATATAATACTCAATCAATAGTGGCTTCCACAGTTTGAGCCCTCGAGAAGAGTCTCTCGTTTCACGATGGGAGTCTTTTCTAAATGAGATTTCGCGGTGTCTCTTATCTCACAACCATCATGAGCATCACCGAATCAGTCGGTTCCAGTTGAAGACTAGTGCGCCGCCTGTCCTTTTAATAGTGGCGCTACTGAACTTTAACATACTCTCCTCTACAAGTAGCTGGCTTTTTGAAGAGAAATGCCACTTCTTTAGATCTAAGACTACAAAAATTTAACTCCGGGGAATTCCAACAAAGAGGTTTAGAAACAGCAGCAGCTCGCATTCACACCCACCAACTCTGCACACAAACGAAAAGAAGAAAACACGAAAGAGCTTTAAAAAGTAAATGCACACAAACAAATTTCAACATCCGCTTTATAATCGTTTCCGGTTTTCAGATTCCAACACACTGACATCCATTGTTTGTAGTTTTGTAGCGCTGCCTTACATTTGGTGAGAAAGAAAGAGAGAGAGAGTGGAGAGAGTGGAGAGATAGTGAAAGAGAGAAAAAGACAGAGAAAAGAAGAGCAAAAGACTGTAAGAGAGAAAGAAAGATTGTGTGTATTGCGCCTGTTTGTATGTGTTATAGAGGGTGCTCAGGTGGAGAAGGGGGAGAGGGGAGTAGCAGAAGGCTTCTAGACAGAGGCTTTTTAGTGAGTAAACCAGGCACTAAAAAGGACCTCGGCGCAAAGAAAGTTTCCATCAAAATGAATGCCATGAGTAAATTAAATATTAGTTTAATGACTTCATCGTGCATATTGAAACTACACGCAATTTTGGAGGGAGATTTCACTTTCCCCCGGAATTGTTTGCCATTCTGAGTCTGTGGTTTTGATGAATAGCACGGTTTTTACACAAGCAGAATATGTAGAAAACTTGCTTAAGTCTTGCGTGATGTAAAACTTTTCCATTCAGAGAAATAAGAGATTTCGGGATAGATTCGGGATAATTTTAACTAGCATAAAATTGCATGATTCTCACTCTACGACGATGTATTTTTTGAAATCAAACGTTTCGCAATACGTTTTTCTTGAAACATCTGTCATAATGTAGAATTTGTATTCGAAATTAATTGAATTTCTACACATGATAGTCTGAATAAACTGAAGCAGCACAGCATCGAACTGGTGTAGTGATTGGTGTAGTATGGCCAAATTTAGAAGGAGACCACCACCCTCAGATAGGGTGGCCTTTGCCGATGACGAGTGTCCTACAAACGAATTCCAACCCTTCTGGTTCGAAGCAATGATTGACGATGTGGACGATCTGGATGACATCGAACGCCCTACGACTGCCGACCGTCTAAGCGGTGGCGCCGACGATGATGACGATGACCTCGATGCGCCCATCACAGCCAGGGGCAAGAACAGTGGCGCAGAGGAGCCGCCACCGCCGCCAACTTTATTGAGAAGAATTTTTAACATCACCAAGATTGTGCTGCTCCTCGGCGTGTGGGTGATCTGCACGGTTTGTCTGATGTACAGTAAAGAGCGAGTATGGGACGTGAAGCTTCTGTCCATTCCGGCGGATGCGACCAGGACTTACCGTGTACCAGAAATCAGCCACACGAATTCCTTGGGGATTAAACTCAAAGGACCCTTTGCTATCGAGGATGAAATACAAAAAACCCAAGAAGCAGAGAGAACATATCTCACAATGCAAGTGGAACGCGTCATTTATGATGGCAACACCGTTAAGGAAACTGTCGCCATTTCTAACGAATGGAAATTGAAGCTCTCCAATGCGGAGACACCCAAAGAGATAGTCAAGGACAAGGTATTGCAGCTGAAAGGTGGTCCGATCTCTACAGATGAAGATATGCAGATAAAATTCACCTCCACCAGCCAGAAGACGATCACCGTAAAGCTCCGGGTGGACATCACGCCTGTTGACCAGAGTCAAGGCATCATTTACGGTTCATTAATTCTACTGGGTCTCTACGTCATGATTGTTTGGGACCTCATTAACCGGACCTTTGCTGCGATTATGGCTTCTACCATGGCCATCGGAGTGCTGGGCGTTCTGGGCAGTCGGCCCTCGTTGGATGCCATCATGAAATGGATCGACACCGAGACCATGTTGCTGCTCTTCGGCATGATGATACTGGTGGCCGTCCTCTCAGAGTCCGGTATTTTTGACTACCTGGCGGTGTATGCATATAAAATAACTAAGGGCCGTATTTGGCCCCTGATCAACTGCCTCTGTTTGTTCACCGCGGTGCTGTCGTCCTTTTTGGACAACGTCACCATGATGCTACTGGTTACACCGGTGACCATACGACTGTGCGAAGTGACCGACTTGAATCCGGTGCCCATTCTTATGAGCATGGTTATATTTTCGAATATTGGGGCGGCAGTGACGCCCGTCGGCGATCCGCCCAACGTCCTCATTTGCATGAATTCCTTCATTGCCGAAAGCGGCGTCCATTTTGGCTCCTTCGTGCTGCACATGTTTCCGGCCGTTATATTGGCCATGATCTCCACTTACGGTCAACTGCGCCTGAAGTACCGCAAAATCAAGGACCTTCGTTACCAGCACTCTCCGGAGGTTGAGGAACTCATGCATGAGATCATCGTGTGGGAGCGCCTTGCAGCCGGCATCGGGACACTGTCAGCCGACGAGGAGGATGTCCGCGGCACGATTCTGAAGAAGATCACTCGCTTGAAGGAAGAACTGAAGGAGAAAATGTCCAGCCAAGCGAAGGAGTTGAATTTCGAAGATACGCTGAAGTACTTGGAAGCGGAGTATCCAATACGCAACAAGGTACTGCTATACAAGACGGGCGTCGCTTTCATCTTTGTACTCACCTTCTTCTGCCTCCACTCGGTGCCGAATTTCGTTCACTTGTCGCTGGGTTGGACCGCGTTTCTGGGTGCTCTGATGGCGCTCATTCTGGCCGACATCGACGACATGCAGGCGATTCTGGCGCGCATCGAATGGTCGACGCTGCTCTTCTTTGCGGGCCTCTTCATCCTGATGGAGTGCCTCACCGACATGGGACTCATAGATGTCATTGGCAACTGTGCCATCAACTTAGTGCTGGCCGTCGACCCCCAGCATAGGCTTCTCTTGGCGCTGTTCATTATCATTTGGATAACAGCGATCTCCTCGGCCTTCCTCGACAACATCCCTGTCACGACGATGATGATAAAAATCATCATTTCGCTGTCGCAGAACAAGGAGCTGAAGCTTCCGTTGCACCCGCTCGTCTGGGCCTTGGCGCTCGGGGCCTGCTTCGGCGGAAACGGTACATTGATTGGCGCCTCGGCGAACGTGGTGTGTGCCGGCATAGCGGGCCAGCACGGATACAAGTTCACCTTCATGCAGTTCTTCCTGGTCGGATTCCCGGTTGTCTTGAGCTCAGTGACCATGGCCACTATTTATCTGATAGTAGCCCATGTATTATTCCAGTGGCACTAACAGAAAAGCAGCCTTCTTTCTTCAAATTTACTATGTAATTCAGTCAGTCTTCAATAAATGCTAAAATTTGTGTTCATTTAAAGAAAAGTCTCATCGACAAAATTTAAGAATAGGGCTTTCACCCTTAAGCTTCAATTGTATGTATGTACGTATTGTGAATATAATAAAAACACCCGGAAACAAGCTCATTCGTGGCTCAAAAGGAATACCATCATCAGCGTAGCATTGACATTCGCCATTTCTTCCTTGATGAATGTCAGATTAAAGCGTACTTGTGCTGCGATGATGATGAATGACGTTGGCCACGTTGACCTCTCCGATTGCCGCACACAACCCGGCGCCTTTTCTACTCAGCAACTCTGGCGTGAAATCAGCTTTTTCAGTCGAGTTACAAGAGGCACGTTGTTTCCTAAACCTTGTCCTTGCTTGTTGCCGCTGTCTGCCATCAGCCGCCCTTCAAATTCTGTGGATTATTACAACAAAGTATTCCATTGAATATTCCGTTAGAATGGAGCGACGACGGAGAGGAAGGCGAATGAAAGTCACTCCCGTACACTTGGCACTCGATGTAATAAGAGACTGAAAGAAAGAAAGAGAGTGTGCTTGTTTTCATAGTTCACCCTTCTCGCTAATCTGGAGTTCGCACGAGTACGAGTACGTCAGTGCATGAGCGTCACGTCAACGTATCGATGGAGCAATTTTTAAAGACTTTCGTCAAGAAATCGATTTAATGCTGGAGACGATGAATGATAAAAATGTATCAAAATATTTTCAATTTTATAGAAATCCTTATCTTTGGGACGGTACGGTTCTTCAAAACACATTGGCAACAAACATGATTAAGATGTAATAGGATTTGAATGCAATGTAAATGTTAAAATGCAACAAACAATGCTCATGAGCGAGCTACTTAAAAACTATCGTAGTTTTTCTCATGTGATTCTTCTCTCTCTCTCTCCCTCTCCACCCAAACTGCATGCACGCAATTTTACTCACGATCTGACACAATTTTATGCTTTGTTCCAGCGAGAAGATTTATTAAGTTACTTCACAGAGTTGCCATAGAATTCGCCACTAATTTGTTGAATGTGCTTGAAAGCGAATATCGCAACAACAACATCGGTAACAGTATCAATAATAACAACAACAACCGCATCCACCAACCCAAAGCAATAACACACACAAGTATTTAGGTAGGTAGGAACGTAATAAGGTAAAAAAGCGCGATTTTCTTTCTTTAATGCACCCAGTATTTTCCCCCGCTTCAGTGCCGATTCCGATACACGGCAGAGATCTTTGGAGATCTTTGAGGTGGGAACGTAATAGTTCGATCGTGAGATGCGTGACTTCGAGCCGCAATGGGCGAAAAACGCGAAATCTTCAAATTAAATGTTTTTCGTTGCCTAAATGATGAGTGAGTGAGCGCTCGCTCGCTCGCTCGGAAGCAGAAGCAAAAGCAGACGAGTCTGGAGCAGCGCACAGAACTCAATTGTTCTGGATATTAATGGTACACTTTATGTGGTACCATGTCCAGTGCAGCAACAACAACAAACTACGATCATATAAGATCCACGTCCACACGACGATCGGGGAAACAAAACGTTAACAAATGCACCATACATAGTTTTATTCTCTAAATTGGCGCATGTTTTTTATGGTATTTATTTTTCCCAGACAAAAGGTTGAGCCTGAGATTCCAGCTGACATGGAATACAACACAAATTAATCGACTCCTTCAACAGAGTGATGATTCTTCATTGTCAGAGAATTAAATGTGATGAGTTTATAGATGGTTACCGCAATTTGGTGCTTTAACCCTCCCAACTCAGAGGGTAAAAAAATGCTTTCCTCTGAATGATTTGCGAGTACGTAATAAACACAAACTGGCATGTATTCAGCATAATTTTAGGGCCGAAAGTTGGCAAATCCTCGTTATCTGGCTGAGCTCTTGATGTTCATGTACCGTAAGTACATGTTACCGCTTCAAGGAACGCCAAACGACCTCGCATCCCAGAAGATGCTGCATTTTTGAGGCGACTTAATCCGCAGACAAATTTAAGTAATCTTCTTCGCTGAAGGAGGACATCATGTTTGCCTCAGAGTAGTTTTCCAGACTGATTCCAGACCACATCTATTCCAGACTTTAATATTATTCGGCGTAATTCACCTTCGGCACCTTAAACTTGGTTAAAAACGTACAATTAATCTAGTTAACAGCTTCGTAGGGGCCAACTTCTTGATTAGAATTCATAAGCAAACAAGTGCCAGGCTGGAAGGATTGTCGTTTAGTCCACAGGGATTTCTTTCGACTTGAAGTTTCAGGTCACTGATTTCTGTGGTTCTTCAGTCTCAAGTTACTTTATCAATTTCATTGGCAACTTTACTATAGCGAAGTATGGAAGCGTGCTTAAGTGGCCCGTCGTCGTCGTGCTGCCGCGTCGATTGGTGGTGGCTTTGGACATCATTTCCTTCAAATATACGAGTACTTCGAATGGATCTCACTCTATTCATCCACCTACCTACCTACAGCACGGTAAACACCCACCCTCTCGCTCTCTCTCTCTCTCTCCCTCTCTCTTCGGATGAAACCATATCCACGTTATTTTATTTCACTTCAGACTCGGCAGAGCGGTGCACTAAAATGCTTGCGTTTATTGAGTCTGCTGCTTCAATTTAAAGACCACGCCACGAGAGGAATCTTCAGATAGTATAGCACACTAATAAAAGAAACGCCGTATATAGTGAAAAGTGTAAAATCTTTGATTCATTCGACACGCGTGACACGCCCTTCGATGCGGCAAATAAAATGTGTGCCACATTTTAAAAAGTTGCCTTCTTTGGGACAACATAAGAGGCTGATATTGTTACTGTTATTGCTGCCAACGATGATCCTGATGGTGATCATCCTCATCGTCATCATCATCATCACCAGCATCACCAGCATCACCATCATCGTCAACTGATCGACGTTTAATGGATTCGAATTTAATTAGTTTCGTTGCGCATTCCAACAAAATTCGCACAACATTCATGAACTCTTCACTGATCACTGTACACAGCCGAGAGCGACGTCGGTTGATGTGGTTAGTGAGGCTGTAGTTGGGGTCGCAGGAGGGGGGGGTGGGGGCACCAGATGGCAGCAGGCGGACGATCTTGTCGCTGGGCTTGTGTGCTGCATATTTGCACGCTAACTGATAATTATCACAGACACTGAGACCCAAAGACGACGCACAAACGCACTGAGAAATCAGTGCGAGTCGAGTCGAGTCGGTCTTCGATCGGTCAGAGGTTGCAGTAAGGAGACCACCCTCCCCTCAGAGTTTTTCGAAGATGTTTGAAGAACCGCTGCTTAATTTGGCGTAACCGCCCCGTTCGGCTTTAAAGTGTTTCTGTAACCGATCCGTGTTCAATGCGGCTGTTGTTGTTGTTGTTCTCGTTTTTATTTAGTTGTCGTTCACAACACTTGGAATCATTAAAACAACGGGCTAGCGTCGTGATACGATGTTTAAACACCTGATACCACGCAGGTGGGGAGTGCTTTTTTTCATCCAAGGAACTGTGATCCGGTGTTCTTTGGTCGTTGTTGCTTTTCGCGCATGCCTGCAATTAATGAAGGCAGGCGCTGAAGCTGAAAGCTTCCCTGAACGATTCCTTGAAAAATGTGTCTCATTCTCTGGACAGATGGATAAAACATTGCGTGATTTTCCATTCAATTCCTAGATGAAAAATATAGTTAATGACCCATTAATTGAAGTTACTGTTATAAACTCATGGTACCTTATAAAACACTGCGAATTGTGCATTCCTCCAGAATCGACTGACAAATAAATCGCACTTCAATTCATCCGAATCAATGAATGATTCATTACACTAATCATGGTCTATTTTATTATAAGTTTTCTTGCATGTTTTCTCTTCGCTATCTTTAAAGTTGGAGTGAACTTTGACTCCTTCGATTTATTGCGCTTATGTTGGTTTTTATGCTTTCCACTAGTTACGTGCTGTACTCGTACTTATGGCGGAAACCCGGCACGTACCGGTACCCCATTGATTCAGCACTATAATAAATTCCGGCCACAACGAGCTGGGCCATAAATTTGGGCCATTTTTCCCTTGATAGTAATTTATTGCGAAACGCAGGATTTTGTGAGGAATTGCGTCCGCCATGAAACCAGGTGTTTGAATGAAGTTTTCTGCGTGGAGCCCACATTTTCACCTACGCCCTTGAGGAGACCTACGCCACCAGCGAGAAGGTGCTGCGGCGGGGCATTTATTTCTTTATAATAACAATAATAAGAATAGCAATAACAATAACAGTGGACTAGCAGACACAATGTTCGCCCATTTAATTAACTGGAGTTTTCGGTGAACGAGAGCCTGGCCGAGAGGATTCAATTATGAAGCGGTAACATCGCCATGTCGGCCGGCCTCAAATCGGGCAATAAACATAATCGCTCATTTCAGTTGCTCATATTTTACCGAAATATCTGTCTCAATTTTGATCGTAATTCCATATCGGCGGCCAGCACAACCGATTTTTCTTCCAGTTGTCTACCGTAGGCCAGGCAGACCGTCCGACGGCTGGGCAGAGCGTCACAAGCGGACGAGCAGTCGGACGAACGGTCGCCTGGACGATTTCGTGGCAATTGCTGTGGAATGCTGAAATCTTTGTGAATTATGATATTTGCAGCTACAACAACAGCGGCGGCAGCAGCAGCAGCAGCAACGAGAGCAACTTTGGGAACACAGGTCACGATTATCTGCGTACAGCCGCGATCGTCATCACCGTACGCGATCATCTCCATACTCCAACGATTTCCCACTTCAGTCGCTGGGTTGAGTTGTTGGCCCAGACTAACGAATTTCAACTTTAAAACTCTCCGCACTTCCATAAAATAAACCAATTTTTATGGTTGTTGGCGGAAAATTATTGGTCAATTTGTTGATCTGCAAAGCCATAAATAAGAATGCAGTCAGTTGCTGGGGCAGGCAGTTTTTATGATGTGCGATTCCTGGGCGAGGTTCAACTTGAGCTAATTTGATCAGAAATGTTGTGGGCTCTCTGGAAAAGAGTACGAAACACATACCGAGGTATCTACAGTCTTCATGTACTATGTACTTCATGTGTCTGCGCATAGACAGATAGTAGATGTTTTTATACACAAGCAACGATGCTATCGCGATATAAAGGATATCTTGGGTTTCTGGCATAGTAAAGGTATATAGTACATGAGTTTATGTTGTAGACGACTGTATATCCTCTTGAATACACACACATCTATGTAGCTATAGCAAATATCACAGCCTTTTGTAGAGAAATTCTACGATACTGCAAACGGAGGATTAGAAATCGGGGAATGATTAAAAAGTTCGTACATAAGAGACCATATAAAGGCTATGCAAGAATAAATACAAGATAATCCCAGATATACAAAGAAAAGGGGACGGTATACAAGGAAAACTGGACGGTGTACGGGTGATAGCAAGCCCCCCCAACCCCGCCCAACCAAAGAAACATTCGGTATAATTCACTCTCCATCCTGAAGCGCTTTTAATAATATCACATTTCATTTTGAACAGTTAATTACTAGTATATTACCAACTAAATAGCTTTCCGAAAGATGTGTGTGGTGGTTAAAAGGTTTCAAAATACGAATAAAAGTAATAACAACGCCAACCGAATTGACACCAAAATCCACAAATTCAACACATTTACTGACTGTCAGCTTGTGACAGACACTAAAGCGAGCATTTAATGTGACACGAACAAGCAGCACTCGAAGGACGGCGTCCACACAACGTCTACGATGATGATGACCCTCTTGAATGAGCCACAACAAAGCGTCAACAAAGCAAGTTGCCATAAAACTGTAAATTGATGTGATACACCAACAACACAAGCAGTCTGTTGAAGCATGTCCGTCCGAGGTAACGTGAAAGCGTACACAAACAAATAATAAACCCTAAAATGTCAGCAGGAACAAAGGGAACGAGAACAAGAGCAACAACAACAACTGCAAATTATGGCTGAAGTAAGCAAAGATACTCATTCCTATAATCCGATTATAACACATCTCAGGCGACGCGTTCCACATTCATACAAGACGAACATGACACTTAAACAAGCCGATTTGTACAGAATGCATTATAAACGAATGGACAAATTGGACGACGCGCTTCTGCTGCCGATGATGGTCAGTGTCATTAACATCGAATTACGACAAATTTAAAACAAGCTCAAACGAATGCCTGGCACTAAAATTGAAGTGTGCTCTGCGGCCGACAGGATCATCACCACACTTGACACACATTCACATCGCATGCATGAAAAAAAGAAAATGAAAGAAATTCAAAAATCCTTTCATTCCTTGCCAATCACTCCCGCATGCAATTTAATTGTTTTTTTCGAGTAGCAACTACAACAACCCACCAAACACAACAAAAGGTTGACATACTAACATTGCTACTTAATCGTTGTAACTCACCATCGTTGTTACTTGTGTTGTTGCTGTTGTTGTTGTTGTTGTTGGAGCTGTGGTGATTCTGATTCGGAGCACCATTTAAGCGACAGATTAGTTTCCGAAGGAACAGCATCGCCACGACACAAGCCGTAGTTTTATTTATTGATATTTTCTTGGTGTAACGCCTGTTATTGTTGTTGTTTTGCTGCATATATTTCACAGTCACAATGGTTGGCTGGCTGTCTATCTGTCTGTCTGCTTGGCCAGATCCGTTCGAAAAGCTGACCATAGAATGAATGTATTGCAAATCGTTAAAATGATCACGGGTTGAAAGTGTTGTTATTACTTTGTAGTTTATAATGCAGCACTTAAAGTAACTTTAAATTTTAAGGTTTTCATTTTTTTTCGTGTAAAATTATTGCACTTCTTGTATGTAGATTATAATGCACACAGAGAATAGAAACAAACCTCTGACGAATTCACTGTAATTCACTGTTTCACTTTTACTCTTTCAAGCACCGCTCAAGCCATCCTTCCGTTGACTTGTTCAAAACGCGATTCTCGGTGGCTGTCAAATAAAACCACGCACATTCACATACTTTTGCACTCTAAACAGTGTCGTATGAAAATAAAACCGTTTTTAAATGCGACTTCAGCGATGACCAACCAGCACGTGCCCAGCAGTAAACCTTCTCTGCCTCACCTCACCTCAGCCGAAGTGCCGAGGAACCACAGCTAATCAAGTGCCAGCCAGTCGACCAGTTTGAATGACGAATGCAAATGCGAGTCGTTCGAAGAAGTAATCAGAGAACAACGGCTGCAGCAGTGGTCATCGTTGTTGTTGTTGGAAAGTTGACACTCACATTAGAGCATTAAATGCAGCTTTTTTCTTGATTTGGCAGCGCTTCCGTTGTCGTGGTTCGTTTGGATGAGGAAGTTTCTACCCCGTCGTTATTTTTTTTATTTTTGTTACTCTATTAAAATTTCCTTTCCTTTGCGAAGATTCACCAGAAACTCCCCAAGAGCTCTTTCAGCTACCAACTCCGCTGATTGCCGAAATAGTATTAATCAAGCTTCAGCTAAAATCGTTCCATCGCTATGGCTACATCGAGGGCATTAAGCCAAAAGTGTTCGCTCGCTTTTTTGTTTCTAATTTCATTTGCCAACAACAACAACAGCACCAGGAGTTGGAGTTGGAGGGCAAAAAAAAGTACAAAGTATTCATATGAAACGTGAAGTAAATTTAAGCATATGTACGATATATCTACTTGTTGTTGTTGTGTTATCATTTCACGCTTCGATGGGTTTTAAGCTCGACTTAAGTAAGACTTTTCCTATGTAGATATGCACAACTGAATACACAGCCGACGACGCGTGCAATCGTTAGAGCGCCCCACTTGTCGGGGGTACACACAAAGGAACCTACAAATGAACTTATTGCACATCTTCTACGGTACAGCGTGTTGTCTCAGAGCACTGATTTCGTTGCATTCGTCCGCTACTTATTAAGCTAGTCACAGAGGCATTAAGATAGTAAACAACTCTGACCAACAATCAGCAGGACAGGACGGAGCCAGCAACTCAGGGCAAAGTCCAAATGTTAAAGGGTTAAAATTGGGTATCATATTTTAATTGGTAGCACGTGTTATCCTCATCATGTTGCTTGTCATGCCCTATTTTAGCAACGAATACATGGAGATGCTTAAATCTTTTACTAAAAATCAAAATAACTGCTTAATTCGTATACTTGTGTCCGATTTCGATTTCGGGTTGGGTCGAATTTTCTCTCATCTGACATTGTAAAACCTTGAGTTCTTCTGTCGCTTCTTGAAATTCAAACCCGTCAATTTTTTCTAAACTCTCTTCCATGTCGATTCACTTCACCAATTTTAAAGCCAGTTTCCCCAACTCTATTCTGCTCTGCCAACCTGAACATATTTTTACAGTACAGTACCTCATTTCGAACGTATTTCCGAGTACATAGTATACAATTTGTAGTCGCTATCAGTCAGTCAGATAGTCAGCCCGTCCGTTTGTCTCTATCGCCCAACCATAAAGCTTTATAAAGCGCTATTTAGACAGTTTTATATACATATAAGTATATGATATATGAAATAAAGGGGGAGAATACCATACGGCACCTCAAAGCACCAGATGAGAGCATGATTTACACTTTAGTTTGTCATGTTTCATTACTATCTAGTAAAAACTCACGATCTTATATAAAAAGAATAAATACGCTTGGGTAGGAACCTAAATAAGGACCTTCTGTTCCGCCATCTTGGATGAATCCTGTGCCATCAGTAGATCGATTGAGAAAAAAGTTGTATAAAATCGACCATGGAAAAAATGTTGAATTATGAAACTTCGAGCTCATTTGGGGCAAAGCTTTAACTTTGATTATCTTTGATAAAAGGAGTTGGTCAGGTGTTGCTACTTACAAGAATAACAATACATCAACATGGCAACCACAAGTTACCACGATGTAAATAAATCGCCAATTAACAAAGCCCAATATTTTAGAATTGTTTTTCGGATTTAGTTTAATACGGTCATGTTTCAGTCCGATGATGATGATTCAGATTCACAGTCAGAGAAAATCTGTGATATCCATGAGGCTAAACCAATTGTGAATAAAATTTCTCTGGACAACCCAGAGATCGCTGAGAAGTTTCGCTCACTTCATCAGAAAATACGAGATCATGAGTTGATGGCTAAAACAAAGAGAGCCAGCGAAACGTCTTTTAATCGTCTGGGTCTGGGATCGATGAGGATAACTTTGGATGAAATTCAAGCAGAGGTATGATTTAACAGCTTTCATAAATTAAAAGAAGGAAAATGAATGAAAGATGAATGATTGAGTAGCATCGAAACCTTTCATTTAAAGTTATAGTAAAAGACGCTCGACTCTCTTTCAGATTACCAATTACAATGTGTCGTTGTCACAATCGGAATCTTCCATCTCCTCCAACTCCTCCATCCAACAACAGCCATTAAATTGCTTAGATGGGCAAACTGGACCGCAATCCTTCATAAAAATCACGTTGCGTTTGAGCGAGGATTTCTTATTATATGAGCAGAGCAGCATCACCGTACTGCGTGGCACTCATGAAAGCTCCCAGGTTGAGGAGGACAACAAGCGATACGATTACCTTACGGTGGGTGACGGAAAGCGTCGTCACCGATCGGATGCGGTGTCTCAAACCATGAACTATCTGCACAAAACACGGGCCATCAACACGGAGACGTTGGGTCGTCAGAATGTGGCCTCATATGTCTCGATGTTCGAAATGTTTGACACGTACAAGGACTTGGATCAGACAGCGAAGTGTTTGCAGACTGACAGAGAGAGGAAAGTGAAGGAGCCTGCATACCAACCGGGTGACTTCGATCGAATCAATGCGAGTGCGCGTTTTCAGATGGCCCTCATGTTGATGACGCGTGTTTTGGCTGGCAACGTGTACATGCAGGGTCAGCGGCGTTTCCGAAACATGTCCGTGCCTAACCCGCTGGCCCTGGATGCACAATATCACTACCGCCTGGACGAACTTTGGCGTTTCCGGCTTCGACTGCCTTCGAGGGAGCTTCTGCCCGCCGTGTCAGACCTGAGTTGGTGCCACAGCAATGGCGACATACTGGCTGTGGCATATGGCATCTACACGTCGTCTGCGCCTACGCCAAAACGCGGCTACGTCTGCATTTGGAACATAAAAAACCCCGTTAATCCCGAACGTTACTACCGCTATCCAGACGCACCCGTGACAGCTGTGGAGTTCTCTCCACTTGTGCCTCAACTGCTGGCAATCGGTCTCTACGATGGCTCCGTTGAGGTACGTGACGTATCAGACCCCGCTTTCCCACTCGTGGCCAAGGCGCAGCGCACCGATTCGCTCAGCTTTGAACCAGTGATGGCCTTCCGGTGGACTAACGATGAACAACAGCCGCAGAAATCCGGCGAAGACTGTCATTTCGAGGCCTCGAAAATGCAGGGCTTTCTCACTCTCTGGCGTAATGGGGCCGTTACCAAGTACCGTATCATTAACAGCCCTTATTTGCATGGCTGTCAACAGCAACTGCTCGACCGTATGGACGACTCTGTCGCGGGCGCGGCAGTGAGGGGAGCCGGTGCCGACATACAGGCGCATCGCCATGTGCAGGGCATGAATTTGGCTGTACATCCGATCCATGCGGACGTTTACTACGTTTTAACCGATGAGGGATGCGTGCACAAGTGTTCCACTCAGCATCCTCAGCAACACGTTGAAGTTTGTCGAGCTCACGAGGCGGCTGCGAGCTCAATGGACTTTTCGCCTGTTTGTCCAAAGGTATTTCTGACATGTGGCAACGATTGGTAGGTGGAGGGTGCCTAACTTCTCTCTGGATTCAAGTACTTAACTATTATCGAATTTAAGGTGCATCCGCATTTGGGTTGACGGTATTTCGGAGCCGCTGATAACACTTTCGAAGAGCATGCAACCCATTTACTGTGCCTACTGGAGCAAAAGCCATTCAACGGTCATAGTGGCTGTCAATCGCAAGACGGTCGACATTTGGGACATACGACGCAATACTTTAAGGCCCGTCGCCTCCCATGCCATCGGGGACTCGCATAATACTGAACTTAAGTTTGTTGATGAATTTAAAAAATCTTTAAACCTTCTTTTAATTCTTTGTTTAATTAGGTTCTCCAATTGTGGGCGCTCCATAGCGGTGGGGAAGGAGGACGGTAGTGTTGCCATGTTAGCCTTCGAGGACATGCCATTTCCGGCACACTTTCAAAGTGATGAACTCAAGACAACTCTGATGGCTTCAATAGTCGACAGCACACTCAAGGAGCTTGTAAAGAAGAGTTTAAATTTCAAAAATGGTACTGACAAAAAAAGAAAACGAAGAAAGTAGCATTGAAAATCCTGATGAAAGTACCTAATTTATCTATGCTAAAAGTAGCCAATACATGAACTAAACTGTTATAACCTGGCTTTCTCTGGAGAGTTGTTGTTTAATAGATTTGCTAAGTTATAAAGAATAGAATACTCGTATTATAGAATATTATTTCTTATTCCGCCCCTGGATTTACAATTTACAGCCCTGGATTAAAGAAAATGCTTTAAGAAAACACATTCAAAGATTGATAACAAAAGCTGCAGTTACCGAATTCGCTGTTTATATCACAAAATTAACAATTTGATCGGCCTTTTTATGAAACAAGCTGTGTACATAAATTACTTCAACTTACGATTAGTATTGAGGTCTCCAACTAGGTTTAATCAGAATCAACACCTGAGCACCGTTCATTCCCGGACGAGTACCACAGCGGTGCAGTTGTATCGTTTGTGCTGACAACTGTTGATCAAATACAACAGGATTTCGAATTAAAATAAAACAATAACAACAGCAATAAGAACAATAAAAGTATCAATTGTGGTTTTTTTTTTTTTTGCCCAGCGAAAAAGCGACCAAGCTCAACAGATCAAGTTTGTGGTTTTCATTCTATGAAAACTTGCGTTGATAGAAACTAATATATCTCTGTTGTTTGCTGAAAGTAAAAATACATAATTTGCCTCAATTTACATCTCGAAAATGTCGACTCGTAGCTTTCTGCTGTCGATCCAGATGCTGGAGCGAAATACCATTCACAGTTTCCCACCACCGTACAATGTACAAATCTCACCGTACACAGAGGTGAATGATTTTTCCGCTGTTGTCCGTTACGAGTTGTTGCAGGCGCAGAGGAAGTTCAAATTGAAACCATGCAAAGTGATTTTTGTCGGCGATGTTTCGGTGGGAAAGACAACAATCGTTAACAGGTGAAACAGAATTTAAAATATTAAATCTTATTAACATATGGAATAGCGTAATATTTACAATATTTCAGATTCTGTTACGAGAAATTTCAAGTTAACTATAAAGCAACGATTGGTGTTGACTTCGAAATTGAAACTTTTAATATTCTAGGACATAACTTCAACTTAGAAATGTGAGTAAATAAAAGATATATTTTCAGATGTATGCAGGTTAAAAAGTAGATAAAAATTCGTATAAAGTACTGTTTACTGAATGGCATTCGAATTCGAATTAAGGCAGCCATCAAATTCGAATATAACGTACCCAATTGAGAAAGTTTCTAAAGATTCAGAATTATTTATTTATTTTATTTGAAAACTTTTATTTATTTATTTTGTTTGTCGTTTTCAAAGAAATTATATTTTTTTATTTTATAATACTTATATTTTAATTTGTTTTTATATTTATTTAATATATACATATGTATATAGTATTATTAAGTTAGTAATTTTATTTCTATTAAAGGTGGGATACCGCCGGCCAGGAACGATTCAAATGCATCGCACAGGCCTATTATAGGAATGCAAATAGTAAGTATATGTTTCTACTACATTTCGTTGTTACTTAAATACTTGTATTAAAACCTATGGAAACATAATTTTCAATTTTGCTCTTTTAGTAGTTGTTATTGTATTTGATATGTCCAAACATGAAACCCTACACTCAGCTACAACATGGCTAAAAAGTGCTCTTGCCGTCAATAGTATACAGAAGCCGCTGCTCTTTCTGGTTGGCACAAAATCGGATGTATTAGTAATTATTTCACTTTTCATTTGAATTAAATTAAATGTAAATACTTTATTTGAATTTACTAGTCTAGAGAGGATTTTCAGCGCATTGAGAAACTGGCTGCTGAAGTTGCAGATGGTATCAAAGCCGAATATTGGTCACTTTCAGCGCGAAGCGGGTACAAAATTGTTGAGTTCTTCCATCGAATCGCAGCGCTTTCCTTTGAATCGGCGATAATGGAAGCTCTGATCGAGAGCAGTTACAGTGGCACTTCGATTTCTGACGAACTAAAGAGACGATCATTTAGGAGGAGTAGGTTTTACATTATTATTGATTATAGTTATGGTGTAAATTATTATGCATTACTTTTGTAGGCTTTCGTAAAAGTTTCTCGTGTAGCGACGAAAATTGCAGCAGTAAAGAGAGCGTGTGTTTTTGTTAATTAAGTAAGGGTATTTAGCATGCTTTTTTTAAAAATGTATTTAAATCTCTTTCGAGAGTATGGAGTGTTTGAAACCAAATTTTGTTAAATAAATTGGACGTGTTTAGTTACATAAAACGGATTTAGTTGAGTTTGAGCTGATTTCGGATTTAGAAGCTAAATCCATCCATAAATCCAGATTTGCTGCATTGGAATTGGATTTACATCTATTATTACATGGTAGACATTTAAAAGTGCAATATCTTGTTTTGCAGAACAATCGTTGCCATTTTTCTGCAAAAGTGGAAATATGTTCGCAATTATCACAATAATCGTAAAAAATATTATAACACTAAAGAGAGGCCTTTCAATAATCTTTCAAATGACACATCTATCGCCCTAATACCTTAATTGGTTTTAAAGATATTACCTTTCAAACTAAGCACATTTATAACATTTAAATCCCTATAACTCCTAAAGCAAAACGAAGACCTGTACAATAACTTAACTGTGATTTTGTTGTTTTTGTTGTTTGTTATTGAAATTCCAATAACAACATCAGTTGCATGGGGTCTCGTCTGATTTAATGTACTCTATCAGAATATAAAATTTTATATAAACACCATATTAAGCCATATAAAAACAGAAATCAAACACAGATACAATATTCACTTGTTCAAGCTGTAGCAATTACAAATTGAATAAGAATTAAGATAAAACCGTTGTGGAATTAATTATTTATTGAACAAATGAAATTATATCGACAAATGTTATCTCAAAAGAGACAAGAATCACAGTTTTCCAAACGCTTCCTAAATACTTCGAAAGTATATCGCACGCCATTTTCGAGTGCGAATTTCGAAAGTGAAACATCCGCCCGTTTGACAGCGACAAGAAGTCTTTCTTTCCAATTCTTTTTTTCAATAAAATGCCACCCAAAAAGCCAGCAGAAAAGTCGGGTAAGGAATTTTATATATAAATTCAGCACCAAATTGCAATATTTGGCACAAACATAACACCAAATACAAGTTAAACAAAGTGAACAAAGCAAGCAACAGGATTTTGGATATTTATTTTAGAAAAGCGCAAAATGTTTAAATCAATGAAAATTGTGAGCCACGCGGTCGTGTTTTCTGCTGTACACAATGCATATATAAACATACCTCATTTGTATAATTTTATATGGTAATGAACAAATGAATATGTAAAAATTAATGCTTAAATTCGATTAAATCATCGAATATGCTTTCCTGGAGTTGTAGAACTCCTTGGAATAACGTATAAAAGTTTTTCTGAAATATAACCTCACTTGTGTTTACTGTTTGGTTTCTCTCTCGTTAATTTGTTTTTGTTTTATTGTACTTGCAGCCGCCAAGCCTGGTGACAAGAAGCCAGAGAAGAAGGCATCCACTGCTAGCACAAGCAGCGCCGCGAAACCAGCTGCCGCCAAGCCTGCTGCGGCCAAACCTGCTGCCGCCGCCGCTAAGCCTGCCGCTGCTGCCAAGAAGCCAGCTGCTGCTGCTGCTGCTGCTCCCTCTGCTAAAAAGCCCGCAGCTGCTAAGAAGCCAGTGACCAAAAAGATTGCTCCAACCAAGAAGGTCGTTTCCTCCAAGGCTAAGGATGCCGGCAAAAAGAAGGCTGCCACCGCCGCCAAGAAGCCACTATCTTTGTTGTCGAAATTGTCAGCCAAGGCTCGTGCCACTGCCAAAGGCAAGAAGGTGGCTGCGAAACCGGGCGCCAAGTCCGGAGTCAAACCCGGCGCCAAGCCACAAAAGGGTACAGCTAAGGCCAAGGCTGTTGCTTTATTGAAAGCTAAGAAGGTTCAAACTAAGGTAAGTTACTAAGTACTATTTTTAGAATTTGTTTTGTGTTACTTTAAACTAATGTGTAATTTTTATATTGTCTTTAGATTATTAAGGGTGCCTTTGGTACTCGTACCCGCAAGATTCGCACCAGTGTGCACTTCCGCAGGCCCAAGACCTTGAAATTGCCTCGCAATCCCAAGTACCCAAGGAAGTCGGTGCCAACCAGGAATCGGTGAGTAGTAGAAAACCGATTTAAATTCACTATGTTTACTAATACACAATTCATAATTCTGTCATACAGCATGGATGCCTACAATATCATCAAGTATCCGTTGACCACAGAAGCTGCAATGAAGAAGATCGAGGACAACAACACTTTGGTTTTCCTAACGCATTTGCGGGCAAACAAGAACCACGTACGTGCTGCTGTGCGCAAACTGTACGACATCAAGGTGGCTAAGGTTAACATTCTAATCCGACCTGATGGCCAAAAGAAGGCGTACGTGCGCCTGGCGCGTGATTACGACGCATTGGATATCGCTAACAAGATCGGCATCATATAAATGATTAAGCCGAATAACTCTTTTGTTTTTATAGTAATATTCGGATGGTAAAAGTGAACTTGATCTAAAGAAAATAAATTTTAAAAGAAAATTTTAAGAGACTGAATTTATTGTTTAAATTCAATGGAAAGGTAAAATTTTGTGGGTGGGTAGTTTTTAAAATTTGTATTTACAGAAATTGAGAGACTGCTGTGATTTAAAAGAGGAAACAAATGTTGAGAGGTTAGTATAACTTTTAACTCTTAAAATATTGTTTACCATAGCGAGTTTCCGTTGTGTTTATTTTATAATTTGCATTTTTTTTTCTAATTTTCAGAGTTCTCCACAATATCGGATGAATCCAACTTCAGAAAGGTAAATTTTGAAGGATTTTTATTCTATATTTTTGTCTTATTGTTATTATGTTATGATGATCTTACTAGCGAGAATCTCATTGACCATATCATGAAAACAACATGTTAAATTACTGATATCCTTTCATAGCTTTATTGCTATGTACTGTAATCACTTGTACTGATCAAGTTTGTATTCTTTTACAGTTAAATGGCTTATGGGCGATCCGAGATGATGCATTTAATCCTGCTGCACTTTTTAGAATGTAAAAAAATGTCCGCTTTCGTTTTATAAGGCGAAATGCAGGAAGAAATAAAGAAAGGTGTGTTTAAATCTTGAGTGGTTGAAATTTTAGTTAATTGTTCGTTAATTTAGTAATGTTTATAAACGTCTTTAATATACATTTCTTCGCTTTCAGATCTCCTTGTGGTTTACATCAAAAGGTAACTATTTATAAGATGTTCTAAAATTATAAACTATACATTTATTATTACAATTATGATGATCTTTATTGCGAGAATCTCATTGACCATTTCATGAAAACAATATTTTTATTTACTGATTCACTTTCATTGCTTTTTGCATATCTTTATTCAATTTAACAGCAATGATTAAGTTTTTTTTCTTTTACAGTTTGATGTTTTCAGTACCAGTTCGACGACTTATTCGTTGTTTTCCGAATATCTACAAATTCTAGAGGTAAGTTTCTGAAGATTTCATAAAATTATAAGTCTGTAAATTCTGATGATCTTTAAATAGTGAGAATCTCATTGACCATTTCATGAAAAAACTTTTCCCTACTGATTAAGTTCATTACAGTTCTATTGATTTTATTAAATTTAATAGTACTAATGATAAACTTTTATTTTCTAGTTAAACAGGATGCTGTACAGAGCCACAATTTGTAACCAGGACCACAATTTTAGCGCAACGTTTAATTATAACAAAATGTTAAGTCAGTTCTTATAAGGAAATGTAATAAATTACATTTTTACGAGAAAATATACTTTTATTATTTAAAAAAAAAAGAGAATTTACTTAAACTAATTAATTTATCGAATGGTCGCTTATTTATCGCATGCAACTTTTCTCGCAAGGTCGGTAGAACAAATTTAAAATGTCAAATATAAAGTGCTGGTCATGCCCATCCGTGATGAATTTAAGGCTAATTGGTGTCTTCAAAAACCTCAGGCCTGTTAATTCTTTATGTCAAGTAATAATTTGAAATAACATAATGCATAAATATGTATATATTGATAGTAAATGATTGGAAACAATTTTTCCTTTATGTAATAATTTATTGCTTAATAAATTTTGAATAAATAAAATATATTTTTAATCCAATTTGTAGCAAAGTATTGCACAAATATATTAACTTAATTCTTGTATATGAGTTATAACCCAACCTGTTTCAATATAATGAACAACGTCATCGTTAACGTTCGACTATAAAGGTTATTCAGTCTGGAAATGTTCACTTATTTAGGCATTTTACGAACGCATCAATTAATGTACTCGCTCGTACTTTGCGAACATCACTATTTTGTAAGCCAATACTACTTGTTCTAATCGTTTTAATGGCGGCGAGGCCTACTGTTGTTAAAATTTCACACGAAAAAAAAATCTGTGAATTTTGACTAAAATTTTCACAGATAGCTGGGAATAATTGAATTGTTAAAAAGGCGTCTTCATTTAATTCATTTGAAAACTATACGGATAGAGGTAAATATTGACATTGCATCCGGATGACCATGAAAATTGGGGGAAATGAATTTTCTTTGTTGACAGAGCAGCTTGAAGTTTTAGTTTTTTCGTGGCGAAATAGGATAATTTTTCATGCAGAAAACGTTTACGGAGCGCTAGGAAGCCAGCATGTACAATGGTATCGGACTAACAACGCCACGCGGATCGGGCACCAATGGGCACGTACAGCGAAACTGGGCATCCGTACGACCCGGCAAAAAGGACAACAACACCTACAGATCCGAGGATGATATAAAAAAACTGGATGCCTCTTTAAACAGGCCACCAAATCAAGAGATCTTAGATCATGATCGCAAGCGCAAAATAGAAGTTAAATGCATTGAATTCGAAGAAATTCTCGAAAAACAAGGGTACGTCTTAAGAGTTCATATGGGTTTCTTATTCTAGGAAAGGTTCCGGTATTTTGGGGTTAATTTTATCTTCATTTGGTGTTGCTGCAAATAAGGAAGTAAGACTTTTTAGAGCTTGCTTCCTTTTAGAATGTGCTGAACCTATCAAATGCAGCAATCTATTAGTAAGAAATAATTAATGGTTTTGCATAGAGGTTTAATTGGTTATAGTGTTTAAATATGGAAGCACTACTTAATGAAACATGGAATGTTTTCTGTAAAACTGCACTTGGGAAAACTCCCAGAAACAGCAAAACACAACACAAAGCTATCCATTTTATGTAAACACTTATGCCGCTTCAAGTGATGTATGAAACTCATACAGCTCCATTCTAAAAATAATTATTTTTACATTTCTTGAGTATTTTCCATTTTAAGAAAATCGTGTCAAGTGCTTTTCTCTCGATGGCGCTCTATTTACCAAGCACGTGCAATTTCTTTAGACTTTTTGCTTACTTTTCAACTTTGCATTTTTTTGACAACACGAAATCACAACAGAATGCAACGTTCTCTCACTGTAGCTCAACTCACACCCGCGCCACTGCACTTTTGTAGAGTTTCGTCGTTTCGACTTTTCTTAGTGATTCGGGGTGAAATAGTGCACTTTTAGTTGTAGATATTATTTCATAATTGCTTCGTTCGCTAAGCAAAACATACCTTAAAAGCTGACTGTGGTAGGAAAAAGAAAACAAGTATTTTTAAAGGAAACCTTAAAATATTTCAAACAAATGAATCGAATCAATATTTAAAAACAATTTTAACCCATTAATTCTGCATTCATATTTTAAATGTGTAACTAACTTAGCACAAACAGTTTCCAGTGATAGTTAATTTTCTCCTACCTGTTTATCTGTTGTCAACCTATCGATCTTTCACATGCAGTTTAACAAAGTAAAGAATTTCCGTGTCCCAATTAAAATTGGTCATTGTTTAAATTAGTGGTGGCTGAAAGTTTACTATTTTCTCATTTCAGGCGAACTCCCGAAGAAATCAAATCGAAGGTCGATTCTTATCGTCAAAAGTTGATGGGACAGGGAAAAACCGATTTTCCGAAAGATGAATTTGGAAGAGTAACGTAAGTAGAGAATGAAATAAAAAGTAGAATATAGTTGAAATTAATATATGCAGTTTAAAGCAATTAAAAGTGTAAGTTCAAAAGTATGTGTTCAGAGAAAATATTCTGCGGGAAACGCAAAATAGACTAGAAAACGGATTAAGAAATCTTTTTAATTTCTTAAATTTCACGGAAGAATTTTTAAAAGACTTTTCAAAATCAATACAATTAATATATCGAAGAAGGTAGCCATGATTTGAATTTAAACCATGAGCGGCGGATAAATCTAAAGTGAATTTAAAGGGGGGGGGGGGGGGGGGGGGGGGGACAAAAACTGCCAAACTTCTTAGTGCATTGAGAGCTTATACTGAAATTTGTAAATCATTTGAATCTTTCGATTTTAAGTGAATACTCTCTCCTTAGTCACAACCTCGACGTATAAATCTTATCTTAATAAGAAAACCTTATCTTATTATAGCGAATAACAATGTTTAGATAGCTTTGACATATTTAAAAATAAAGTATGTACGCTTTCTTATAAGTTTCCTTAATTTTCCATTAATTTATTGTGTTGTAATGTACCATGTAAACAATAGCTAAAATATTTTGTCAAGCAATGTTCGGAAATAATAGAACATAAGGTGTGCTTTTCATCCCTTATCACCGATTTTCCACCGCTCCTGTTTTTAACTTTTGATCTACCCCAGAAAAGCAACCCTTGCGAAGTTGATTCGCCTACTCTATTGCGAGTAGTATCAAGTGGAGAAGTGAAGCTCGTGGAATCTTACGTTTTAGTTAAACGCAGTCTTCCAAGGGCGATGCATGCAAAACTTGTATTTGCACGTCGTGTTTATTTTTCATAAATTAAATTTTTTTTACTCTGAATTAATAATTAAAAATAATAGAAAACATACAAGTGATGGTTTGTGTTTTCGAAATTGATCCAATAAAAGCATACAAGAGAATAAACTAAATAAAACTACTTCTGGAGTTATCGGTGTCGGTGAAAATTGTAAGCGAAAAATCGATAA
This sequence comes from Myopa testacea, assembly GCA_949629155.1. NCBI lineage: Eukaryota > Metazoa > Arthropoda > Insecta > Diptera > Conopidae > Myopa > Myopa testacea. Next base: position 32,072,084 of record OX451348.1, read on the forward strand.
AAGCCACGATGGGTGGTGATGCGAATGGCTACGAAAACGGCAGCATGTTTGAGAAAAAGCAGCAATAAAAAAGACAGCATTAAGCACAGCGGTTTTTTGGTTTAATCCACACCTTCTCACCTTCCGTAGGTGCAACGTTAAAATTACAATTTCAACAACGTGGCAACTAGAAAGAACAATGCGAAAACGTAGAAGATATTGAATTACGTGAAGTAATGGCTGAAAGGTCACTTTTCTATACTATACAGCGTACGATGGCTTAAAGGAACACCTACCCTTAAATGCGATTAGAGGATTAAGGAGAGGATTAATCGAATTTCAGTAACATGAAATGATCAAAGCGAGAATGCTAAATGCAATTCAAAAATGTAAATGTGCAGATATAATGTAGTGTAAATGTAATTGTAAGCAACAAATCACCAAAGAAAAAGTCTTCCAATTAATTAGTAGCAATTGCAATCTAGAATTAAGAACAACTTTTATTGTACTGTACTGTTTGAATACTGAATTTAATAACAACTCTTCAACTTACACTTCAGATCAAATCTCTTCTTTATTGGAGACTAACTAAGAAATGCTATAATCGTAATCTATGTAAAGTTTGTATTTTAAGTCACTGTTTATTGTGAGCAATCTATTTATAACTAATATATTATTAAAGCAGTTATGTAAACATGTTTATAGAAGTTTTGAAAATAATTTGAACTGAAAGAAAAACTTATAAAATCGAAAGGTATTAAAAATGAATATAATTCGTGGTCTTCCAAATAAATGTATTAATATTGCGATATGTTTAACAATTGTACATTTATTAGTACATGTATATTTACTACAGTGCACATGTATTTATAACTCTTGTTCACTTAACACTGTTTACTTAAAATCCAAATTCCGCCATACTAAAATTGTATTAAAAAACACAACAGAATTTAAAGAACATATACATTCATATTTATACAACTATATCAAGTCTTCCATTTACAAGATATAAATAATGTTATAAATATTTAAATAATAATATATATTATAATATATACGTAATTTAAACTCGTATGAAGCAACCCAAACAGTCTTCCAAAGCCTAGTATAGATATAAGTAAATATATAAGTATCCTGAGACAAAAACCCTCATCAAAATCACTTCAAAATGCTTGCCCCCGAAGCTCTCATCAATAACCAGCAGTTGACAGTCAAAGCAAAGAAACGCAGACGAGGTAGAAGACGTCCTGCTTCTGCCATCGACGGCAACCACATCATCGCATCCGCAGCCACTTCTACGGCCTCAATTTCAACGCGATTTTTAAAAAGTTCAAATACATTGAAAAGTCAATATTTTCAACATGATAACCGCAAGGAAACGGACTCAGAAAACTTTGTCACACAGAAAGCACTGAACTATGCTGCAGTAGCTCGAAAATTTAAGCCGATTAAAAAACCCGCTGGAAGAAACATAAAGAAACTCTACAAAGATAAGAAGAAAACTACAAAAGCATTAAAATGTCCCCTAAAAGTTTCTGCGAGAGCCAAAAAACCGCTGTCCCGCTGTTCCTGCTCATGCGCCGTAGCTCATGCTGCTAATACAAAGTGTCTTCTGTCCAGAGCATTCTGTTGTCTAAATAATAACCACGAAACAGCTGTAAGCCCATCACCACCAACAAGTAACGCTTCAATACGCAATAGCTGCTACAATGCTTTACAGCAGATGACTCCAAGTCACTGGCCAGTCCTGATTGAATTGCTTAAACATTCGTCGTCATCTCTTTTGAATACGTTAATGTTTGGCAGCAATACGAGCAGCCAACGAACGGCCAGCTTGCTGTGTCAAAAGGAGTTGAGAAGCATTGTAAGGTAAAAAAGCGAGCACGAATAGAAACAGTAACACTGGTTCAGATAAAACCTGCTAACTATCCAAGTTATTGACTAATTAGATCAGTTAAAATCAAAGCTAAACTCAAATCATTTCCTTAAGCAGGATATACAATATTTACATATAAATTCTTCATTGCATTTACTTGTGATAGTATAAAATTCTGTATTCTTTTTCTTTTAACACAGAGTACGCGAGACTCACAAGATTGCTGAAGCTCAACAGGAAAAGAACGCAAAACTTCGCGAAGCATTCAATATTTCTGAGTACTTCGTTGAGGGCTCCAGTTTTGATTCTGATCGAAAAGCTAAAGAAGATTTGTCTAAGAGTCTAGCTTTGCAAAAAGAACTGGACGCACAAAGGCAAGCTGAAGCTGCCGCTGCTGCAGCTGGCAGGGATAAAGGGAAGAGGTACGCGATGGTGCGCACCCCATCCAAGGAAAAAGATGCAACCGCTGGTGGTGGTGGTGCTGTCGGTAGTGCCGATGAACACGAGCGCATTTCAAAGTTCGATAAGAAGAAGAAAAGGAAACGCGCCAGAGATGAGTTAGTATTCTTCGCGTTAAGCCTTGATTAGTTGAATATATTTTCTCTTCTCTTCCAACTATCATGTAGCTCCGCGAGTCCCGAACGCAGGAAGGACAAGAAGAAGAAGTCTAAAAAACATAAGAAAGAAAGGTGAGTTTGTTATTACAATCTAAAGTTCTCATTTTCTTTAGTTGTTATATTCTTTTATCTCATCTCGTAAATTGTTTCTATTGATTTTCTAATTTCTTCATATTTGGTTTCTTTTCCGAAAGTCTTCAGTTCTTTTTCAATGTCTAGTAGTACTTAACTTTTTTTTTTCTTATTGAAAACATAGATTTATAATACTTTTTATGTATGCATATCAATACAAAATCTTCTTGACTATAAAGCGTTAAACAAAAATTTTTTTCTTCTTAACTGCTTGGCATTTTTATCTCTCCTTTCTCTGCATATTTAACACTGACAAAAAAACGTAGCAGGAATTCTTATGAGAAAGAAAGAAAAAAGAAGAGAAAAGTTATGTAATTATGGTAGAAAATGCAATTATATTATCAATTCTAAAAGTTAAACAAAATTTCACTATAACAAATATAAACTTAATTAACGGAAATAACGAAATAAGAAAAGAGAAATCCTAATAAAAGACATTAAAACATTTTTCATAATTTACACCACGGCACTTATTGCTATCCATCATCATAACATACTACAATAACAGCAAATTACAGAATTATATACGTATACCATTTGCTACCATGTACAGAATTGTTAACTGAAATTTACTTACACACATACCACGTGTGTATAAATGTGTATAAATTCAAAGTATTTATAATAAAAAATCGATATAAAAAACGAGTATAGCAAAACCGAAGAGAGCACAAATCGATTACTTTATCAATATTTCTTTTTTAATAATATCGATTTTAAAAATCCTTCGCATACATGAGCGGTAAGTAAAAAACTATCAGCAAATTATTAGTTTAGTCATAAATTGTAATATTTTAGAAGTTATTTTTACTCAGTTCTCATACCTTTTTGTTGTTTCTTTTTGATAGAGAATACTTAAAGGCATTTATTTAACGAATTCTATGCGTACAGCAAATAATAAACTAATAACTAAACTATAGTAATGTAATTAAACTATAGCATTGTAGTAAGTAAACTATAATAAATTGTACAATTGTAATTAAACTGGGTAAATTTCATTATATTAACGCGAAATAAATGCCTTTCACCACACTGTTTGCTCTTATTATCTTGTCTCATCTAATAGTTAAATTATAAAACATGATTGATTTTCATTCTCATTTTATTGCATCTCATCTACATATCCTCCACACAAATGCTTCTATTTCAACATACACTTAAATATCTATACAAAACAGTATTAATTACCGATACTGAATAAGAAGATATTACAAAAAAGCCAAAAGAATAATCATATCAATTACAAATAAATTAACGAACGCAATGCTCAACAACAATTAAAAGAAACTATTTTCTCATCTTTCTTTTCCTTAAGACAGACCAAAAATGATGAGTTTAAATAAGGTAAACAATTGTCAATGTAACACAAAATTAGAAACAAAGAATTAACAATTAAACTAAATATACTGATATATTATATCAACGCTTCCGTGGCACACGAAGATTGTGTCGTTAGCAATAAATCAAAATTAATAACCAATTAGATGGTAAAAGAAATTCAATTATTGAATATTTGACTTAATCTATGCTCTATATATACATAGTATATGCTTTACCATCACGTTATTATTTCTTTCATATACAGGAAACAAAAATTAATTTAAAAATACTATGAATATCCACACTCAGTTTAATTATTCTAAAATTTGAATTTGAATCGAAGTAGCACTGTAGAGTGAATCGAATCTACACTCAGTTTCATTATTCAAAAATTTTGAATTTCAATCGAAGTAGCCTCTTCCATTACTCTGAACAACTTTTCTACTTTAATAGAATAAAAATCATAGTAGGCCAGGCATTGAAACTGTGAATTTGGGAATCATTTGATTTTTCTTCAAATAATTTTTTGTATTACATAAAATATGTGAATTTGATTTTTCTTCAAATAATTTCTATTACATAAAATATTTAATACACATTCACAACTGCAAAATGTTTTTAAAACGGCCAATTCAAGTTGCAAATTCAAGGTATTTATAGATTGTATTAGTGAATGATATTAAAATTGGAAAAATTGTGAAAGATATTAAATTATAATTTATTTCATAAATCCAATTACTTTATAAATCCAAGAAATGCGTATAATCCGAACATTGTGGTGATCATAAGGATTGGAATACATGAATAATGAAAGGAACGGCAAGAATAATAAAAAATTATTTTTATTTTTGATGCAAAAAAATTCCTGAAAAAAAATGGTGATCAATTACGCAATATGTGACTGAAATACATTAAGAAAAAATGGGTGTGTGAGATGATGACCTCATCATCGATTACGTAATTCATAGCGTTGCTGAATTTATCTATTAAATTTTCTAAACATCCTTAAAATGAAAAAGGATAGAATAGAATTTTGACAGCTTCAATGAAAAAAAGTCTCGCTATGATTAAAAGAAATTTTTCCAACAGGAGTTTTATTCCTAAAAAAAATATTTACCATGACTTAAATATAACCTTACTTCTTGCCATTTTTTTATACAAGTTGTATGTATCTGTTTAAGGACTCTTATAAACCTAATAATTCTTTTTCATTATAATGTCTATTTACAGCAAGTCAAAGAAAAAGAAGTCACGCAGGGGCAAGAATAGCGAATCGGACTCTGACGAATCCGATAAGGAATCCGATGATGATGACGATTCCACCAGTGATTCAGAGCGTAATCTAAAGAAACGCAGCAAGAAGTCTAAGAAAGAGAAGGTAAGTGAGGAAATATTCGGAAAAGCCAGTGATAAGCTAATTCATATCATAAGAATAACATATCACACTTCTTTATTCACTGATTTCTTCGCATGTATTAATGAACTTTCTATATTTGAAAATATTTACCATTGTTTGATGTTAATTCAAACAACTGGGAAACATAAGAACCTTTATTTTAACCTAACCTAACAAAATTTCCAACGATTCCATAACTTTTGAAGTTGAAGGTAATGCAACATAAATTAATTTTTGTATCTTCTTTTTGAAATCTTTACTTTATTCATTATATACAGATTGCGTAAATTAAAGAAGATTCAATTATTCTCCGAGTATATGAGTACGAATAGCATTCATGTGAAATTTTATTGAAAATATGCATGCAAATATCTGTGCATTTTTTACGTACTCTGTATATATTTATAAGTATGTATCTAAAAATTTCTTTGGTTAATAAAAGCTATAATATTTTGTTGAATATTATGATTATTATTTGAACAAAATATTATTCAGCAAAATATTGTACAGTTAACATGAAAAAAATTCACATTTTTGTTTATAAAACCCTTGGCGCTTCATTGAATAGGATAGCTTTCGAAAGGCTCTCTTGTAGTTTTGTAAGTACTTTCATTTTGTCTGTCTTGATTTAAGCTGATTTAAGTCTTAAACTATTCTAAAGTAAATACATCATTTACAAAGTGCAACTTAGTATCTAAGAATATCGGATGTTCGATCAAAACTTGCTCTGCAATTTCTGATTACTAGTCCAACTATCGAACACCTTACGACCTTATTTATCTTTCTTTCATTAATTGTTCTGAAATAGTTTAGACTAGATTTTCGATATCTTTCCATAATACGAGTTCGTAAACTAATTATATTTTTCATTTTTTTATTTATTTTATTCTTTGTTCTTTTGTTGAACAGAAGAAACGTGATAAGAAAAGGAAGAAAACGCGGTCAAGCTCTACAGATGATTCAGGTGAAAGGTGAGCTATTTATTTGCTTGTCACATAAGGTTTCTGTACTCAGCTTCGATTCGTTCTTTTTTCAGTAGTTCTGAGCCACCGAACCGAAAACATAAATCCAACAAATCTAATCGTATTGAGCAACCATCAAAGGATAGACGAAATCCCTTCCGCAGCCGTTCTCGTGAAAGACCACCTGCACCTTCGGGTGACCGTAGACAATTTCATCGCGAGGACAGCAGTCCTGAGCCTACTAATCCTCGCAATGATCCACGTGATCGCCCTTCAGTATCACGATCTCAACGCGAAAGATCTAGGGAACGTAAACGTAAGCTTTCTAATGATCCCACTCGTGGGCAACGCGATGACAGTGCTGCTGCAGAGAAACGTCACCGTTATTCAGATTCGCTAACTCAGGGGTCATCCACTCGTAGGCGACCGTCGCCTGAGCGTTATGTTGATCGAAAACGTTCTCCGCGACAGGCTTCTCATCCATCAGGAACGCGTAACATACCACGGTCGCGTTCAGTATCATTGGAACGCTCGCCAGATCGTCCAGATTATCGAAAACATCTGTCTCGTGAGGTTTTGCGCCGTCGAAATGTTTCGCGATCACGGTCGGGATCCTTCAAACGTTCATCTGCTCATCGTGATGGTCGAAAACGTTCGGTTCGTGAAGTTTCTCATCAATCACGCAGAGAGAAAGTATCACGATCTCGTTCAGCAACATATAAAGGAGTATCTATGCGTCGTGATGATCGAAAACGTCCGGTTCGTGAAGTTTCACACAAAAGATCACGACTGCGCTCAGATTCATTTAAAAGCTCACCCGATCGACGCGATGATCGAAAAGGTCTGCCACGTGAAATGCGTCAATCACGTAGGCGAAATAAATCCCGGTCTCGATCAGCATCACTGAAGCGGCCGCCACCGGAGGTTTCTCAATCACGCAAACGAAGTGTGTCGCAATCCCATTCAGCTTTATTGAAACATTCGGCTAAACGTTGTGACAGTCGAAGACATCCTCCAAAAGAGTTGTCTAATAGAGAATATGAATCACGATCACGTTCAGTATCTCTAAAACGTAGATACCCTACTTCTCGGTCTCGATCATTAAAACGTGGTAAAATGAAGAAATCAGCTTCACGTTCACTATCGCGTGGTCGCAATATTCGTAGATCACGATCTTATTCACGATCATTGGAACGCAAAGAAAGAAAGAAGAGATCACGTTCATTTGTTTCAAAGCATCGTGAACGCTCCGGCACTCCTCCGTCGGATAGAAAGAAGGATGTCGCCTCGTTATCAGTACCAGCAGTAAAAAAGAACCATTTTAATCCATTTAAAACTGCTGTTGCAGCAGCAGTGCAAGTAGCAGAGTCTCGTTCAGAAACGGGCTCAATTCCAAAATCAAATCCATTCAAAACCGCTGAGCCTGTGAATCAAAAGGATAACTCTGTACCACCAAAACAGTTCTTACGTAAATCGCGTTCCAGATCATGGTCCTCCCGCTCATCTGATTCTTTCTCCGACACAAAGAGCAAACAATCGCGTTTACGTTCACATCGTAGGGACAGCAAAGTCAGAACTTTTCCTAGGACACGCAAATCTTCTCGGTCTGGAAGGGTACCCAAAATCACCTCAGCGTTAGACGCAAAGCCCAGAGGAAAAAATGGGAATCGATCGGGAACTAGGTCAGTATCAAGAAGACGTGACCGAAGCATGCAGAGATCACGATCTCGGTCGTTCGACCGCTCACGTGATCGTAGAAATCGCAGATCACGTTCGAGATCAGCTTTCGATACAAAAGCAGATGTGAGTCAGAGAAAACGAGGTACTTCTAGATCAAGATCAAAATCAAAAAGGCGCCATAGTAAAGGACTCATTGAAACATCATCAAAACGTAACTTTGTCAGTCGTCGTCAATCATCGAGATCGCGATCAAAATCTAGAAAATTATATTCAAGTATTAGAAGATCGGCATCCAGTTCGCGTGATCGCAGACGTTCACGGTCATTATCGGCTCCACCGAAACGTCGACGTGAGACACCACATTCATACGTTCGACGCAAATCTAGAACTAGGTCCAAAGAACGAAAATCTGAACGGAAATCTACACGTACTCAAGAAAGGAGCGCACGCGAGCATTCAAGATCCAAAAGCCTTCCTAAGATAACTTCCCCGAAACGTGAATCACGCACACCTCCGCCAGCAATAAAAACCAAGTGTGAGGCACGTGAAAATACAACGCAGGTAAAACAAGAAACATCGCCATTAGATACAGATACCACTCGAAAGCAGTCACACTCACGATTATCGCATAACTCATCGGAGCTTAGTTATTCACCGGCACTGCGCAATCCAGAACGATATCGTGATATACTCGATGATGGGGAAGAGGAGAAGCAATCCAAATTTAAGAAAAGCGAAGAACTGATCGACAAACGTAATAAGGACATCGAAGGAAAGACAGAACTAGAACCATCAGCAGGTCGAGAATGTGAAAAAAAAGAAGAGCCTGTTGCAAAGAACGATCAAGTTATGAAGTGCGAGAATGAGAATCGTCCAAGACATGATGAGCGAAATCGCGGTGAGCATGTTTCACCTGACCGTAAATCTGAAAAAGAAAAGGAAGGAAAGACTTCTGAGCCAGAAGGTCAACGCAAATCAATTGACTGCCGCTCTGAGGAAGGTAAGAAAGGCATAGAGAAACATCCTGAAATAAATTCAAGCAACTCTAACCCATGCGAGCAATCTCTACAAAACGATTCCAGTGAACGATTTAAGGACAGCGACTCACGTGGACGAAGCACTGATCGCGCTTCAAACGATCTGCGCTGTGAAAAAGGAAGGAAGGACAAGGAGTCATGTGAGCAACTCGTAGAACCTGATTCTAAAGAACGTCGCTGTGAAAAGGAAAATATAGCCAAGGAACCAAAGGAAGTACCTAAAAAATGTGATTCAAGTGAAAGTCGTGATGAACAAGTTATAGGACAGAAAGTGTCACGTGATCCTCCCACACATCGCGATACAAGTGAGCGTCAACCTGAAAGAGAAATCGGCGACAGAGAGATAAATATGGAGCGACGTGAACCGGATTCCAGCGAGCTTCGCTATGGAAAAGAAAGAAAGAACAGGGAAACACGGGATCCACCACATCGACAGCGCAATTCGAGTGAACGTCACCCTGAAAAAGGGAAGAAAGAAAGGGAGGCACAACGGGAACGCGGCTCGAAAGAGCGTCGCCCTGAGAAAGAAAGAGACGGACGTGAACGAAACTCCAGCGAACATCGTTCTGAAAGAGACAAGAGAGATGGGGAACTCCGAGAGGTACGACGTGATAGAAACTCACGCGACTCCAAGGATAGCAATAAACGGATCATTTCTACACCAGCACCCGTAGTGCGTCTACAAGGTGAAGATGAATTTGACAATGACGAAGGTAGCACAAATAAAGCAGATATCGGCGACCTGGAAGAATTTCAGTCCAACAAACGTGAGCAACTTAAGGATTTAAAAATGCTCGAGCAATTGAAAAGCGGTTTAGCAGCCAAGGCCAAGGAAAAAATCCAAACCATACAGAAAATGGCAAGCACTTCTGCTTCCTCAGTCATCGGCGCCGAAGTAAGTTCAAAAGAATGCCGCTCAAGAAACTCTCTGAACGATTTTATAACAGCAAATAATGTTTGTGTGGCCAGTGAGAGTATTAACGTTAGTCCAAATACAATGCCGGCGGCTATCTATCCGCAACCACTGGCAGAAACAATAGCCATGGACGCCAAGCCGCAGATTGCTTGCTGTACTCCAACTGTAGCAAATAATCATGCGGATCAATGCGGTCCTACAGCAACGGTGAACAGCGGCAGCTGCGCACCTCCTAAAACAACTACATTCTCAAATCCTACTAACATTATTGGTGTTGGTTCAATTAATTCAAACTCAAACTCATCTAAAGCTCCTGCTATAGCTTCCACTAGTATTACTACCACAGCTTCCGCAACTCCTGCGAAGTTTATAAATAACAAAACTAATAATATTCTTACCGCTTTGATACCCCCTATAACTAATATAAAAAACTTACGTAAAAATAATCAAGTTGTTGTTGGACGTCGCGATTATCAACGTCGTAATCTAACACTTAGCGCAAATCCTAATTTTACCAATAAACTTTTACTAACTAGCAGCCATCACTTCTCGACTAACACATGTTCCTCGTCCGCATCCTCATCTACTGCTCGTACTATCATCACTGATAAAATGTTGGCCGCCTCATTGGCTGCAATAGCCGGTAGCGGTGCTAATCGTCATCATCCTAATCTATCTCATACGTACACTTCTACTGCGGCAGCTGCAGCTGTGGCAGCTAGTACCTTACAATTTCAAAAACCAAAAATAGTTATTAAGCCTTTTAAAATCCACGATCCACAGCCTCTGGTAGCAGCACTTGCAGATAGCACTCTAGTGGACACGATTGTCTCCAAGGTATCGACAGCAACAGTGGCAGCTGCAGAGAGCGCCGCCAGACGTAGCCGCAGTCGCTCACGACGAAGCAGCCGGGATCGTGAAAGAAAAAGGAATGGGACAAATCGCAGATCTCATTCGCGATCATCGTAAGTTCTTCAAATGAAAACATTCATACATTAGTCGTTATTATTACTGACTAAAAAACATTTCAGACGTTATTCCTCTTCAAGCAGCCGCTCTTCAAGATCACATTCACCTTCTGTATCGCATTCGTCACGTTCAAGTCGCTCATCAAGAAGTACTTCCAGAAGCTCATCAAGGTTTGTACTGATTTAAGCGCTACGAAGGGGCGATTATTTTTTTATAATGCTGTTTTGTTTTTCTTTTTATTTTCATGATTTCAATGATATACTTATTGAGATTTCCATTCAGTTCTAGCTCTTCGTCACATACCGGTTCGCGCTCGCCATCCATACCGAGGCGCCATGGTTCGCCCAGTTTCCTTGACCGCAGACGTATAACCAGGTATAATTAAGAGCCGTAGTTTGCGGCGATATAATACAACACTTGGCAGAATACTATTTTTATTATGCTTTTTAATTTCTATTCTTTCATTTGTAGCAAAAGATCACCCCCAGCTAGAAGGCGTTGATGTTGTTTTAAATTATTATCATTTCGCTAATGTCCTTTATGTATCTCTTCCTCAGCACTGATTACCCTGTTCAATAATTATATATGCGTGTTTAATTTTACTATTATTTTTAGCTCGAACGCAACTGAATTATATATAATTATTGTAAGAATAGGTAGTAAATAACAAAAACCGACTAAAGGATTTTGTAATAAATACTACTTAATATATAATATATAAACGACAGTAATTTGATTTTTAGTACTTTTACATTTCTTGGTTTTTTAGGATTCTTATAATTTCTTTTATTTTGTCTTTGGTAAGTTTTTGTTTCTTGTTTATTTTTCCCCCTTATTTTTGGAGTGCTCTAAATAATGAAGATAAAAATATTTTTTCTAAATATAGCGCGCGAAAACGTCCAATCCCTTATCATCGAAAAGCAAATTCCGATGCCTCCAGTTGCTGTTCCAGCTTCTGCAGCCACGCGAGCTCGCCGTCTTCAACACATTCACCATCACGCAGTCGCAGTCGTAGTCGCAGTGCATCCACCGCATGTTAGAACATGCAAAGTCAGTCTATCGACTGATGGAAAAACAAAAGATACTCCATTCCATTTTACTCATTATTATAAATACTTACTGTTGATATCTAAAGAATTAATATACGATTAATTTAATTAATTTTAGCTTAATTTTGTAACTGAAACTTGTAAAATATTTTTTTTTATCATACTCTGTATAGTTTTGCTAGTCAAGATCTAATCTAATTTGTGTAAAATTTAATTTTTAAGAAAGATCTAATATTAATTTTAGTTATGCTTAAGTCAACACGAAAACTAGAAATAAATGTCTTTAAATCGTAAGGTGATTTAAATTATAAAATCAGAAACAAATTGTTTTCAAATGTACGAGGGTGGCTATCCATAATTTATTGATGGGTGAAAATGCTTGTGATCAGATTTCAAAGAAACTCGATTCCAAGGAAACATATATGTATATACATACCTATATAGTATACCCACTTTAGAAAACATTAGCAACAATACCAATAATGAAACGCAATAATAAAAAAAGAAGTAATTTAATTTTTTCTTTATTTTACTCTGCTTTGAGCTCCGTATAAAATATCAATATAAAACCATATAAAACAGTCTTCACAGAGAAGTTCACCAACACACATTACTATATATGTATATATAAATGAAAAGAACATTAACACATTATTTATTTGGATTTGGTAGTTTACTGGAACTGGGCACAGCATCATCACTGGACTGTTTCTCTTGGAAACGACGACGTCTGCGAGCAATATAAACCACCCAAATGAAGGACACGATGCTCATAGTAACAGTGCGCAACTAGAAGTGTGAAGTGAGGGAGGAAAGTGATAATTACGTTATTGCTGCATGTGTATTTGAATTCAAGTTCAATTCAATACTTACTATTGGTGGTACATAGGTCAAGTTTAAGAACACAGCAACTGATAAATATTGCCAATTGGTTTTCAGCAAGGGCCAGTAAAGTTTCCTCAAGTTAGCTACGGCAACTTCATGAGAGTTTTTCTAAATAACAAATAAGCTCTTACACTCTGCCTGATGGTCAACAATTCAGATTTCAGGCTTCTTGAACTTACCTCAAAACGTGAAAGGAAATACAATGAGAGCAGCTGATATACAGGAGCAAATACTAAACGTTCGGATAGAAATTGAAAGAACCTTCGAAACTTCAAATCTCTCGCAAATAAACGCTCTACTGTTTGATAGAAGTAATGAGGAACAGTTCCGCCGAATATGAAACTGAAAAGAAACTCCACTCAACATGAATAAAATAATAAAATAATCAACATAATATAAACTAAAACATATCATTTTGTATAATTTCATTGATAGAAGTTGTGCTATACTGAAAACTTTTTGATCTCTTCATTTACTAATCTTTAAGTTTATTATTTATGATTCTAATTAACTGAAACACTTGTTTGTTTTTTTGTACAACTGAAATTATATGAATGAAAATTAAATTAAATTAAGAATTTAAGCTAAATTATATTCAAGTGCGGTCACTCGAACTCTGCTATTTATGCCTGTGCCTTGAAATAATGGCAAAAGCTCATGCGATGGCACTTTGAATAAAGAAATTCAATGGTTCTCTTTCCATTCTAATTTAAAATATATTTCTGGTCTTCAACAGATTATCCTATGTACCTGATGTAATAAATTATAATCGTAAAACTTTATTTGAACTAAGTTATAAGTAGTTAGTTGTAAAAAAAACGATAAGATATCATTCCAAACTCACCCAAACAGCGCGTAGGCTAAAACACTGTCCGTATTGATATTTTTCTGGCCGGCCATACATTGCGCCGTATAATTAGCCGAAGCCGCCAGAGCGGCACTGAAATAATTTCAATTGGATTATAGATTGGAAACAAAACTAGTAACTGCTTTTATTTCATACCTAGTTACAGATTTTGTGCGCACCGGATGGTTGAATAATTGTTCCAGATAAACGCTTATCAGAGAGAAGACAGGCTTTGACAAGGACATGTTTTAATTGCTGCCGTAAATTTGCGCTCCGATAACTTAGGGGGAATGTATTAAATGAGGCGGAATCCAAAGATCTGTAAGACAGCAAGCGGTGGTTAAAATGTCACCGTTCAAAGTACAAAGTGCAATTTATTTTTTGTCAGCTCCCACAAAATATGGCGTTATTAACGTAAAAAGCGAAGCTTCTATTTTTTCAACAGGTTTCATAAAACTCACCCGCTGCTTCGTAGTAAAGTTTTAGCACCTGGAGACGCACTGCAACGGATGACTACCTTCGGCGACCGAAGGAAAAACTGTTGATGGAGGAAACAAACTGCTACCGAATTAAAATAAAAACTTAAGTCGCTGACTTTATTTATCGCACGCTCAACTGTCGTCGCTAGTGCAGCTCCAAGCAAATTAAAGCTTTGTTTTATCTTTTAGCTTTAGCTTAATTAGGTTTCTTCAAAAATAAATAATAATAAACAACAAATAAATACAAACAAAAAGTACCAAGTGTGTTCAATGGTCATTGAAAACAACAAATTTAACCCCAAACTAAATACAATGCAAATCGCCGGCGACAATGCCGATCTCTATTCAGCGCCATTTAGCGGAAAGAAAAGAAACCTGAAGAAAAAATTTTAACAAGTCGAAATTTAAAGTCGTTTAAAACGAAAAACCTGATCAATTGTTAACAAATTGATACTAATTAATCAATAACACTATATTAACTGACATGCAGTGGGAGAAGACTACAACAAGACCAAGCTTCTTTTAAAATTTTGCGAGTTCCCCAAACGGCTGACTCAATTCGAAACATTTTCAAAATGTGTGTCCGACGAAGGGGCGTTAAAATTTTCACGGACGGCTCGAAAACCAAGCAAGGGACTGGAGCAGGCTACTCGGACTCACTGCAAGTTTAGTGTTTGTATCCAATTTTTCCAAAACGTAAATAGCAACGTAATTTATTTAATATTATTTTCCGTTTCTGTACCAAACTCACCCTGTGATTCTATTTCACATGTGTCATTTTTTTTGACAGCGGTGAGAATTCATTTCAAGTTTTCTAGCGTGGGAAAATTTTTGCTTTTCTCAAGGAATCTGGTGCGAAAAATCAAATAATACTTTTTAAATAAGCATTGTAACTGGCCGGATAGTTTTGTAATCTAATTAATAAAAGCCGCAGCAGATATATCTAGAAAATAATTTAGCTATCCAAACATAGGACCGGAGTATCGCTGATTGTGTAGGTAAGAAGTGAGAAAAAAGTCTTATTATTTACCTCCCAGTTTTTCCATTCACTGCTTGCATCATAAATAAAGCTAAAGAGCAAATTTTTACCGTGGAGACTTAACGGGGCTTAATATGTTTGTTGTTGTTTTGGAATGGGAATCCGAAGTAGAATAAGGAAATTAATTTGTCTCATGCGTTAATTTTGTGTCTAATGGAGTGAGTCGAAGAGACTTCAAGGTTTTTTATTAACATAAAGTAAATAGTTTTAACAATTGGCAAGTTTCAATGGGTTTTCGAGGGAACCTGCTATTTTCACTACCTAGTCTTTAAAAAAGATTCGATATGTACCAAAAACAGGGAAACCGCAACCCTTTCTAGCAGGAAAAAACAAAATGTCTGACATTTTACGAAAAGATAAAATTTTAAGTCTCATCAAGTCTGCTCAGTGTAAATAGCTTCCATGAGACAAAGTGCTTTTTCCTGATAATCACCTGCCTTCTGTTATAGTCTCCTCGGTGTAAACTGCCGCCAAGCAACTTCAACAACAATAAATAATACAAATCCACAGAAGAACCACAACAACAAGAAAAGTAACATGTACTGCCTGCAATGTTTGCTACCCGTGCTACTGATACCAAAGCCCACTAATCCGGCACTCATGGAAACACACGTTATGTTCATCGTCTTGTACCTGATTGGCTTTTTCTTGGAGCGAAAACCGTGTACAATTTGCACTGTGATTTTCGCGACGGCAGTCTTTTTGATCTGCTACAGCGGCGTCGGCAACTGCATCTTCTGGGGCAACTGCGACGGTCAACAGTGTGAGAATGGATAAGTCGTTGTTTGTATTACAAGAAGTGCGTGAGGGGGCGCAGCCGGATTCTGACTGTCGGCGTGCTTCTCTCTCTCTCATCGTCAACACCGTAATTCAGCTGGACGAATGAAGACGCACGAACGAAAAACCGCAAAAGCAAAAATAGAAAATCTATATGAAATAAACTTATTTATTAAATTTTAAGTATTTAGAATTAAGAACCCGTCGAAAACGAGTCCGAAAGAAAACGAAAAGCAGAGAAAGACGTTTCGCGCTGGTTAACAAACAAGAACGGGACCAACGCACGGGACGGACGAACGACTTTCCTTCTAGAAAGAAAAAATGTAAACCATTTTCCAGATATAGCTGGAATGTCGCTAAATCTTCTAATGAGATCTTTTAATATGGCAATATTTTAAATGAATTTAAATTGAGTACAATTTAGTACAGTTGCAAGTCCAATTGTGTGCTTGTTCAATAATCATACGTGTCAATACTTGTATATCTTTATCCTTTTTTCATGAATACGATTCCTTGTCTACGGGGTTACTTTTCTGTTGTGTAAATGTCCTGACTCACGTTGCGAGTTATTTAATTAATATTTGTCACTAACCCTCTGAAATTAGTTGTCTTGGAACTAGATCTTTAATGGAGCTTTATTTCTAAATACGCGTAGCTATGATTTTCTTTTACTTTTATATATTATAAATATAATTCATTTGTGTACGGTACGATCTCGCTGGTCCGGACACGCGCTACTTCGGACTATTCAGTAATCAGCACCGATCAGCTTCAATTCAATTCGGACAGTTTAAATTTTACCCAGCAGACGGACCCAAAAACAACAAGTATTTAATTGGATTCTATAATCTGGAAATCCAGTAATCCGAATACAGGCGAAACTTTATGTGTCCGGACTGGCGAGGTCGAACTTTGATTTTTAGAAGAATTGGAAATCGAACTTCGGCGTTTACCATGGAATCTGTACACTTCCATCTCCAAAATTCTCTGTATTACTACAATTAATAATTTCTATTTCTATCTACCCACCTATTCTATGTTATAATATATTAAATCGGCAGATCTTTTTTACTTATTTGACTAACAATCGAACTCAAATGATTCTAGAGTAGAAATCTTTAATCCAAATTATAAACATGTTCACTTGTAAAAAATATAATTGCATGTTAATTGTAAAATATCATAATTAACATATGTGTGTGTATTTTTATTGAAATTAAACCTAACTCATTTTAGAAATTGAAATACAAACCTTATAGACATGCTTTTCGTTGTTTTATATTTCCAAACATATATATAACTCATTCAAGGTTGTGTTTAGGTCAAATTCTCGGCAGATCTTTTTATTTATTTGACTAACAGTCGAACTCAAATGATTCTGAGCTAGAGTAGAAATCTTTAATTCAAGTTATAAACATTAATATTCATTTGTAACAATAATAACTGTATGTTAATTGTAAAATATCATAATTAACACATATATGTTTGTATTTTTATTGAAATTAAATCTAACTCACTTTAGAAATTGAAATATATAGTCTTATAGACATGCTTTTGGTTGTTTCATATTTACGAAAATATACAAAACTCATTCAAGGTTGTGTTTTGGTAGGAGTTACTAATTATACGATTAGTAGATCATTTCTTTAAGTGGTTGTAGAAATAAATTTGCTCGTGAAAAGCTTCACATCAACACAAAGTTAAGACTGGTATTTTTAATTATAATGAAACTAATAATTAAAGAGCACTATTGAAGCTTCAAACTGTATGGAAGTTCGAATAACCTAGAAAAATATTCGAATTAATTATTTTTTCAATACCTTTTATGCACTCTTATTTAAATTTGTGTGTTCAGAGACAAAAGTCTCTGAAGTCAGCAACATCATAACCCAAGCTTAACAAACATTAAGAAATATTTTCAAACTAGCTTTATTCTAGTAATTTTTTGTATTTTTGGGTAAATCCTATAATTGTTTTGAGACTTTGCTGGCTCATTCCTAAAGTAAATTCGTTAAAGACTGTACATTTTATAAAAATATTAACTATAAAATACTACTACCTACTATTAACCTACTATTTTAATAAAATAAAATCCAATACGTTCTGTTTTTTGTTTTTTTTTTTAATTTATATACAAATTTTTAATTTTATTGTGTTTTTAAATACAATTTCTCATTTAATATTTAAATATTTATTTAACAATAATAAAATAATAGCTTCGGGTATTTTTTTTTAAGTGGAAAACTTTATATTGCAAAAACAAACAAAAATAAGAGCCAAAAATGTTCAATTAGTGTTGTTGCTGTTGCTGCTGTTGTTGTTGTGGTCCCCATTTCCAGCATTGAAGGATTAAAGATTAGCAAGATTTATTGCTAATGTTTTTGTTGTTGTTGTTGTTGCTGCTGTTGCTGTTGCATTGACCCATGAACCGTAAAGTGTGTTTGGCAACTAAGCTGCTGTCTTTTCGAGGGGGGAGGGGAGAAAAGAAGATATTCTAAAGCAGCTCAAATCATAGGCACCAACTTAACCATGAATCGGTTGGGGCTGAAGAACTGCAAGAAAGAAAGAGAGAAGAAACGAAGAAATCGTTTCGGTTAGACTATCAATTAAATATGATTCTGTTTCGGCTGGACTCTGTTTCCTAATGTTGATGCTTCAGAACTTTGACGCCTTGAGCCATTTGCGTGTACTTACAGTGCAGCCTCTCGGTTTCGGGAGCAACAGTTGCCGGTCCCTCCTGCGACATGTCTGCTTGCGCCTGCATCATTGGCACTGGAATGCGTACAGGCTGAGCCAAGCTGCGTCCGAAGGTGGCGCGTCCGAACTGCATCATTGGCTGAGGTTGATCAGGCATCGGAGGAGTCATCGTATCACGTGGCTGATCAGGCAGCTGCTGCAAGATGAGACGCTGAGGGGGAGCTGGATGTTCCATGCGTTGTTCCTGTTCGTTTTGCTGTTGTTGCTGCTGCTGTTGTTGCGGTTGGTGCTGCTGCTGTTGTTGCTGATGCTGCTGTTCCAATTCGCTTGAGGCCGACTGACCGGCTGATGACTGATTATCGGCGGAATCGTCCTCTTCGGAACTGTTATTGCTGGTGCTCTCCGCAGAATCGGCAGCCTCTTCGGCAGCCAAGCGGCGTAGCTCATCGGTGATGCGATCCTCGGCCATGCGTTGAATGTTGCGCAAATCATCGGCGGTGATGCCGGCGCGTTGTAGCGCCAAACCCAGGGGCACGCGTTGAATCTGGAATTGCGGCAGTTCCTGGTGCTGGGTCGGTATCTGGACGGGCACATCGTCGGCCATGTGGATCTCTCTGAAGGGCAGCTGCTGCACGTGGATGCGCACGGTTTGTTGCTGTGGCTCGGGCATGCGCTGCATAATAGACTCGGGCATGCGCTGCATAACAGCCTCGGGAATGCGCTGCATGGCAGCGGCGACGGCGGCAACCTGTGGCTCAGGGTGTGGAGCCTGCATCACTTGTGGCGGCATGGGTGGGCGCATGGGCAGCTGCTGGAATGGAGGCGGCATCTGGCGGATCATGGGTGCTTGTGGGCGTAGCTGCGGCTGTTGCTGCTGCTGCATGACTGGCGGCATCATGCGTTGAGGCATGTGTGTCAGTGGGAACTGTTGGGGAATCGGACCGAAGGGGATGGGAACGCGTTGATACGGAATGAACATGGGTCGAATGGACTCGACATCCTCGTCGGTATCGTCCTCGGCGTCCTCTCGGTTGCTGTTGCTGCGACCGAATTCGCGCGGCTGCTCGTTCTTGTTCTCGTTGCCGCCCTCGCAGTAGATGGAAATGCGTTCGCCGGTGATGCGCGCCTTCTTGGGATCTGTGGTGAGATTCATGCCGAATGGCAGGGCCACCGTTTTAGAGGGCGAATCGACAATCTCTTCGGCGTGTTTGCGCTCGACGACACAATTCATGCGAGATCTTTATAAAATAAGAGAGACAAAAGTGAGAAAAGCAGAAGGAAGAGTAGACAGTTTATAATATGAGCTTATTAACTCAGCTTAAATTAGCTACAACAACGGATGGATGAATAGCGGGACTGACCTTTTGTTGTTTTGCAACAAAGCTGCGGCCAATTCACTCAAATCCAACTCGAGTGGCACTTTGCCTGGAAACTTCTGCAGGTCGTCGGCCTCCTCGCTGTCCGAGTAGGAGTTGTCCACATCGTTGGTTTCCACTTCGATGGGCTTCGTTTGTGGTTGTTGTTGCAGCTGCTTGATTTCGATTTTCTTAATCGCAGGCTGTTCGTCTTTTTCCAGATTTTGCAAATCATTGTTTTCGTCGGCGATTTCTTTGCCCATCAACGCCTCGGCACGAGGAAGTTCCTTTAATGATAAATCCAGAAAACAAAATTAAAGCCAACTGAATTAAAAGTGAGCACTATACGCTTTTCTTACTAACTATTATAATAGTTATTATAACTATTATACATAATATAAGGCGCAGTGTTGCCGCTATACTAGAATCGAAGATCTCCTCGCATCATTAATATTGTGTCATTTTAGAAAAAAATGTGTCCTTATTTAGTGAATAGAATTGTGCTCATAAAAACCATTTGTATTCTTATTTTTATTACTTTTTTGTTCTTGTTTACTTGTGAGAATTGTTATTGAACATCAGAAGAGCTTTTTTGCGTTTTTTTTTTTGTGTAAGCAGTGAAAAAAACCTTTAAGTAGTTTTAGATCAAGTTAATTTAATTTAAATAAAATCACGTTCGACTGTGAACCAGACAACTTGACGACGCGATGATAACGTTATGCATCGTTCATGCATTCTAACGTTACGCGAATATCAAACGTGAGATGGAGACGGCAGCAACGATGCTAAATATAATAACATTGTAATAATAGCACATAATCATTGAAATCCGTTCTCGTTTGTCCCCATTGCGAATTGTAACACGTTTCGCCCAGGTTGTTGTTGTTTTTATGCCCAGCATCTTCTAGAAATGAGCGTAAAAACATGCACGAACAGGTTGTTTCATGCTCGTTAAGAATGTGACAGAAATCCATTTCATGTGAATTCAATTTTATTATAACTCATATAATGCATTCTTAAAGAAATAGAAAATCATAAGAATTTCGAATATTGTCACGATTCAATAGTGACGATTGCTCGTCATCGAGTGCATTTTTTTAACATGTGCATCTGTCTTTAAGTTAAGCTATACTAGAAGTGTCCCCAAGTGCGGGTGGGGGGGAGGTGGATCGGTGGGTTACGTAACAACTGCTCAAGACGGATGCAGTCAAGCGATGATTACGGACAGGTAATCAACGCAAAGGTAATACATTTTATTTTCTTTTCTTGTTCTGTCCATTTGAAAATTGAACACGTACGAAGACAACTTTGACAACATTATGAAATCATATTATGAAATATCTTCATCTATAAACATGTAAACATTTGGACAGGTGGACAGACAGACGGACAGATTTGTCGAAAGTCCGATAGACAGACGAACAGGCAATCTGTCCAAACCGGTTGCTGTTTTCATGATGTAAACACGACACCGAAAAGGAAATTCAAATACTTGCCAGTTACATTTACACGTCTTTGTTCAAAAGGCACACTAAACTGGCATCAACACTATTAGCAACAACAAAACTACCATCGACAATGATTCCAAACCGACCTCATTACGTAATCACATGGACAAGGAAATGGTTACTTTGTAGGATGCAGCGCACTACAAGACGTGTACATTCAGTGCAACACACGAATGATGCTTGTCCAGTGATCGTCATCGGGTGGTGGCGAAAAATTTGGAAAATGTCTGTGAAAAACACAGAAACAGCAAACCAAGAAACATGAAAGGGACAAACACAAAACAAACCCGACTCAACAACGACTTGATGATCGTACTCGTAGATGGGCCCGAAGAGAAGTTGTTGTTAATCGATCTAGTATACAATACTACAAAACGGAGAAATAAACCGAAACGTTGCTATTGTTGTTGTTGTTCTTCACTTCCTGCATTCATTTGATTGCGTTGCGTCGTTTTACGGCTTTATGTAACCCTTAAAAGCATTATTTTCCACTTAAATAAGTTTTGCGAGCTGCTTAAATGGAGACATTGCAATTCGGTGCCTTGAGTTGAGTGGTGCAGTTGTTGTAATGCTGTTGCTGCTATTTTCATTCATTGATCCCGATGTTAAGAGGTGAAAAAAGGTCAATCAATTGTAAGAATAAATTTTCCACCTTTTTTTTAAGATTACAAAATTGTTCCACTTTGTTTTTACTTAAATCTCTATAAAAAATTTGTGACTTTTAATTTCGTGTCATGTTTTTTAAGGTATTAAATTGAAGCATTTTATTTTAATATTCATAGAAACCGGTTTTAGCATGAATTATTTGTATAAAAAATTTAAAAAAGCTCCATAGGAATAGAAGTGGAAAAAATCTGTCGTTATTTCATCTACACACTTAAATGATTTACCTCATTATACAAAATGCGGAAATACGCGACATAAGACTCGAAATGATTTGATCGAAGACTGGTTTTTCGGTGAATTTGCAGCCATAAACACATCGACCACTTCGCGTGCTTTATAACTGAAGCGCGTGACTCATTCTGCTAAATAAATTTATAGTCTGTTATAACATTTGAAAATAAGAATTTTTATGAAAATCAGTCATTTCTAAACATGGACACATTTATTTCTAAATGGACACACTTTTCTGAAGTAGAGGACATTTTAATTTTACGTCTCCGGCAACACTGATTGCAACTGAAAGCGCAATTGGAGCCTTGTGTTAGTCAAACACAACAACAACATCCATGCAAGCATGCAGGAACAAAAGCAACTTCTGCATGTGTACTAAGAACCGAGCTACTTTCGTGACAGCTTTCGTTGTTGTTGCCTTCTTCGTAGGCGAAACCACTTCCTACGAAAGCAAAACGAGTTGATAGAAAATTCTACCAACAAGATTAGTACGCTCCCACGCTTCCTTCCCGCAGTAGCAAATATATTAAGTTGTTAGTTATGTATGTAGATAATTTTTATTTACTCGTGTTTACTTTTGTATTCTGAGATCTCAAAGAAGGAACAAAACTTTTAAAACACTTCCTAGTGAATGGTTAATACATAACATTTTTTTAAGTTGCTATTTTGTAGTATATTCTATTTCTTTGCTTGTTTTGTCCACTCTTCGCAAAGTGTTAATTTTTTTTCTTTTCGTGTATCGTCAAGAATTAGCAATTATTTGCTAATGAATTTTTCATGTTTTTTCCTGCTTAAAATTTTAAATACACACTTAATACTCGTTCATGTTTAAAATTCCAAAAAATGGTCACTTTTAAACTTTTATAAATATTTGTTTATTTTTTTCATGTTTTTTCATTTTATATTTAAACAATATTTGACTACCCAAAAAGAAAACCAGTAAGAAAGCTATATTCGGCCTGGCCGAATCTTAGATACCCTACACCTTAAGAGCTTTTAGGAATTTTTAGGAATTTTAGGAATTAAGGTTTTATGCCAATGCATTTTTTTATAAATTGATTCTATATTTATATGTCTTATATTCGTTTTATTTGCTCGTTTACAAATCCGAACAAAGAATATTTATACAAAATTTCATATTAATTGATAACATATCATAAAATTACAGACTTATATAAAGATTTATGTAGGACGATTGTGCCATATTACCCTTTCGTCCATGTAACCTAAAAGTATGCGCGCCACGCCCATTTTCTGCAACGTAAAATATAATAATGTCGCTTGATATTGAAATTTTATTGTAATATCTTAAAAACTAGAAGGAATATGTGGTTATAAGGAAAGCTATCTTATAATCACATTTAATCACAGACGGGTATAAATAGTAGGCGTGGTCGTTACCCGTTTTCAAAACAAAATAATTGGCTTAGTATTTTTATTATTGTGTTCAAATTTAAGCTTTATTTCCGTGGTAATAAATTTGCTTTCATGAGCTTTACTCTATAAGCAGTGTAAAAGTGGGCGGAACGCGCCCACTTTTGTTGTAATAATGTTTTATTAGAAAAGAAGTTGTTATGTAAAGTTTGATTCAGGATGTTTATATATTTAACAATATAACCATTTGAGAACCCCTTTTACCTGTATAACCTAAAAGTGGGCGGACCACGCCCATATTTGGCATATCAACGGATGAAGTTACTCTATAGCCAGAAATGAAATTTTGTTGACATAACTAAAAAACAAGGGCTGATATCATATTTTTACTAAAAAATAGGCGTGGTCGTGGACCGATTTTGCCCATTTTCAATACCAACCTGCACACCACAAGAAACAATATTGATGCAAATTTTCATCACGATACCTTCACCGGTTCTCCTGTGATCGTGATTTCAACAGACAGACAGACAGACAGACAGACAGACAGACAGACAGACAGACAGACAGACAGACAGACAGACAGACGGACGGACATGGGTAAATCGACTCAGGAGGTCATGCTGATCATGAATATATATACTTTTCTATACCTATCGTCTCTATTTCTATGCGTTACACATTTCGTGACAAAGTGAATATACCCTCAACCTTAAGGTATAGGGTATAAAAAAAACAAAAGCAAAAACAAAGAAAACCGAAAACCGTTTAACTGGCATCGTTTTTTCAGGTTTCTTTCTTGATTTGTTTGGGTATTTTTCCTGTGAAAACAAAAACAACAAAAAAAAAAACAGTTGTTGCTTGTTTAAAGATTTCAGCTCAAATAAAAGATTTCAAGAACTTCATTAAACCAGATGATCTTGACTCTTGAATTATTATTATTTACGTATTTATTTGCTTTAATTATTTATTTACTTTAATTGTTTATTCACTTTAATTATTTACTTAATTTAGTGTTTTTTGCATTGTAAACACTGTTGTTTAAGTTGCCAAGACTTGCTGTGAGTCGCAGACCGAAGCGATTGCGTCATCCTGCTCATTAAATTAAATGCACGGCTAAAAAACCACTGCATTTAATTTTGACTCCATTTTTACTCCAACTCCATCATTTGTCAGTCGTAAACACGTCAAAAGTTCAATTGAAATCCATTCATTTGAAGTTTTAGTCGAAGAGCTTCTATAAGAGTTCTGAATCAGCGGATCCCCTTTTCTCACAGTGAGCGGTTTGTGTCTCCGCTAGATTCAGCAGTGTTGCTCGTTGCAGTCACTCTGCACTTTCTTCTTTACCAGTTTTCGTTGTTGTTGCTGATTAATTGTATTCAATTTAAAATTTTTCACAATTTTCTGATAATTATCTCGACTCTAGTAGCAGCGACCAGTTTTTTAATGACTCTGTTGTTGTTACATCGAGCATTTAACTGGGTGAGGGTTAAAGCGTTGTGTTTTATTGTTGTTGGTGGGTTGTTTTTTTCCCCCGAACACGAAATCGTTGTTGTTTAAACTGTTGAGTGCGTGTTTTCTGTTTTTTTCAGTTTTTTTTTTTTTTGTTTTTTTTTGTTTTTTTTCTGATTCTTTTTTTTTGTACCTGATGTCATTTGTACATTTTAAGCAAGTAAAAATAATTATTTATGCCAAGCAAAAACTTTTAATTGTTTCCAAGTTTTAATGATTCAACTCATTTAACCACAAAAAAAGGTAAGCAGAAAAAAAAACATCAACTTTTTAACGATTGAAAAACTAATTTTAAGTTGAATACATTGAATATATACGTTAATGTTTAAAAATTCATCGAATGCTTCGACAGACAAACAAATTAAGTCACAAGTTGTTGTTGTTGTTTTTTTTTGGTTTTTTTTTTAAATTTGCCAAAACTAGTTGCTGTATATACAAATAAGTGTATAAAGAGTAGAAACACTCTTAGAACAGAAAAAATATCATCATCATAACCATCATCATCATGATTACTGTCATCGCCAGCTTCACTATCACCGCCATCATCACTATCCTCATCATCCTCACTATCATCATCGTCGTCATCATCATTACCATCGCTTGTAGCGCTACTTCATTAATTCACAGAGGCAAACAAGCAAATAGCATTATATTAAAATTCAGCAAACGTCGAAGAGACGCAGAATTTATGTGGCAATAAAGCAAAAGAATTGCGAAAACTAACAACAACAACAACAACAACAACTACACTAAAAAAATAAAAGCATATGAATATTTTTGATATACGAAAAATGTGATTACTTCATCACGTATGAAGCACTACGATGCTAGAGACGACAAGGAACGAGTTGCTCGCTTAAGTCTTTCGTCTGCTGTTTGCTTGTTGCACTCTTTCTTTTTCAGTTGTTTTATCATTAAAAAACGAAGCGAATTGAAAATTCCAAAAAAATTCATAAAACGGAAAACACGCAAGAAATACGAAATGATTTTCGTTCGTTGTCTTGTTGTGTTGTTGTTCTTGTGCGGTATATAAAATTATTTGGTATTCGTTCGATTTCGTACCATGCACGACGGTGTACAACTAAGAAAACAACAGAAAACCCACATAAAGCAAAAAGAAAAGATAATAAAAATCACTTAAATGCATTGTGGAATCGGGAAAAGAAATAGTATGCTGCTCACGAAGGAAGAAGAAATCAGAAATCAGAAAACACGATATATACGAATACTCTACACTCGGCGGCAGTAACACAGCACCTTCTCTTGTTGTTGTTGCTTTTATTTTAATTGTTGCTTCTGGCCAAACAGCTGCCAGAGAGGGACGGAGCGAGACGAAGAAGAGAGACATGAAACATGATCGCATCTCACTGATCACTCTGTGGCCAGGCTCTCATCCAACAGAGTGTTCATCGTTTTTGAGGTTTCATGGGTAAGCAGGAGATCTGCAATCAAGTGTGCGTCATCGCAAGTGTTGTCCATGTTGTGCAGGTTTTCTTTCAGGTTTCTGCTTCGCTGTTGTTGCTGTATTGCAACATGCAACATGCACGAGCGATGATAACAGAGCAAAGCAAAGCAAAGCGATTGCAGCTGTTTTAAAGCTTTCACTTTATAACTGTATTTTAATTTTTGTTTTTTTTTCTGCTCCTTTCAATAAATTTTACTTTTAGTACGCTTGATTCGAGTTGCTGTGTCGTCGATGCTGTTCGATGCCTGACTTTTACTCCATCATGCATTAAATCGGATCAATCAATCAATAAAATGAACTAAAACTATGGTTATTCTCTTTGTTAGAATGCCTTTCATTGTGTAACCGATCGAAGTACAAAATAATCATAGTTTATTCATAAATTTATATACGATTTTAAATTTAATACCACAAAAGCTTCAAAACTGAAAACCTTAAATTAACTTTCATTATACGAGTCACAAATAAATTACAAATTTTAATGAATACTGACTGAACATTAATTTTAATCCGTAAAATAAATAAATAATGAAAAAAACCCACTAATTGAACAAACAACTGATGAATATAAAGAGAAGAAGTGGGGGAAAAACAATCCCACAACGATAGAGATTTACAACCAACATCTAATTCTATTGTATTTCGCGGCATTGTATAAATTATATACATATACGATGTGTAGAAATGAAAATTATTATTAAATTACTATTAATTTATACGATTAAAAAATTCAAATCGAATCCCGGCGGGTTTCCATTTTAGAGAAAAACTAGCAAGCCAGACAATAAGCAGCGAAATCGCAACAACAACAACTCCATAGTTTCATAAATAAACATGCAAAGAAAGATGAATGCACCCCCGCCCACTCCCCCTTCCCCTCCACCCTCTTTTTTTTATCTCAACTCCAATCTGCATGCAATTGAAAAAACATCACAACGACAAACAACAAAAAATACGACGTCATTTTGACAACATCATGCAATCAATTATTATTACTTTATTTATGAATTCAATGAAATTGCAGTGTTTGTTGTTGTTGTTGTGGTTGTGGTTGTGGTTGATGGTGGCTGTGGTTGTTGTTGTTGTTGGCCGCAGCGAGGCGGATCTTCGTAGGTTCTGCCTTTGATTACAACAACAGCGAAGGCGTTTCTATTTTCGAGCACTAATCGAGGCACTCTTCTCCGGAGCTCCGGAGGCTTGTTTTTTATTGCAGTTTTGGTTGTTTTTCTCCACTGTCGATTTGTCTCGTTTGATTGACTTCGAATCAACTGAATCAAGTTGAGTTGAGTAGGAAACAATAATTTAAAGCTTATAATTTATTTAATCAAGCCGGGTTTCAGGGGCCCTTAAGTCTAACTATGAATTTGTTTTAAGTAGTTAAAAGAAACCTCTCACCTTGCTGACCTGTTGTAGGGTCTCCAGCATCAGCTCCTTCTCGAGCACCGAGTCCAGAGCTTGGACCTGATCACACGAGGCCTTCGCTTGCAAATACGAGGAGGCCAGAATGAACGAGCCCAAAATGAAGGCCGAAACGATGATGGTGAAGGCGGTGATTTTCGCTATTTTCACCGAGTTCGATTGGCGTTTGTAGGCCTGAAGTGAATGAAAATTCAATTATTAAGCAAATAATTAAATTAATAAAATCATATAATAATAGAGATAATAATAAACATTAAAAAAAATTATAATAATCCCAAATTTCATTGGAATAATAATGAAAATAATGAAATGAAAATAAATAAATAAAAACTATTGTGAAATTAAGATAAAACTTGACACTAATGAAGATACAAATGAAAACTAATGAAGATACAACTGAAAACTAATTAATGAACAAACAATTGAGAAAAACCAAAAACAACAACATCGATTACTGGTTTTTTTACGTCGTTTCTAAGCCAAGTTAATACTTAATATAACCCTCGTGTCATTGTGAGTGACGCCAGCTAAGCTAGCAAATCGAAGCTGTTCTGATTGAAGTTGGAAGAAAAAAAAAAAAGAAAAAACGTGAGAGTGCATGAATAAAAAATAAAAAAGATTTGCCATGCGATTCGTAGATGCGAACAAAGTGCACAACAAGCGCATTCGATTGCTAGAAACTCACAAGAAAATAAGTTTAAAAAACTGGTTCATGCATTTTAGAATGAAGTATCGTACATTGAAGTGTATTCAAGTGAAACCATGTTCATTTCAACACGAATGCCATGTTTCGTCACGAGGCTTGTTACAGAAACAAAGAAAGGGTCCATCTAAGAGGCGGTACACAACTGAAGAATTGACTTTTAGGGTCCAGAATGAGGAACGCTATTTTTGTTTCATGATAAACCGAAGTCTGGCTAAAATAACAAACAACAAACGATATGGAACAGTAAAAACGACATGGAAAACCGTAAGAAAAGCAAGAAAACCTAGAATGTGAAAGAAATCAAAAGAACTTTGTAAATATTCGAGTGTGTATATTATAAATAAAGGCAAAAAGAATAGAAAAACCCAAGAAAACGAAAGAAATGAAAATGTTAGAAGAAAAACCGGAGATTGTATAGAAAAGATATGAAAAACTCATCCTTTGATTCCAAGTTCAAGTAAAATCAGAAAAAAGAAAAACGTTGCTTTAAATGGAACTCTTTTTAGAAGAGAAAATAAGCTGAATAAACAAAGCAATTAAATGAAGAAATAAAGCTGTAAATTGCGATAAAATAAGCAACAGCAAAGAGAATGATTTAAAACTTTGAAGATAAGCAAAAGAAAAAATAATGAAATAAAAAATAAATAAGAAAAACAGTTCACTGCCAGGCAATCATAAATATTTTTTATATCTTCCGTTGATATATT
The DNA here is from genome assembly GCA_949629155.1 of Myopa testacea. NCBI lineage: Eukaryota > Metazoa > Arthropoda > Insecta > Diptera > Conopidae > Myopa > Myopa testacea. Next base: position 32,101,684 of record OX451348.1, read on the forward strand.
TTGTGACTACAACTGAACCACTGTATCAGCGCTTATAGTGAATAAATACTCTTTAATAAATTATAAAGGAATGTATTCAATGTTTGAATGTGCAAAGAAATACTTTTGTAGACAAACGACGGTGATGACCATTTAAGCAGTTTAAATTGCTTCCGCATCGCATTCATTCATTCATCCATTCGAGATGATTGGGAAATTTTTAATTGCATCATTTTTACGGATAGAAACGCGATGCGAGAAAAAGCGGAGTGCGAAAAGCGGTCAACTTGTCTGCGCCACGCGAATTTTCATCACTTCGCAGCGGAGTTGTGCGAAATTTCCACACGGCAACCATTTTGTGCCAAAAATGCGAGCAAAGCATTCGATGGCTACAGCAGAAAAAGTTGCAAAAATTTGCATAATGAAGAATGCCAACAAAATGTGGCGAAATCAGACACAATATACCAACAACAGCAACAATAGACCACCAAAATAACCGAAACCCTCAAACGATCAGCCAGCCACTCCTTTGTTTTTCTTGTGGTTGTCTTCTTGCTCGTGCTGAACAAGTGTTTGTCTAGAAACACCGTTATTACGAGATGTTATGTAATCAGTTACACAGCAACACTCAATTACATTGCATTAAGCCAAGTTTAGTCTTGTGTTAAGTGTTCAAAATCGATGTTTGTACAGTATTTCGTAATGATTGCGAGGTGCGAGTGTGCAAAATATTGAAATGTGAACATTTTTTGCAATGTTAAAAGTACAGTTGACAAAAATAACAAAAAAGACGTTGACAAATCTTTATCACTCTGGCAGCTACACGAGTTTATTGATTGCTTTTGGTTGCTTGCGAAAAAATGTGCTAAAAATGTAAAAACAATCAGAATCTGGAATGTCAAAATCTTGAATTGATCAAAAATCTTGAAAAAAACAAATCTTGAAATTCATAAATCTCGAAATCAAAATTTCGAAAGTAAGTGAAATTTTTGAAAAAAATCTTGAAAAACTTTTTAGCTTTCTTTTTTATTCTTGCAATTTATTTAGGAGGACACAAATTGAATTACTCATCGTTTCCGTATCTGGTAGCTAGACTCTGCTTTTGAGTTTTCCGCCAAATTATTTGCCCTAAACGGAAAAGACCACCTTTATGGATAATAAATAGGTTTTCCAATAAGAGGTGTAATTTTGATATTCAAAGAAAAATGCCATTTTTTTAGATAAATTATCGCATGTTTATTTCGCAATAAAGAGGAAGGTCTGCCGTTAATAATGAAAAACAACATCAGTCAAATGGCCACCACGACCACGCTTACAGGACCATAGCTATTCAAAATTACACCTCTTATTGGAAAACCCTTTACTCTTTTGCTGCGGATACAATCCCTTTTTCGAAATCTGTGATTATACAACGAGGCTTCAAATCGATATTTTTACTTGCAGCGAAGTACAGGATTTCATAAAAAGCTTCAGAATATAATTTTTTGCTTTTATCAGTCATAATACAGTAAATTAATGGAACTGTTTGCGTTTCTATCATACCATGTAAAACAAACAGTTGATAGAATAATGTGGGGACAACTTTAAATGTACCGTCCATTAACCATATGTCTGCTTCTGCCAGTAGCTAGAAATGTTATCAACATTCGATATTTCGAATAGTATCCGGAATGTTAATTTCGTCAAACGACTGAGGCTTTTATCTTTGCATGCATTATCTTTTTTCCGAACTCTCATAATTTTAAATTTTTGGGCACATTTAGTTGGTAACTGAACTCGAGAATTCCTTTCGCATTGAATTATACCATCCCGAACAATTTGTGAGGGTGGTGTTTGGAAAGTATGGTATAAAGGAAGAATCAAGTTTTTTTTTTTGCATCTTATACACGGTGTATTGAGCAAAGTTTATTTGCGCAAATAAATAAAATACACTTATGAATATATTTAAAAAAATTGTTTTCAGAATTTTGCTTTTCAAGATTTTGTTTTTCAAAATTTTGCTTGCAAGATTTTGTATTCCAGATTTTATTGCTTCTGCCCATAAAAATATCGATAATAAATAGAATGTAAAATAATAGAAAAAGAAAACCAGTTGAAGGTAAAGAAAGTGACAAAATGGTGCGGTGGTGCTTTTTTTATAGAGTGACAAGAGTGAGATTTCAGTGAGAAGAAGAGTGCGAGTGAGTGTCGAAAACGAAAGACTCAAGCAACAAACCTGCGGGTTGGAGAAGTTAAATAGTCCGAGCTGCAACAGAAAACAATAAAAACATGGAAAGTTTTTGATTTGTTTTCAAATAAGTTGGTTGGTTGATTGATTGGTTGGTTGATTGATTGGTTGATTGATTGGTTGGTTGGTTGGTTGATTGGTTGGTTGATTGATTGGTTGGTGGATTGGTGAGTAGATGACAGTACATGGGTGGATTGTGATGTGGTACAAGGAAATGCAACAACAAAAACACAAAGAAAATCAGAAAATTAATTGGAAAAATCATAAATAAAAAAAAGGACAAATTAGCCTAGTTATAGCTTTATATTTTATATACTAATCCATATATAGTTATTTGTGTTTATATATTATATTTAACACTATTGTGCCCTATAAAGTGTGGGCCATCGGCTGGTTTCTTTCAAAAGCTACCATTGCAACAACATCATTCAATTGTTTTTTAAACTTTAATGTTTTATTGAAAAGAGTAAACTGTCCGATTAGTTGTGGAATAAATATATATACGATATCATTTCGTTAAAGTGGGTCCATGGGCTGGATACACCAGTAGCACCTTCTTTCATTCCAATTATGAAGATTGGGCCCAACATTTTTGTTGGTTTGACAACCTTTTTCACGAATAACTCGATCAATATTGTGGGCTTCAGTAATGTGAATCGTTTCCGTGTTGTGTCTGCATAACATCGATCCTCAACCACACCCGGCTTGCGGTTTGCTTTCGAATGCTTTCTTCTGGTTCGAATACGAGTACTTATACTCGTGTTCATGGGCTGTGTTTTTGTGTGTAGCTGCGATTTTTTATGCCCAATTAAAATTATGTTGTAATACAATACAAAAAGCAAACAAAACAGACTAAGAAACTCTTTGTTGGTGTTGTCATTGTTGTCTCTGTTGTTACGAAAACCGAATTATGACATGTGCATGCATACGTTTTGACAACAATCGTTGAGCAATCGTCTTCGTCGACCGTTATTCCATTATATAGTGTATATATTGTATATAAAAAAACGACGGACCGACTCAATCGCTTAATTTTTATTTTATTATTTTGTTCCAGCGTCACTGAACTGATTCAAGTGATTATACTCACTCATTGCTGCTAATCAGTGCCTCGTGAAACCTATTTACAATCCACACACATGCACACTATGTAAATATATGAGTGTATACCTGTGTACATATGTGCATATGTTCGTTGCTCGTAAATGATCGTGACTTTTGTATTAACGAAAATTAACAACTCATGATAATTTTTAAAAAAAGAACAGGAATCATCACTCGCTTCGAATATTATTTTTTATTTATATGAGTATTTAAATTACTTGGACTACTCTATTCTCTTCTATTCGATTTTATTCTATTTTTATGCTATTCCATCCTATTATATTCTATCCTATACTTTTCTATTCGATTCTACTCTACTCTATTCTCTTCTATTCTTTTCTATTCCAATTCTTGACTTCTATTCCTATTTAATACTAAAAATCGATGAATTTCTACATTTTTCGTTATTATTCGAAATTTTTAACTTGAACTCAGAAATGACGTAATTTCATAGCAACTCGAAATGCTTATGAAAATATACACTTCAGCAATGACAGCTACCGAATGAAATAAATACACACACGGACGGGTACATAATTGTTTTGTTAAATTATTAAATATAATTACTTTTTAATGGCATTTTTTATAAGAAATTCTAATTGCGCCGTAAACAAACAGATAGAATATTTTGGAAATTCCCAACACACACGCTCACAGGTCTAAGATATCGTATTTAAGAATGTGTTTAAAAGAACGAAAAGTTAAGAAAGATGATAGACTTTTTTCGATAGATTGATTGAATGCCAGAACTGAGGAACATGATTCGAATTACGAGTCAGTCTTTTAGTAGATACACAGATAATGTTATGTGATTTTATGGACCTATAAATAAATGTTGGTTCTTCTTCTTCTTCGTATAGGAGAAATCGTAGCAAATTTTATAAAACCGAAGACTCGACTGTAAAAACGAATACTTAAATCGACTATTCAACAAGTTGGCACACGAATAAGAACAACAAATGAACCATGAATATAATATTTTTGTATTATTGTATGCATTCTAAATTGTTGTTGCTTCTTTCCAGCCGGCGAAAAATGTTGTCTTTAAAGCCGACGATTATCAACTGCAATCACGTCGTCGTCATTTATGTTGTTGTTGTTGTTATTAACAATAGCAACATGACGCCGTCGATGACGTCCGACTATTGTTGTTGCTGTTGCTAAAGAGTTCTCTGCTGATTACTTTCAATTGAAATTCAAGTGATGCCCGGCGAGCTACATACTAAAAATAACAACGATTTTGATAAATCAACCAAAAATGTCACGTTGTTGCTATTGTTATTTTGTGCATCTGTGTGTGTTGCATTTTATTATGGTGGGCAGATTGACTGATTGTGATATGTGGTGATTGTGGCATAGCAGACAGTCAGTCAGTCGGTCGGTGTGTGTCACCTAGAAGATTGCTGCTAAAAAATAACCAAGCAAAACTGAAGGCGAACTAAGAAAGTCTGGGATTTACTTGGAATTTCTTATCAATTTAAGAATAAAGCAATTTAAATTGCAGCAGAGTGAAGCAAGATAAGCTGGCATTCATTAGATTTGGTGAAGGAGACTTTGTCTATGAGCAATTGTAACGAATTATTAATCAAAGCTGGCAAAAAATTGGATTCAAACGCATTCGAATTCTTCTTTTTATAAATGCCGACGATGTACGAGGCCAAGACGATGGTAATCGGCTGAATGTATGCTTTGTCATAAGAACGCCAGTGTTGCCGTTAACATAGAATTTAATGTGTCCTCTGCTTCAGGAAAACGTTTACATTTAGAAATAAATGTGTCCATATTTAGCATTAAATGTGCTTCATAGAAAAGATTAATTTTAACGATTATTTTCAAAAGATGTGGTAGATTTCAAACCGGAAATTGGACTGTGTTCAGTTATCTCTGTGTTGAGACATTGTCTATGCAAAGTCATACAATGAGTGAGTAGGCAGCTCTTAATGCAATGTGTCATCTTCCAGAACAATGTGTCCATGTGCCCACTTAAGCAAAATTTGTACATTCGGACACATGTGTGTCTGCAGAACACTGAAACAATTGAGAACTCCTTTCGTAGCGTGGGCTTTCTGTTTTCCGTTGATTTTTTGTCCCATTGTACTGAAAACTTTGTAAACTTTCTCTTTTATCTGAACGCGCCCACTTAATTAACAACGAGCTACAAGTTTCACAATCCAATCGATTTAAATGATATTTAAAACATTTCGATAAAATGTATTTTAAAAGGATTTATGAAATTTCAAATTCTTAAGAGACAAACCCACCAGCTGCACCCCCTCACCTCCCAACCCACCGCCGACACTATAACATTTAAATTTTAAGGCGTTTTGATTGCGACAAAATGGCGATGTTGCTGTTGTTCTTATTGTTGTTGATTTCCGTTTCGTCTTGTGTCCCTGGCATTTGAATGAAATGTTGAAATCGAAGACAAGAATTGCAACAACAAGCATTGCAACAGAGATCTCAGCGAAGTGGCATGGCAAAAACAAGTTAGACACAAGGTAAAAGACAAAAAAAAAACACAGAAAAGTTACAACAATCGGAAAATCGCAAGAGCAACAACAATAACCCAGTTTTCATTGACTGTTGAAAAGCGCAACAGCATAGAAAAATAATTGCCACATGAAGGTAATAAAACATTGAAGAAAACCCATCACAGGAAGTGTGAAGGAATGATGAAGGAGCATTAAAGAAAAAGAATAGGAATAGAAATAGGAAGAAGAAGAATACAATAGATTTCGTCCTAATAATCTTTCACAATCGTCTTTCAAATCAAATAAAACGTCCATCTTCTGAAGTATCAGCTTCAGTTTAGAACAATTATTTTATCCTTTTTAAAACCACTGTTTTTACTTACTACCATATATTTTTTTACTTAATACTATATACTTTTCGAACTGACTTTCAATTCAAATCATTAGTTTCAAATAAACGAAATTGTGTTGTATTTTTATTGATATTGAGATGAGTTCCGTTGTGAAATTCTGATGGATTTCTCAATCAATCAAAGGATATCGATGACAAGTGTAAAGGTGGTAAAGGAGCAAATTTAATGAAAGGAATTTATTATTAGGTGTAGATTTTATAGAAGAACATTTTGTGGATATAATTTAGCGAAAGGACCACAAGATGCCACAAAACTGAAGTTACTCTCAACGATTGAATTTAATTTAGGCGAGAAGTTAAACAAATTTTTTTTTCAGTGTTTACAGTGTTTACAGTGTAACTTAAGATCGATGCAAGGTTTAAAGTTTATATAATAGTTTTATAGGCAACAGAGTTGGAAGAACATAGCGAACGTATCAAGTACAAAGTTTGAAGTGCGAAAATAGACGTTAACCGGTTTCTAGATGACTTAAAGGCCAGATTTAGACTTAAGCTTAAAACTTAACTATTACTAAATACGTAAAACGTTCGTTTTTTGTTCGAATTTTGATCTTATTATTGAATCCATCTACGAGTGTATTTCTTACCGGTGGCGCCTCGCTGGCGGTGCTGTACACCTCGCTGGCGGCGTAATCGGGCTTCATTTGTACGGTAGCCATGGAGACGTTATCCTTTTCGGTCATCTATCGATATAAATCGCAGTGAGAGCAAACTGTTTCGTTCGTTTCCTTCGTCTTTGTTATAGTTTTCCCACTCCAGCAACAAAATACAGCAGCAGGGATTTCAAAGTTCACAAAGTGCAAAAATTAAGTGTTCGAATTTTTTCACAGTTTCGGATTTTTCACAGGATTCAGTCACAGCTTCAAAAACGTTTTCAACTAAATTTTCACAAGTTTTTAAGTTTCCCAAAAAAATGGATGGAAAACAGAACAAAACACAAAACAATCAAGAAAGAGTCAAAAAATGATCACAGCTCGAAGCTCTGAAAAATTGAAGAACAAAACTAATAAAAGTCCACCAAAAAATGAGCACTTTTTCAGTTTTTACAGTTTTTTTTAGCTGGTGGTTTTTAAGCCAACGCCAAGAAATAATGTAGTAAAAAGGAAGAAAATCTTCACTTTGTTGTTGTTGTTGCGGTTGCGGTTGCGGTTGTGGCTGATGCCTCAAAGTGTGCTGTATGTTGAAGAGTTGGAAGAAAACACGTCTGAATACTTCGACTGCCAAGCGACGTCTGGAGCTGAAAGCGATGTTGGTAACAGATTTCTACCAGATCGGTGGCATTTTTTTCTCCGTTTCTTCGCTTCAAAAGTGTGTGTGTGTGTGTGTGTGTGTGTGAAAAAGCAGCAGAAGCAGCCAAAGCAACAAAATGTACAAGAGTGAAACAAGAAAACAAAATGAAAACAAACACAAATACAACCAGTCACATAGACAACAACAACAACAATAACAGCACTCGAAATTTTAAAAAAAACGATATAAAGAAAAAAAGCAACAACAACCAACTGAATAACTAAATAATAATAATAATAATAATGAGCAGAAAGACGGATAGATCGAAACACAGACAAATGGACAGACAGAGAGACAGACAGATCGACACAAGCAAACAGACAGAAAAACAGTAGATTGGTTGGTTGGACAGTTGGACAGACAGACAGACGGACGGACGGAAAACACACGAAACGAAATGAAACGCAAATCTAAGCTTTCGGATTTTAATGGCGTACGCTTTGGTGCGCAAACGACTTACGGAAAAGGTTGTTAAATGGCACCAACATCAACAACAGCAACAACAACGACGACGACGGATTCGCTGTTTGTATGTATTGCATTTTGTTTGCATGCGCGCAGCTTCACAGCTTCGACACAACATTGTATCAAAAGTACGAGTGTGTCTCTCATCGCTCTAGTGTGATGGATGATAGTCACACACACACACACACACAGAGAATGTTGTATGTATGTGTGTCTGTCCGTCCGTGCTGGCATGTACCATGTTCCAAATGTTGCTGCTGCTTTTTTGTAGTCGCTTTTGGATTACAGCTTCGCCAACAATCTTAAAATGAGACTTTATACACCGTTGTTAATAAATACACTGAAACGGTTCACACACACACACACACAGTACACATACACACACACATGTATTACTTCAGTCTTGCATGGATCTCTACTGAATCTAAAAAAAGGTACGAACGAAGCTTACTTAAAAACTAACTCGCTGCAATAGTTGAAAATTTTAAAAGAGACTTGCGAGGAGACGTTTTAAGTCGACAGTAGTTCGCACAGTGGTACAAATTATGATAAATTCCAGATATCTTATGTTGCTTTAATCAGCTTACTTAGAGACTTATTTAATAGTTTTAATCATATTATGAATGACTATGTTGTGAAACATGAAACAGCTGATTTTTTCAATATACTAAAAGAGAGAAAACAAGCTCTCACGTATCAACTATCATAAAAAATAGACGTCAAACCGATTTTTGAAGCGGCGAAATATAGAAATCGATGGTTTAGGGTCGTCTATAGGAAACTTGAATTTGCTGGCTTTGTGGATTATAATTAGTTTTTCTCACACAGATAATCTCTTTGACCAAAAGGCAACAAACGTGGATATTTTTGATACCTTAGGAAGATCTATAGTGAAAGCAAGCGTAAACAACGGCACAATTTTTGCTTACGGACAAACAAATTCTGCTGGGTAAAGCTTTCAATTTTTCCATATATCTGTTATAAATTTCTTTTTTCTATTACAGGTCTTCACGATATTAGGTATAGAAAGGAATCTTGGCGTCGTGATGTGCTACCTGCGACGGAACTATATAAGGAAATCGACGCTTCAAGTCGTACAATTGTTTTACGGTGGGTTGATGTTATTGTTGGCACTGGAATTGAATAATCTGTATTATTTAGTTAATTACTTACTTTGCAGAATATGTTTTATAGAAATATATAATGAACAGACAAGGAAAAAACGGGAATACAGAGCGTAGATAGCAGAAACTAATAGTATAGATAATAACTACATATTTTATATCTAAAATAGTTCATTCATTCATTCATTTTGTTCATTTATTCAATTATTCTTGTGTATTTCTTTAAACTGCTTCGTTTTAATTTAGTTTTGTTTAAATTCATTTACATAATTTTTATATTTATACATATTTCTTCATACAACATATTTAAATGTTCCTTGAAGTTTTTCATTTCGTTGCTTTTGTTTAATTTTCTTTTATTTTTAGTATTGTTCCACTGTGTATCATTAGCTAAATAAATAAAACTTTAAAAAATGCAGCACATTTTTTTGTTGTTGTCTTGTTTGGCAAACTGCGAAAAGGTACATTCACTTTGTGATAGGAAGGAACAACAACAACAATGCTTTTATTTTGTTGCTAATCTGTTGTAAATCTTTAATTTGTTTGCTGTTTTTTTCCAACGTTTGTTGTTACGTTTGCCGTAATCGTTGGTTCGAACAAGCTATGAATACGTACAACGCAGACGTAATAATATCCAAAAACAACAACCGCAGAAACAACAGCAACAAAAACAACTGCAAGAACATCAACAGATGGCGCTGGCAGATCTGTAGAACGATCGGCCGTCCATTCCGAAGTGCAGTCGTTGCGGCAACTCGTCGTACAGCAATAAAGTGAAACCTCCCGATCGATTCAGGCCGCCGAAGAATGCCGAACAGTTGCGGTGACAGTGACATCTTCGTCGACGGTGACGACGAGTGCGGTTAAGTGAAGGTAACTCGCAAAAAAGTGGTAAAGAACTCGCTGAACCACAAAAATTGCTGTCGTACGCAGCAAATGCAATTGCTGTCGAGGTTTGCTGCGATTACTTGCGTTTTTTGTTTTGATTTGCTTTCGCTTTGCTTTTCACATATTCTTAACATTTTCATTGAAATTTTAAACACAACGACGTGTTCTTTTCTGGTGTTTTGTAAGAATTTCATTGTTTATTTTGTTGTTGTTGATCTTGTTACCTTAACAGCGCGATTGCCAACCGGAAGTTTGACAATTTATCAACCTTTGAAAAATGCTTCGATGTTGTTGCAGTTGTTGTCATTGCTCTCTTCTTTTATTTTTCTGTCGCAATCTGTTGCATTCGCTTGCTGCTTCAATGTTGCCCTTCATTTTCATGTTCGGTCAACATTTCGTGACGTCACTCGGCTCACAATTAAATTTGCGCAAAAAAAAAGCATGCAAATAAAAAACGCCATCAGCAAAAAGTAACATTTTATTGTTCAACTGAAAAAGTTTCTCTCAGCAGTTGTTTGAAGAATTAGTGTTTCATTTTGAAGTAGAAAAGTTAACAAAAGAAACACTTCAAAAATGCAACAACTACGCACAAGTAGTTAGTGTTTACGTAATCTAAACAAGCTTACGCATTTACTAATAACCTAGGTCAACAAAAATAGGTCAAACAATTCTCTAAATCAAGGGAATCGCCGTTTCCATTCACTGTTGCTAAAGTTGTGGTTTTTTTTCAATTAATTGCACTGTTGATACCTTTGAGCTCCATGTTAACGAGTACATAATGTAAAAAAAGGTTTTACGAGGCAACGTTAACGGAGTAACGGTAGCACACCACGACTGCATGGAAATGTTCGAAATGACGAAAGCTGCCGAAGAAGACAAATATGTGTCCAAATGAAAACGCTGTTTCGCAAGAGGGCAAATGGACACATTGTTCTATGGACACATTTATTTCTAAATGGCCACATTTATTTCTAAATGGCCACATTTATTTCCAAATGGACACATTTATTTCCATATGTACACATTTGTTTCCAAATGGACACATTTTTATGGAGCAGAGGACACACTTAATTTTAGGGTCTCAGCGGCAACACTGATGTGTGTACAATGTACATGCATAATTTTCTACTACTTTGCAGCAACAAAAAAACAAAGAAAAGGCCGTCTTGGCCAAAACAGTTGAATTTCGAGGGATGAAATTTGATTAACAACAACAACTTGCAATACTTCCTTGCTTCCTTGCAATACTTGAAGTGTTTGAACTAAGCGACCTCAGCGACGTTACAGCATAGACAAGAACCAAAAAATGCACTTCTTCTAAGCTCGTGGTTTTTGTTGTTGTTGCTCTTTACTTCAACGATTTTTTCGATGGTTTCGTGTCGTCGATCGAATGCGAAAAATGCGATCGCAACAAAATGGAAAACAACGAATTTAGTATGTAATTACAAATGTATACTATACATTAAACATTTTAATTTCTTGATTGAAGAATTAATTGAAAAAAATAGCACGAAGATCGTCTGTTCCTCCATCCATCCGTCATTAAGTCATTCAATAAAGCAAGCTATTGGCACCGAGTAGGACTCAATAATCATGTGTGTGTGTGTGTGTTGGTGTCATAATTAAGCACAAAGGAAAGTGAAATTATTGTAAACTGACTGCAGCGCAGCAGAAGCATCTGCAGCAACAACAAGTCTAGCGACAAAAAGTTAACAAACAAGTTGGACAAAGCAACAAAAACTGGAGTTGCTTCGACCAGAGTAGCAAAGTTTTAGACAAAGCAACAAGACAACTTTTCCAAAAGCGCTCATATTTTTCTTGTTTTTGTATTTTTTCTTAAACCTGACAGAAAAAAAGTTTAACGAAACCTGTCTATTTTTATGGCCAAACAGACAGGCGGCAGGCGGGCATGCGCTCGAAGATGGTAGCGACTGAAGCTGGAGCCGATGCTGGAACTGATGTCGTGACGATGGGCTTTGGTGAGAAAATGCAGCGGCTACCAAAGTACTCGTATGTATGTACCTCAAACCGAGCGGAGGGGACTCGCTGAGTTCAATGTACTCGTTCACTGAAAATCATAAAAACAAGCAGTAGCAGCAGCGCAGCAGCAATTAAATCTAAAAAAATCTCTACAATCTTTTCGAAATGCTGTTTTTTGTTGTGTATTTTAGTGAAATTGTTTTTCAATTGAAAACTTTTAACTAAGATTTCCGTTGTTCTCTGAGTATTGGCACTCCATTTCATAGCGACTCTCTTTCAGTTCAATTCTTCTCGTTGTGTTTGTTGTCGTTGCTGTTGTTGTTGTTGAATTTTCCTAATAACCAAAAATAATGGCAGCAAAATCGAATTAATTATTGTAATTATTGTTTTCAATTTTCATTTCATAATCAGTGCTGTGATCGAAGTGGTACCCAGCATTCGGTTGTTTGTATGAGTGTGTGTGTGTGTGTCTGTTTGTATAAATAGGATATTATTGAGGGCGGTGGGTTGCCCATCGGATGGTCTTTTTGTATTACATGTTATCTGAACTCGAGCGATTTTTCATCCAAATTTTTCATTTTTAGTAAAAATACTTAAATACTTACGTACTAAAATTATAAAAAGTCGTTTTTCTCCAAAATTAATGGTTTCTCAACAAAATTTTATTTCACATAAATAAAAGGTATTTCATATTCCTTTATAACAGCACCAATTTTATCTGGATATCTTTAATAGCTTAGGAGATATAGTGGTAAGAATTTTAATATTCGACGGGCTATAACTCGATAACTATACAAGAGAAAGAATAGAATAAAAAAAGAATAAAATTGAAAATCGGATAATTTTTTGAGGGAAATCGAGGAAATTGAAAAACACGCGACACTCGGCAGCCCTGCTTCGTACACCTCTCGTTACCGTCACCTCTCGTGTTTTGCCGAAACACGACCGCTTTGATGCAGCCGACCGACCCAATAGATTTTTTTCTTGCTGTTTGCCTCGTGAAATCTCTTCGTTAGTTCATTGATGGATGGTGGAAACGCTGCTGTGAACGACTCCCCTCTGCTTCGACGGCCAGCGTCGCTCAAATCAAAATGGATTCCCAACGGGTAAACTTTTGCACTTGTTCGCAGTGCATTTCAATTGTGTTGGGCAATAATTTAGTCACCATTGTTATTCAATGCTTTTCTCTTAATTAAAAAATAAAGTGCAGTTGAAGTTTTTAGAAAGTTTATTAAAGCTAGCAGCGATGGTGTCGTTGATGCTGCTGCTACTGATTTTGATGCTGTCGCAGCTGCTGCGCTGCGTTGATTGTCGGCTTAGAGAAGGGTTGAGCGATTGATTTTTTTTGCGTTTACCTTTTATTAGTCACTCTTCTGCTTAATCGTAATATTCAACATTCATAAAGCATTCGAATAGATGAAAACTAGGCTAAAGTAAGCGTTCAAGTGAACGTTGATGTAATTTTTTGCAGTAAAAAACTAACGCTAACCTCACTTTAATGAGTTTTCTTTTACACTCGATGCACTTCCTTCGCGGAAGAAAAATCATATGAAAAAAGATTTCTTTGCGCCACCGAATTTATTTCCGCTTCCTCTTCATTGAACGAACGCAACGACAGCAAAGACTCGAAATGAAAAGGAAAAGAAAACAGAGTGAATTGTAACTCCGCAATCGAGGAACTAAGAAAAACAGTACAACAAATAATCACAACAACAATAATAAAGTATAGATAAAACTTTTCTTTTTTTACAGTTTTTAAATTTCTTTTCTGTACGCATTTTTTGCATAACTGCAGCGCATCCAATCGCATTGCTTGGGAAGCAGATCGAACGTGCAACGTTCGGGGCATCGAAGGGGTCGAAGTTCAACACGTATGCAAGCGTAACAGCGGCAGATCGGGAGCAACTCGCTGCACGACACGACATACGCACCGCTTGCCGTTGGCTTTTTTTAGATGAATGGGAGCAAATTTGACAGGGATGGGAAGCAGCCGAAGCGGCGTAAAACGAAACCACTTCGAATCGTGCAAAAACCATCACAAAGCAAGAGAAATTTTCGAAAGATTTCGGAGCGCGGAAACCACACACATTCGCCGAAGTCATCGCTGGCCGTCGTTTCACCGATCGTCGTGCTCATCGTCAGGTGCTCAGAAGAGCGGCGACGGACGGATGCTCAATTGAAATACGAAACCAATAAAAGCACCATGAAAACAGCTCTCTGGCTGCGGTCAGTGAATGCGAGTGGGATGGCGGGCAGCGGGGAGGGAGGGGGGGGGGGGGGTAAGTTAGGTGCCAAAAAGGTGCCAAGTACCATCATCAGCTTCCATGCAGCATGAAAGATTTGAATACAAGTCACAACTTTCACCGTATTTAAGAAAATAAAACAGAAATCATGCAAAAAAGTGTTCGTATTTCATGGACACTCTAATTTGTCGGTGTTAAAAATAAAAAATTCGATAAAATTTCGGTTAAAAAAATTAAAATTATTATCTGCTGGATATTGTAACTGTTTTTTCTTATTTCTATAATTATTCTTAGTCGATTATTCGTTTTTCATTCTTTTGTAGGTCCAAAAATTATTCCGAGCAGATAAACAATCGCACTGATACTAGAATTAAATTGTGATCATGATTAATAATAGACAACATGAACATAATCAATAATAGGCAACATGATCATAATCAATAATAGACAACATGATCGTATTCAGATCTGCAAGATACCATGATCATCATCATGACTCATGTGGAAACGCGAATCCGAATCCGAACCCGAATCCGAACCCGAATCCGAACTCCAACCCGAAACATCATCCTGTGCAATCGGTTCTCTTGAGAAAATCTTCTCCTGGGTTTTTTCTTCAAATTACGAGATCTTCAAAAACTCCCGGATCGATTTTTATGAGTTTATGAAATGAAATCTTGAATATGTTCAACTTTCGACCTGTTGTAAGTGTAAATTTTGAAATGATTGCTGGTACTTTTGTGGAAATCACAATCTATGAAAAGAGACACGCCATTTTGTGTAGTTTTTGCGGTTTTGCAATCAGCAGAAAATCAAATGATGGTCGCTTTCATGTTTCCGGTGAGTCGAGTGAACACAACGATAGACTTTCTGCAATTTTGTATGCATTCGGTTCAGAGATCAGCATCGTCTGTCATTCGAAGTGCCTCCAAGCGAAACCGAAACCGAAAACGAGCCTGAGCCGATGCCAAACCGTGCCTAATCAACTTTGTCATGCCCAACAAAAGATGTTGCATGTGCGTTACATGTCGTTACATGTTGTTACATGCACGCATACTGATGTATCTCTGTTCAGATCAAGGCAACTGAGTGAATGTTTGTGTGTGTGTGTGTGTGTGATTTTCTTTTTTGTGTCGAAAGCCTTCACGAGGGCATGAAATCTCAGCTTCACACACACACGGACGCCAAACACAAGCCTTGCAGCGTCACACTGTGATGCAGATGAAGAAAGAAGAAGAAAAGAGGAGGGGGGGGGGGGAGGGTTTTGTAATCCATGCATGCATTAAAAAAGGCGTCTATACTTCAGAAATAATATTTTTGACTTAAATTCGTTGTGATTTCCGGTTGCTGCCATGATTAAATAGATTATCATCATTATATACTATACCATCATCATTATATACTATACCATCATCATTATATGCTATACCATCATCATTATATACTATATTATCATCATCATCTACTACATTATCATCATTATATACTATATTATCATCATTATATGCTATATTATCATCATCATCTACTATATTACCATTATTATATATTATATTATCATCGTATTAAATGATATTGAAAACTTAAGTAAAATTTAATATTTTTAATTAATATTTTAAACTACAATACAGTTTTTTTTCCTTTTTTGAAATCTATTCTTAGAGTTTTTTTTTTCTTTTTCTGTTTCCTTCCTCCTTTTTAACGATACTTCCGACTCCGCTTCCATCCGCGTGTTAAATTTAATTGCTCACTCAACCACACGATATTTTTATTTAATTTTAAAAACATTGCGATTTCCGTTTACAATTAATATTCATTCATTTCCAATCGAATATTAAAACTCATGCGGTTTGAAAGTCTCTCATAAAACAACAAAAAATCCCTGGAAAATCCTCGATAGAAAGCCATCGAATTTATTTGAGCACATCATATGAAAGCATGCTTTAATTTAGCATTTTTCATTGCCAGGGATAATGATACCATGAATAGCAACAATAAAAAACAAAAAAATAAAAAAAACGGAAAAAGCTACGGAAAAATACTGAAATTAAGCCGCTTTAAGTGTTAAAAATTGAACGCAAAACTCGTGCAACGCCTTGTGCAGCAAAACAACAACAACAACAACTACACTGGGTATAAAAGATTGCGATGGCGAGGAAGAAAGCTGAGAAGAAGAGGACGGGCGGAGAAAAAAAACAAACCAAAACAAAGTCCAACAAAAACACCGCCTGGAAAAAGGTTAAAAATACAGAAATGATAACTTTCGCTTTCTAAAAGTTGCAGGGAAATAAAAATAAAAAACCAAAAAAGTTGAAAGAAAAATAAATCCAAAAACAACAACAACCATTTTCAGTAATCATTATTTATGTATTACACTAAAGTTGTTGTTGTTATTATTATCAATTTTATTTTGTGCAATTGTTGTTTATGGATGCATATAGTTTGTAATTGAAAAGCTTTGAAGTACTGAAAAAAAAAATATGGAAAAATAAAATATTTATTTATTTTCATTTAGTTTTTGTTTTTTTCCATATTTTTAAAACTTAAATATCAAAATAAATAAAGAAATATACCGAAAAAAGGTTAAGAAACAAGCTGCGTGTTGCGATCAACATTGTTTCATTCAACATGGTGCCAATCAACATTGTTGCTATCTCACGGATCTGCATTGATACGAATCGTGTGTATGTGTTTACTGGATGCGTTGCACTTCACTGCGTTTGCAATAAAGTTGCTTATAGCGAAAATAATTCTGTTGTTGTTTTATTCACTATTTCAATTGCTATAATTAGCATTGTATGAATAGAGTACATTGTAATGACTATTTATTATGTACTCAAACTAGTATAAATTAGTATAGATTGAAGGAAGATATCATGGAGGCAACGATAATTGAATAACGAGTAAATATCAAAGGCGACTGAATGAAAGTGTTTATGAAATAGTTTGCAATCAAAGAACGAATGACAGGACGAAAAAAAGGAATGGTCGTGGTTACATTTTAAGCCGTTATATAATATTATATACGATATAAATATACATTTCGAAACGTGTATGTATGTAGAGGAAGAGTGTGTAATGAGAGAAATATGAGAACAGCGATGAAGAGAAGAAGAATAAAAAGCGAAAAAGAAAATTGTACTTTTTTCCGCTACTCCTTTAAGCTATAATATTATAATCTGCTGTCATTATTATTATTATTACTAACAATCGCTGAAAAACTCTATATTAATTGAATTAGTGCTTGTTTCCATACCTATTATTATTTCATTTGATTCTTTCTTTTTTGCTGAACACACCTTCACACACACACACACGAACTCACACCCGCATACAACACTCGTCTTTATTTTGTTTTATTATAGATATTTTGCCGCATTCGCAGCGGCGAAGAAATGAAAGATTTGTGTGTGGGCAGGACTACCAAGTAAACTCTTCAGATTCCCTGGTTTCCCTCGAAAAATTGACCGAATTTTAATTTAAGCTGCGTTTTTTTCAATAAACTGGAGATCGCAGAATCACTGAACGTACTCAACTTGGTTGGCTGATGACGTCAATTTAAAACGTCAAACGGAACGAGGCGCATAAGTCGAAGAGCTGTCAAAAATAGCAACGTCATAGAAATGTGTTCAGTAAGGTACGGTGAGGGCCTGCCTTGGTGGAGGTACAGTTGTTTTAAGTACTTGTAGTTTCCATGAATAGCAACAACAAAATGGGGACAACTACATACTGGAGACCTGAATACGCTGATAGTGTTAAAAATGGTCTACAGTATTTAGAATTATTGTTTTTTTACAATTCACTACAGTACTTTTTGAATTCCCCAAATTATCGTTCATTTCCCTTTTCGGCAGAGGATGATGAATTCGCCGCAATTTCGGGGGTTTCTGCACTTCGTGGCAGCCCTGCGTTTGGGTCGCAGTGCAGTCGTGTTCGCCGTCGACGCAGTTGCATTTGCCATCAACGTTGCCACGCTTGATGACGTTCGAGGAATGCTCACTTCATTACAGTTGCGGTTGATGAAGCTATGCGTTGCTTGGAAAATGTTGCCGTGGATGGAAGATGAAGCAGATTTTGCAGCTCTGTTCACGATGCATCTTCTTCGTTCCGTCTTCTCTGTGCTCTGGAAAAAAATGGTAGCTGCTATTCTGTTGAGCAAATGGTGAACACAACAAAAACAATACAACAACCATTAACATCTACTTTTAAAATTAGCAAATTTTCAGAAGAACATCCAAGTGACCTCAAAATATTGTTTGTGGCTACAGATATAAATACTAATACAGATATATACAATATACAAATACGATATTTATACAAATAATAATAATTGCGAGATGTTCGATCCACGGATTCAAACGAATTCTGATGATGTACGTGATGATGAATTTCTCGCAGTGGCACGGAAAGAAACTTATCAAAAAAACAAAAAAAAACTCTGGCCATTAAATACGAATTAAAAAAAAATTGTAAAAATGAACAACTAATAATAAAGAATGATTTTCAATGTCTGTGAAAAACTTTAAACACGCAATAATTCTATCATCTTTTTTCTTATTTTTAGTTTTTTACAATTAAATGAAGAATACATAAAATAAGAATGAATACAGAAAGATTGCGTAAAGAGAGGTATAAAGATTAAAATAAAAAAAAAAATAAATGAAGGTTAGAAATGGTCAATCAAATTAACGTTATTAAAAGTTTATGAAAACCACTATTTCTAAGTTTTTTACTTAAGTCTTTGGTTCTACTTTATTAAGTTTTCACATCGAAAATGTTTGTCTCCTTTAAATAAATGCAAAAAATAACAACAATTATAAAAATCAAAAAACATGTTCTTTTCAAGTTGCTTTATTATTATTTATTTGCTGGGTTTTTATTTGCTTAATTCTGCTGGTTGTTTTCCGATGATAATCTTAGTTAGTGCCGTAATAAATCACGGCCACCACAACTACAATAGATGCAAAACTCATCAGCATCGCGCTTAATTTTGCAAGCTTTATTTAACTGCAGTGTCATTCGTGTGCAATTAAATGCGTTGTGCGCAGAGCCATGCATCAAGATGCATCTATACGTGTGTATGCATGTACAATATATAAAATTTTTCATAACTTCAGCTTTACAATATTTTTGTAAAATGGAGCGCGATAGGTTGGGGGGGGGGGGGGGGGACTTATACTGTGGTGTGTCTGACAGTCGTGAAGTGTCACATGAAAAAGCGTAAGATCGATCATAACATAACATATACCATTGGTTCGTTTCTGTAACGTTTCTAGAACGGTTTATTCGTTTGACGTTTGAAATTAACCGAGTTTTCCTCACCTGTAATTTTTTTGGTGAGCTGCTGAGTATGTTCAGTGATTCTGCGAAATGGATGACGTCATTTCAAACGTGAAAATGAAACGAGAAAAGAAGTTCTAGAAAAGTTATAGAAACGAGTTCCTGAAGTCCAATATTTTCGGATACAAGACTTTTCAAAAATAAAAACCCGAAAAATACGCAAATTTAAAGGTTTTTTAAAGGTTTTTAAAAACTTTTTTCTACATTAAAATAATAAATCAAAATAATCATACACCATAAATATTCTACCATCCAATTATGTGGTAGATGGTGCAAACAACTATCTCAATTTGTTAGTAGCTTCGTACGCGTTTACGTAGTTTGTTACGTCGTTAGCGTGAAATGTGTTTCGTGTAACTTTAATTTCAACCGAAAATTTCTGCCTTGTGAACACAAACACGAAAACCACTACATGACATCCAAAAGAATAGAGGAATCCAGCAACGTATCGTTACACAACATTATTTCCCCTTTATGTTTAAGGGGTAAGGTTACGTCTTGGTCAGAGCAACGTAACGTAACGTAGCGACTTGCTGAACTAACTCTGTTCGTGGAACTTCGACACCACGAACCTAAGAGAAAAACACGAAATTTCGTCCCTTGGCAACAGAACTTGAACAACACCACAAAAGAAAGCGTCAAAATCTGGGTAGTAAAACGACCGCCTAAAAGAACTGTGTTGTCAAACATGACAGCATCGTTTTTGTTGCTGCTATACCTTGTTAAGTGAAATTTTCCATTACCTCGGTCGGCAACCAAACCGCGATATCGAAGTGAAAAACACTTAGAATTGCATAAAAATATCTTCCTTCTATATATAAGTTGCAGAGAAACTCAACGATTGCTAAATTTAACGGTACAGAAACATTTGAAGCCCCACGAGTATATTTTAAACTGAAAATTGGAATTCAATATGGTATTGAGGCCATCACGCAGCATAATAAAATGTAGAAGTTTATGGCGATAAATTAGCAGAACATTATTCAGGGTTTGCGCGTAGACCAACAACAACAACAATAGAAGTCAACGCAACAACGGACTATCCGCGAGATTTTAGATTATAGACAGCAGATTGAGAGTAGAACTGGTACTTGGCACAAGTCCTGAAAATGCCTCAGGGTTGTAGTTCCCATGGAAACGCTGTAGCCGCAGCAGAAAATCCGACGTCGACCCGCTTCGCTGCCGCGAACAAAAATGAAGTCAAAGTATCTACCGAGGGAATTGCCAAATTGACATTTAACTTTCTAGATGAGCTACAGGGGGACAGCAGTTTGGAGCCAGGTGAGGTTAAGACACCGCCACAGAGTCCTGAAGCAGTGCCACCAGTAAAAACGCAACAGGCGTTGACAAAGGCTTCGCCAGCCTTGCATAATGAAAAACTGATGGCGGCGAATTCATCGAAATCGCAATTGGATGCACAGGCGTGCCAGGCAAAGGTTCGCGCGATACTCGAGTTGGACGCGATAAAGCGACGCGAGGAAGCCGACTTAAGAAAACAACGCCAATTACAGAAAATGAAGGAAGGTGGTCCCTCTTCTGACGATGATGCAGAGAAGAAACGTCTGGAGAAGGAAGAGCGCAAGAGGTTGAAAAAATTAAAGAAAGGTGAGTAATAATTTTGTTATTTTCTTAAGCTTTTAAATATAAGAGTAACGTTTTGTGTTACATAACTTTTATTCAGAGAAAAAAGCGGCAATAAAACTCATCATCGATGATGAGGATGAGGTTGAGTTTCTGCCGGTCAAAAAGAAGAGGACACATTCTAAAGAGTACGAGTCTGAAGATGAAGACAAAAACCACGGCACCGATATGCGTTCCATGCCTGGGGCCGCCGTTGGGCGATTTGGCATGATGTCTGGTGGTCCCTCGCACTTACCACCGCCATTTCCAGAAAATTTTATGGGTTTTCATCCCATCAATCCTTTTATGCGGCCAGATTTTCACATTCAGCGTGGAGCTGGGTTTCATCACCGACCACGTGGTGGCATACGTGGCGCTATGCGTTTTCCTGGTTTTCGTCCACCGTTCATCCACGGTATGCCTCGCCATCACACTCCCATGTTAAGAGATCAAAATTCGCTAATAGGACGTGGTCATTCACCAATATTAGCACCAACTGACAACTTAATGTGAGTTCATCGCATAGAATCATATATTTTAAATGCTCATTTGAGAAACCAAGCGATGATAGGTTTTGTCATAATTTCTCCAAAATTCCGTATTGTAGTAAAGTATTGTATTGTTGTAATAGTCGAATCACATCATATGCCTTGAACCCCGTTGGAAGCACCAAACACTAACCAGATTTGTGTTCGGTGATTATTATATTTTTTTTTTACGGACCAAACACAATCGCTCCACAGGAACTATACACAAATTCTGTAAACTTTGTGTTCATAAAGTAAACAATAATATATAAGAATTTAAAATACAATAATCCTAAAATACTGGATGCATTGAAATATACCCAAGTTTTTAACGTCAATTTATTAAATCACTTAAATTCAGCTTCGCTTTAATTGTAATTTGAATTTTTGTTTGATATTTTGACATTTTTTTTAAATGTAAAAAAATTTATTAGCAGAAGATTTTGTGTGTGTCAACTTGGAACAAGATCTAACGCGAACACATTTTGTCTGCGGTCAATTGTTCTTATATAACTGATTTTCTTCTTAATTTCCATAAGTGTCTAGTGTTTCGTGCTTCCAGATGCGTTCAAGGAAATACACGTGAGTGTTTTGAAAAAATATATTTTATTATGTATGTATATAGAATATACGGATGACATGATTCGATACAGATATCGAATATGAAATCAAAGTTTTGCTTTGATTCTTCCTTTTCGCTTCAATAATTATTCTTCTCTTCATCAGTTGGACCACAACGAAACCTTCCATTTCGTATGCATTTAATTTGCGCGATGTGTGCACTACGGCCTTGCTTTCTCAATTCCCTGAGGCAGCGGTCGCGAAGACTGAAACTAGTGGAAATTCGTCTCCACAAACTTCCGAACCCCGTAAAAAATCCAAAAAGTCGCGCGAACGCGAAAAGATAAAAAAACGTCGATCTAGTCGCAGAAGCTGTGATCTCTCCAGCAAACGTAAAATTGAAAAAATTCGTAAATCCTTGGAGAAACCTGAGCGTATGCGTTCAAGTACGTCCGAGGATTGGTCGGAGCGACTCTTAAGCAGAAAACTGAAATTGGACAAAGCATCTGAAGAGTCGGAGGAAATGTGGGATGGGAACGAGGTGCAGGAACCAGCGCATACATTTCAGTTGTCGGATGATACGTCAAGTGTAGCCACAAAAGATAGCAGCACCATCACCAAAAAGAACATTTCTGGAACAGAGCCGGATTTAGCAGTTGAAGTTGCTAAGGGCAGTCGTACTCCAGAAGGACCCATACTGCCGCCCACAGGTACGAAGTACGATGACTTCGACATGTTTGCAGAGTCGCCACCTCATCGTCCCACATCAACAACCAAGACAACAGCGTCCACAATGGACAACGTACTGGTAGCGGCACGTAAAGTTAAAGCAGAACCAGTGGAAACAGACATGCCCAAAAAAATGAAACTTGGATCCGAATCGTCGAAAACTGAAAAGAATTTCGCTCGAAATTTCGAATTGGAAAGCCGCGGAGGTACTCCGCCCAAGAGGAAGCAAGCTCAGTCAAAGAGCGAATCCATGAAAAGTTCGAAGGAAACTGCACAAGTCACCGGGCCACTGAAAGCACCTCCTTTAAATGCCCTATCTTCCAAGTCGCAGCATATGTCGGCAAACAACAAGCAATCAAACCGGGTCGGGGATTCATCTAGTACCCCACCAAAAACTTTAATCAAAGAGGCGACCGCAAATTTGTCATCCTTACAAAAGGCGATCGAAATGCAGACTCGAATTGATAAACTGCTAAAAGAGGACGATTTGGATGTTTCGATGATATCAAAAATAAAAGCCAAGTCCTTAGAACACAAGCGTCACAAAGAACAAGAAGCCTTTAGTCTTAAACGGCAAAACGAAACACTCGCAAGCAAAAGGCCAGTAAGTAAACCAAATCGCTCCCTAACGCCTGAACCACCCAAGAACCTAAACAATCCCTTTCGACGCTCTAATTCTCGCAGCCGTCACATGCGTCGTTCGCGTTCACACTCTCCTAAGCATCCACTGAACACCAAGCGTTCCACTTTTCCGAAAAGCCGCTATAGCATGGGAGGTTCTGGTTTTCAGAACTGCTCCAATTTCGGTTCGCTAAATCGTTCACGTTCGGGCGAAAGCGAAAAAGGATGGAAGAAGCAGCACTCGAAATCTCCTCGTGAAAGGCGAGAAGTCTCAGCGGAGAAGTCGTCCAAAGCCGCACGACATAAGGAAAAGCCCAATGTCACAACTAAGAAAAATAAACAGAAGACCCCACTCTCATTTACTGCTGCAGAGTTCTTGTTTCCTGTCGGGGACGATGATAGTTCGTCCCAGAAAAAGCTTTTTGATTATGATAACTCGTCGTCACAGATGCCAAGTAAAGGCTTAAAAAAGTCGACAAACATCCAAGACAAGGATGACAGTCCCGATACTGATGATTACATGGATAATTGGGAAAACGTCGATGCTGATTTGGATATAAATTCAAGTAATGCCTGCGACAGTTCGACGCCGATGCGTTCATCGTCGCAGGAAGATGTAGAGGAGCAAATGTTTGTGGCACGCTTTGTTAATCCAAGTCCGCCACAGACGCTGCACCAGGTGAGTTTCAGGAAATGATTAACAAACTCATATATTCTTGATATATTTATTTAATGACTAAGATTTCAACTGCTTCATTTTTGCGCGCACCTTTCTGCCATTTAAGAAACGATTTTTATAAATTTCCCATATTTTAGTCACTAAAGGCTTCAACGGAAAGTAAACTACACCAACACAAAAGTGTAAATTTGGCTACTGAAGTGGCGGATAAGGCACTTACGCCGCCTTTTGATTTAATTACTTGTACACAACAACCCGCCAGGCCCGCGGTTAAAAAAGAGCTTTTCGGCATGCAAGAAATCTACGATCAGTTTATAAAGAGTGTTGAAGAATCCGGTGTTGATCTAAAATCCAACGAGTCGGGAATTGAGAACAAAGAAACCATCGTTGAGAAAACCACCGATAATATATCTATGGCTTCAAGCACTTCATCGTCCACTTCATCGTCGTCGTCAACTTCTTCATCCTCGGATTCAAATTCATCCACATCAAGTTCATCGAGCTCTTCCTCGAGCGCATCATCATCGGAGGAAAGCAACGATGTGGATGAGAAATTTGCAAACGTTACCCTGGATTCACCTCGTCCCAAACCGAAAACCAAGGAAAGCAATCATGTTTTAATTGATACACAGAAAAACCCCTCAGCGCCCTTAACCCCTCCACTCCCCGTAGTTATGACTACGGTAAAGATAGAAAAAGATTTTGGCGATTCACAGGAACCTACTACACCGCCTCCAAAAGATGCTCTCGTTGAAGCAAAACCTGTTCCTCAACCTGTTTTACTTTCAGTTTTATCACCGACCGCATTTGAAGCAGCGCACGTTATCACGTCAGCAAATCTTCTCCCCTCCGCTAAAGCCCAAAAAACGGACGTAGCGAAAGATTTCAAGAAACTAAAAAGTCTCGAAGCCAATCTGGCTCGCATACAAATGATGCACGCTAACTACGATTCCGCTGACGAGATCAGCGAAGAGCTGCTTAAGATGGAAAGATTATTTTTGCAGGAAAAAAACTTAATCCTACAAAAGTACGCTAAATCATGTGCGATTGGTATGGTAACAACAATTGCGGCACCTACGACGACTGGTGCACATAATTTAGAGGCCACCCCACAGCAGCAGCCAGAGGCTATGGCTGAACAGGAGGTCGGTGCAACAGCTGTTGCCGAAGCGAACAACATATTTAACGCCAACCGAGAAGCGATTAAATTAACTATCTCTCCCATAAAACTACCGAAAACACCGGCAATTTTCGAAAAACCCGGTGCTGGAGACGAACTTGAGGCTGAAGAAAAGACAACAGACGTAGATGAGACCGATTTCACTGATAAGTTGAAGAAGCCCGTTAAGGAGGTGGCCATCGTTAAGCCAATGATGGAAACGAAACATACACGTCACTCGGCCCAACAACGCTCACGACGTCCATCGCCTGCAATTTCACGACAAAGTCATGAGTCACGTCCCCGTTCGCCGAAAAGTGTCTATCACCGTGAGCGGCGTCGTTCTACCTCGCGTTCACGATTTAGTCCACAACGACGACAACGGATGCGTTCTCTCTCTGTCAGTCCTCAATCTAGACGCAATGCCAGTGTACGTTATGGATCGCCCGGGCGCCGTGGAACAGGCAACAATAACTCGACATTCGCAACAACGCAGTCACGATACCGCAACTCAGGGCGGCGAAGTCGTAGTCGCAGTCGCAGTACTTCCCGGCAAGGTAGTCGCAGACGTACTGGATTTAGTCCACTACACACACGCTCACGTCGTCCTGCCGGAACATCTAGCAGTCACTTGCCGCCTTACTATAAGAAATCGTCAAATGCTCAACATCGTTCATTTCGTGATTCACGGTCGCGTTCTCATTCTCCTCCACGTTCGCCGGTACCAAGACCACATTCTCCTCGTTCACCGCCGCCTCTTATGGTCCGTAGACGTTCGTACAGTCGCGATCGGTACTCGTCACGGTCGCCTCTACCATTTAAGCCTCCGTCGCCACCAATGCGTCGCAGTGTTTCACCGCATACGCAGCGCCGGCCCACTTTGTCACCAACATCAAAGCGTTCAAGCTCATCCAGACATTCGCCGCACCCTCCACGGTCTCGTTCACGTTCCCGAACACCACGTTACGACGATCATCGCCACAGGCGATCCAATAGCTATGACCGACGATCACCTTCTATGCAGCACCAGTACTATATGCAAGATCCAACGATTGGAGAACACACTCCTTCCTCTTATTACTACAATCTGTCGCCGAATAGAATTTCATTGGACGCGCGCATAAATATTGTACTCAATGGTCCATCGGAGCAGGAAGGCGCCAGCGTTGCCCCATCGTACGACAGCTACTCTAGCTACAGTCAGTACGGTGGCCAGTACATGTCAGTACCTCCGCATGCTGAAGCAGCCAGCTACAGAATTAATTATGCAGGACATCAGTACGTGCCCATGTCTATTAGCAATTCGACACATTCCGCGTCGTCTTCCTCATCTCACAAACCCGTCTACTCAAATATACCAACCATTGGTGGTGGCGAAGGAATGTCCCCTATTCCCGCCGCCATTCACCCGAACTATTACTACGGTCAGTTCGGTAACGTGGTCAGGGATCAACACTCAGTATTGAAAGAGCTACCAAAAGCGACCGTTGCAGTACAAAAAGGAAACGTTCTGGAGATTGTACCAACTTCTGAAATGAATAGCGGGAAAGGGGGTACTTCAGTGGTTGGGTCGAAAGGGAGTGCACCGCAATCGGGTGGGAAGCCAGCCAAATCAAAGAAGCCAGTGAAGCCCTCATGGAAGGAAGAGGTGAGCAGTCGGCACGTAGCAGCTGCAGTAATTCGTATGAGCCGTGAGAATGAAGGTTCTTCTAAAGGTATCCTGAAGAAGCCCCCGCCCTCAAATGAGTCAGCCCCTATGGAAGAGTAAGTTTTTCCGTCCTATTGAATGTCATTTTACCAACAGTAGCCCGTTTTTGTAATTTTTCTCAAAGCATTTTCTCGTTTACCGTAAGAGAATTTACGTTATAGTGACGTCATCTGTCAACCGAGTTCTCACTGTCAGTGTAGCTAGTGAGTTGTTGCGTACGTTCAGTGATGCTGCGAGAATGGCTGAAGTCTCTTGCATTCGAGTATTACTCGAACAAAGTTACAGAAACGGGTTACAGGATTCAGTTAATCACAGTGTAATTTTAAATTGATAATTTTATCGCTTTATTTCCAGGTGTGTCATTAAATCGACTAAGAAGAAGAAAGTCTATTTTGAGGATGGGATATTCCCCGATCACGATAGTGCAGATGAAGACCGCAGTATAATCAAAGCGAAGATTCGGCGCAAGCTACGCCGCCTGCGGAAAATTCATGGTATTACAATTAAGGCTGATAAGCTAGTCAAAAAAGAGCACAGAAAAGCGGTTTCAGCAAAGGACAAGATACTGCCACCTCCGCCTCCGCCTCCGTTAGGGCCACCACCAGCGTACTTGGAACAGCCTATTTGCCTTCGTCCGCCGACGCCGACACCTGTGCTCTATTTCCACTTCGACTCGATTGTGCATTCGTTGTATGTATCACAATCGGAAAAAGCCATACCACCTCGATTGCTGAACCCCAAAGCAGTACCACCGGGTGGCACTGCCGGCGTAAACACAACGCAACCTGCGAATACTCATCCGACCAACGGAGCCTCTGCCGCCACAAAGTCGCTTGCTTCAAAGAAGAATCTGTCCACATTTTCCTCCAGTCGTGGCAGGGATCATTCATCTTCTAAGCTGATATCGTCCTCCGCAGCAAAACGTCGTAGCACTCTGTCCACCAGCAAAACGATGCCCATTCAAACCATCCATACCGAGAACTCTCAGCCTTCGCACAAGAGCTCATTCCAGTCTATACCCACAAATGTCAGCTCAGCTTCACCAATACCACAGCCACCACCTCATCACACCAATCCAATGTCATGCCTTCCGCCGTCACAACGTCAGTGTCCACCCATTGGCTTCATGGGAATGGGTATGAACAACTTTATGCGTCTCCCACCTTCTCCACTGGCTAGAGTTGGAGGAAGTATTCCAACGCATGGACAAGGCATGCCTATCCACATCGGCATGCGGCACCCCTTCAGCATGCCGCCGCCAACAATGCTGCCGCCAAATAGACACGGGCCACCACAGCATCATTCACATCCATCGCCTTTACCTGATTTCTCGGCTCAGCAGCAACAACCGCTGCAATATCACCTGCAGTCAAGTCCTCTTGCTAACTCTCCACACATGCATCATGTGCCCTCGTATCCGGTTCAACCGCCTTCACATCATACCCATCCGGTGCAATTTGCGCACACGCATCATCCACCTCCTGCGGTTCACACATCTCATATTCAGCATCAGCGTCAACAATCACCACAGTTCTTTGTACAGTCCATTCCGCCTCCCCCTCTGCCGCCCAATCGAATTAGCGTGGTGCCAATGCATGGTCCTTCGCCAGATGGGACCGGCGTCGAGGATAAAAACGCACAGCCGAGTATCAGCGTCCAGGCACCGATGATTTCACCATACAACATTAAACGACAGTAAAGCGTTGAGAGTGAGTATTTCTTTTAAGAATTTTAATTTCACACAAAAATATTGAGTCGGAGTGTATAAAAAAGCTGTAATACTCGGTTCTGGTTACGTGAGACTGGTAGGAATGTATTTGGATGCGGTTTGGATTAATTGGTGATGATATGGGTTAAATAAAAAATGTCTGTACCTTCAGTTTACTTCATTATTGATCTTATATATCAGATTAAATCAAAACATGATGTATGTATTCCAATTTACATAAAGTATTTTTATAGCTTTTGCAGTTTTTTTGTATAATATATACTTTTTTATTCTAATATGGACTTTCCTTCTTTGTTTTCAGGACATTATATCATTGCCGGTTTCAACACTTCTTCAATACACCAAAACATTTACCGATTTTCCACATATTAAGGAACGAGTACATTTCAGCATAATCGTTAAGATTTTTAGTATTTAATGCTTCTATATAAGTAATTTAATAGTTGAATATTTAAAAATACGCACACAAAATGCGATCAAATGAAGTTTTTCCAAGTCTATTGAAAGTATGCAACCGAAATGCGTCTTTGCTATATTGTGAGAGACGCGTTGTATACTTTTGCTACACTTAATGTAAATATTCAATGTTCGAAGTGCTTTTAATTTCTTTTATATATTTGATGAATACCTACTTAATTTATAAACTTTTTCATTGTCGACGCGATCAAGCAGGGCTTCATAGAGCTTGCCTTTCATTCGAAAGCAAAGTAATGCAGATAATTTAACTTGAATTTAAATGTTTTTTTAGTTCGCTTAACTTTTTTTATATATTTGATGAATATCTACTTCTTAATTTATAAAATTTTTCATTTCATCTTCTAATTGAAGTTTTTTTTTTAATTAAAAGGAGGTCTCATTTCATGACTTTTAATAAATAGACACAACCTCATATATATCACTTTTAAAACTTACATAGGCATCATCAAATTAATGAGTAAATTAATTTTGCTATAGTACATAGTTTAAACATGAATTCATTTAAATGTCTTACTGGTTGTTTCTGAAATTCAAGGAAGGATAACGTTTTTAGTGCGTTTAATTTTTACATATTTGATGAATACTTTTAAGTTATAGCATTTTTCATTGCCGAAGCGAATAAACAGGGCTTTAATTGGGTTGGCTTTCATTCGAAAGCAAAGTAATACAGTTAATTTAACTTGAATTTAAATGTTTTTTTTTAATATAAATATATACTAAATATATATGTATATTGTAGAGTATACCGCCGCTTCAGTTTGCTTTGTAGAAAATGCCGAAAACATTTTCCTCTAACCTCAGTTTAGTTAATAGTTTTAAAAAGAAGTCTGTCAATACATTACTTTCAATAAATAAACCACTTCGTATATTTCTTCTCTTTTAAACTTCTGTAAATTAATTTCCCTCATTATTTAAATATGAATTTATAGCGTAAATGAATTATCAACGTAAGCGAAATCGGAAAAACTTGCTGCTGGTGGAGCAGAGTGTGGACGTGTCATACGCATAGCGTTGGGATTTGAATGCCTAAATGGCTGTTTCTGGAATCCTGGTGTAGAATAACGTGGTCGTCTACGAAAATTTTTTACGACCAAGGATTCATCAGTTGTTGTGGATGGTGGGGTAGGTGGAATTTTGTTACGTGATCTGCAAAAGAAGAACAGTTTTACATTCGGAATATAGGCACATTTATTAACTACAGCCAACCGTTCTTCCTCCATCTGCTGACGTTGCTTGATAACACTACGAACCCGACTTTCCAAGTGCTTGCGTTCATGACGCGCATTTTCCAGCGTATTGAACTGTTGCTTTGCTTTTGCACGTGCTTCTGTGTGGCTCTTCTGCAATTTTTTGTGTTCGTTTGACTACAGAGAAATACTAAATCGATAAAAAGTAAATCGCGCCCGAACCATAAAACACATTTACCATGCGTTGACCGTATTTCCTTAAGTTATTTCGATGCTTCTCTTGGAAGCGGAGTATATGAGCTGATGGCAAACCGTCTTGCCAAGGCTTCGGATGGAAGAGGTGTTTTATGTGGGGCGGCAGTACATTTCCTAGTAGTCGCGTTCGGGCAGTTCTGCTGCAAATGGGGCAGATTTTTGTGTCCACATCTGCAAAATGTATGCATTTTATTACAACAAACTAATCAGCCATGATTCGATGGACCTTGGGTTGGCTTAACGCACTTCTCACAAGACAGGTGCTGACATGCTAGTATAAAAAGTTTACGGAACTTGCGTGTGTACCCTTCGAAGCATTTGTTGCAATGTATCCAGTGCAAGTAGTCGTCTTTCGTCAGCTCCATTTTTAAGAGCTACTTAAGCAATTTGTTTTCAAGTCGATAAAGTATCTGAAACCAACCGCTTAAATTACAATTAGAAGGAAAAATCTAAGCACTTTAAGCACACTGAAGTCCTTTAAAAAACATTCAACTAAAAGAAACGGTAAATACCAGGATTGCCAGGACTTCAAAATACATTGTTTTATAAAATTAAAACTAATTTTTTCCCTATAAAAAAATAAAAAGATTGGAAATTAAATCTGCAGTTATTAAAATTTATCGAACATAGAGCTAAGCTAGAATAAAATTATACAAAGATTAAAATCTGTTCAACTATTTTGAGCAAAGTAATATAATTTACGGTTGTGAAGTTTTGGAGCTTTTTGAAATTTAAAAAAAAAAGTGTACAACTAATGAGTACGTTTAAGTCGAAACCACAATGGCGCTTTAGGTCGGTCGCGCTTTGACAGATATTATTGAACACACGGAATCTTACGAGGCAATTCACAACAAGACCTCAGGCGTTATATCGTAAATTTTTCCGTATCACGTAAATCTCGTTCAAACGCACCAGTTGATTCAACTTCAACTAGCTCTCGCGTTTGACATTTCAACTTTAAAAAAATGTAATGAAGAAATAATAAAATATAGAAATGCTAATTAAGATAGATAGTTTTATTTGCTCAAGTGTTAATGTCGTCATTTTCGTCATGAATATCCACGTTTTTTAGTGCAGTATCGCATCGTCATTTAGCTTTATAAAGTTGTGCAATATAACTGCAACTTTTACAACGCGCTCTACACTAGTTGGAGCCATAACCAAGGTATTTTGAAGAGTTCAACAGTGCTTAGTAGAATTCGAGCACGACCCATCTAACGCGCCATTGTGTTTTAGAAAATTAAACTCGAGCGTCGTGGAAGATTTTATCGTAAAGTTTTTGTAAAGTCTATCAAACGCCGATCAAAGCGCGACCGACCTAACGCGCCATTGTGGTTTCGGCTTAAGGCTTAGTTAGTCATGACGTCACGTGTCGTGTCAGTTCCAACCTATCTATCATGCGGCTGCTACTGTTACGATATTAATAATCATTCATGGTCAACTATGGGTCAGTTTCACATTTATGATTTAAGCGCGACTAAAAGCATTTCATACGTGCATACGTTCTTCGTTTCACAGTGCACCCTTAAATTTTCCTCAATATTTTGAAAAAACAAAATAGCTTTATTCAAAATAATTTTTTCTGTCAGATATTTTATGAAATAATAAATTTTTAAAGTTGAATTTGTTTTTTTTTTCTGAGTTGAATACGTCAAAATAAATTTTACGAAAATGACGTCATTCAATACATGTTTAGGAAAATCAGCGTGATCACACTTGCACACTTAAGTTCACTCAGCTAAGTTTTTACTAACAGCGTTTTCTTTTCTTGTCAAAGAATTCTATACTAAAGTGAAAAATTTTTATATTCTAACTAGAATAGAATTTGTGCACTCTATATCCACGATAACGAAATACGGAATGTTTTATACATTTTTGGTAAACATTTTCGAGAGTAGAACATTTTTTGTGTTGAATAGAATGGAAAAAGTGCAGAATTTTCGTGAGAATACCAAACGCCATTAGTCTGTACTTTGTACGCACATAAGTGCATATGTTACGTGACCCCGGTTGTTGTGTATTCTTCGGCTACGGCTTGGCTAATCGCCCCAGCTAGCTCTATTTGCAGGGCGGAGTTGCTGACCCGCCAAGCCGCCCGCAGGGGTGTAACAATAACTTACATTTAAACTCATATTCTCACATTTTTGTTTCTCATTTCCTCTTCACCTACCCTCTGACGTCTCACCCTGTTTACCCTATCCCTCCATGTCCTTATTCCTCCCCGCCAATTTGAACACTTAGCAACACATTTTTTTTTTGTTACTTTATTACAATTTATTCATTTATTAACATTCTTATCACTATTCGTTTCGTACAAAATTCTTCTTCTTGTTGCGCTATATAAGCATCGCAGAGGACCCGGGAATCTTCGTAATTGGAAACTCCTTTTTCCTTTTTTTTTTAACTTAACCTACTCCCTGGAGGTTCCCCAATGTCCCTAAGGAGCTCCCTACAGACTGAGAGTTTTTTTTTTTTTGCGGTGCCTCTAATCGGCGCCGTGTTCCCTATAAATCCCTACGATCACCCTTGTCCTTGCGGATACTTGCACACTTCAAAAATTATGCTGACTCACTTTACGCAGACAATAAGAATGCCCCCCCCCCCTTTTTTTACAAGTTTTAGCAATTAATTACTTAAAGAAATTAAATAACAAAATAATAATATTATTAATAAAATGGTATTATATAATAATAAGTGTAAAAATGATATTGTAAATGTTTTATATGTAGATATGTGTATACGTATATGTGTCTATATGTACAAAGTATTCACTTGGATTTTCCAAAATAACAAAATAATAACATTATTAATAAAATGGTATTATATAATAATAAGTGTAAAAATGATATTGTAAATGTTTTATATGTAGATATGTGTATACGTATATGTGTCTATATGTACAAAGTATTCACTTGGATTTTCCAACCGGATCTGAACATACTAATAAGCTGTAGTTTAGTTGTGTTCTTTTTTTTTTTTTTTTCTATGTTTTATTATGAACTCATCCGAGGGTTAACTAAGTATTGATTGGGATTAGGTATTTAATTTCGAACATGCCCCAACAATAAACAATTTAATAGGGTATTTAACTAGGATATTCCTAGCAGCATAATTCGAACACGTATCGTACAAATACTTTACTTTCTTTAACCCCCCTTTCTTTTTTTAGTTACTTATGCACATATATATATATTTGTGTATGTATTTCATTGCTTATCTGATTCCGGATTTTTATTTTTTTGATATGCTCAGCTGTGTCGCGCTGGTTCCCAGACTTCAATATTTTCTTCTGGATCCCTGGAGCCCACCAATCGTCCTGGTGCGTGGTTTCTTTTGTGTGCTCTTATGGCTATATATGTCCTTAAGTATGCCCTTCTAGCACTCTGGAACACTCTTTTAGTCACTTTGCGCTTATAATTCAAATCTTCGTTATCGTGTATCCCACAACGCGGCTTTACTCTAGCGCGACTCACTCTTCAATCTTTGCTCGGCTGTCCGAGATTTTCCTTGCCACCTCTGTTTCTTCCATGCATTTCTGCTTCCGCTTCTGAACTCCCTGACTTCTCTATACCTGTTTGCGGAACTTTTCCCATTTATATAAACAAATATATGTATTTTCCGCTGTTGCTAAGCTAATTTTCTGTCCGTTCTTTTTCTACACAAAAAATTATTCTCGATCCTTCGATCGGACGGACATTATCCCTAATTTTCTTCCTCCCAATTCGCCTACCCTACCAGGAGGTCATGTTCATTAGCTGCTCGCTAATCTTTCGCTTTCCGCCATTTCCCGCTTCGCTCGGAGTAGCATTTTCATTCACAACCCCCTTTCATTTTATGCATGTTGGTGTTGTTGCCTTTCAATTCTTGGCTGGCAATTCACAACTAGAACTGCTATCCTCGCCGCTCTCTAAGCTAAAGAGTTGTTGGTATAGCCGTGACGATAAGCAAAGTTGTGGTGAAAAATATACTTTGGAATACACGAAGAGAACAATGAGCGAGGAGAAAGAAAATAAGGAGATCGGTGAGAGAAAATCTATTTGTCGGTACGGCAGTACAGTTTGACATTTTATTTTTATATGATGACAGGAGCAGAACTCGGAGCATTTTGGGTAAGTGTGTCTTCTTAATTAATTTATTCTTTTATTTTTTTCTTTTTCAGCCATCATCTGCAACAAAACTCTGTCCTAGCCGACGCTTCGTTCGTGATAGGGCAGTGTGCCTGATGATTACTATGCTTTCGAGGCGCCCAGCGTAGGATTTCGCCCACGCCCTGACCATCTAGGTATCTTGTCTCATGCTTCGCCGACTCAACAAGCCGGGCATTCTGGTCAATTTCTTTTGCAGGAATCATACTCTTTAGTACTACGCATCTATTCATTCACCCACCCTGTGTTATGAATCCACGTCAGCGCGTCGGAGGCCGAATCAACACCAGTGATTGCAGGAAGTTTCCATTCTGTTGCCAGGAAGTCAGATAAGTTTGTTGCGTTTACAACGAATGCTTTGTGTGTCTTTGATTTTCCTTTTTTTTTTCTAATAGCATCTCTGGGACGCCGGAATCGCAAAAAAATTTTTGTCACGTAAATTTGTTTGTCGGACATAGTAAACTAATCAACGTAAGAACAACCTAATCTCAATAAATTAACATACACATAAACATCGGACAAAAATGGTTAACTGAATGCGCACCGTCACATACGGATAAAATAATTTCTGCAATATTTACAGGTAATCGATAAGAAAAATTGCACTTCATCCCATAACCTAATGTACAAAAAAAAATATTGCACTTTTGCCCACATTGCATTGCATGTTTGTTATTGCATAGTATGTTAATTTATTGCACCGAATTACCGATCTACTCGCGTAATACATGTTGGATCTTTTATTGCTTAATATCTTTACTATGGTAAATTCCTATATTCTTGCCGCTAAGATCTTCAAGCAAATACATGCTATTTCCCAGCACTTTAGCCACTCTACATTTTAAAAACTTCCGACAAAATTTTGCGTTTATTCCTTTGCTGAAACTACTTTGCACAAAGTTACGTCTATAAACTTCCTGACCGGGCTCAAATTTAACCTGTCGTTTCTGCTTGTTATAAAATTTAGCGCTTCTTTCATACGCCGCGTGAAGGTTTGTGCTTATACTTTCACGCCATATCGCAAATTTATCTTCCCGACTCAATATTTGTAACTCGTAATCATCTAATGCATTTAGTTTTCTCGCCAGTTTGTAATCCGTACCGCTGGTAAACATGTTATACCCAAAAAGTGCAAAAAATGGTGTGACCCCAGTAGCTGCATGGACAGAACTGCGCAGAGCACATTCGATTTCGGGCAGATACATATCCCATTCGCGATGGTCATCTTTCAAATACGCTCTTATGGCAGCCAATACAGATTGGTTTACCCTTTCGGCTGCATTCGCTTGGGGAGCATAATATGCTGTTCTCATGTGATTAATTTTAAAATCTTCCACAAGCTTCTGGAATTCTTTGGAGGTAAACTGAATACCATTATCGCTGTGTAAAACTTCTGGGACTCCAAATTTATAAAATACTTCCTTAACCAGAAATTCTACCACTTTCGTCGCTGTCGCTGCTTTCATAGCTTTTAGAAATATAAATTTTGAAAAATGGTCTAACACTATGAAGATATACGCATTACCATTCTTTGAGCGTGGGTATTTTCCTAAAAAATCTATATAGATCTTTTGAAAAGGCCGGACAGTCACTACTTCCTTGCCTATTTGCGGTCGCAAGTCTTTGTTTACTGACTTGGTTTCCTTACACACAGAGCAATTGTTTATGTATCGACGGACCTGTCCTACCATGCCTGGCCAAAAGTATAACAATTTGAGACGGTGAAGAGTTTTGGCTATTCCACCGTGCGATACTATAGGAGCTTCATGCGCTTTCGCAATGAGTGTCGAAGTAAGCGCTTCGGGCACCCATAGTTTCCATGCGAATTCGTTTTCGCAATCATTATTGTTAAATCTAGTTCTCCTAAAAATGTATCCATCTTCTACTTTCAGATCCGGTAGCCTCTCTGAATTTTGCTCTATGTTATCTATCATGCGTTTGTATTCTTCCGATTCAAATTCAGTGGTTTCTATGTCTAATAATTCTTCTCTTTCTAGCTCTACTTCTTCTACCACCCTAGACAACATATCAGCTACGACGTTTTCCGAACCTTTTCGATGTTGGATGTCAAAATCGAAGGCCTGCAGTTGGAGTGACCATCTAGCCAATCGGCCGGACAGATCTTTGAGTGACATAAGCCACTTGAGACTAGCATGGTCGGTGATGATTGTGAAAGCCATTAATTCTACATACGGCCTAAACTTTTTAACAGCTAACACCGCAGCTAAGCACTCCTTTTCTGTCACGCTGTAATTTCTTTGGTGACTATTCATTTTATACGAAAAGAATGCTATCGGTCTCTCCTGCCCGTCATCCTCTTTTTGGAACAGTACCGCTCCTACTCCAACATCTGAAGCGTCGCACTGTATGAAAAAACGTCGGCTGAAATCTGCATGTCTTAAAACCGGAGCAGACGTAAGAGCATTCTTTAAACATTCAAACGCTTTAATCGCTTCCGCAGTCATACTAAATTTCACCCCCTTTCCTTTCAGAGTATCGCTCAACGGCGCTGAGATAGCGGCAAAATCCCTAATGAAACGTCGGTACCACCCTGCAGTACCCAAAAATCTTCTAACTTCTCTAGGAGAACGAGGAATGGGAATATTCTGGATAGCTATTACTTTTTCGGGATCCGTTCTTAGCGACCCACCGCCTACTATAAAACCAAGGTACCGCAGTTCTTTAAAACAAAAGTTGGATTTCTCCAGGCCTATAGTCAAATTTGCTTCTTTTAGGCATTTGGCTACTTCGCTTAAAATTTTTAAGTGCGTTTCGAAGTCCGGAGCTATTATTAAGAGGTCGTCCAGATACATAAACACGTTTGTTCTAAGGCGCTGCGGGATCACTTTATCCATTAAACGACACAGTCTTTGAGCCGCATTGCATAAACCAAATGGCATCACCTTAAATTGGTAATGGGGCCGACCTGGCACCGTAAATGCCGTATACTGCCTACTGTCAGCGTCGAGCTCAATCTGCCAGAAGGCTTTCTTGAGATCAACGCTGCTGATATAATGCGTATAATCTATACGGCTTAATATGCCATCGATATTCTGCAATGGGTAAGCGTCCTTGACTGTTCGCTCGTTTAATTTTCGTGCGTCTAAACAAAATCTGTTTTTACCCGGTTTTCGTACGATCGTCGTCCTATTATTCCACGGACTATTGCTCTCCTCAATTACTCCTAATCGCAGCATTTCATCCACCTCGTCATAAACAATTTTTTGAACGGCAGGTGAAATTGGGTAGTGACGATCCTTGAATGGTTCCGCGCCATCTATCAATTTAATCGTATGCTTTTCTAAATGTGTACGACCTAAACCGTGATTTTCGAAACTACAAAATTGCTGTTTCACTGCCTCTAACCTTTGTTGTTGTTCGGGCGTTAAACTGTGAGCTTCTACATTTGCCTTTACTGTTTCGTGATTTACCACTGAAGTTGCTAGCTGAATCTCGCTTGTTTCAAACATATCCCTGGCTAAACCGAAAGCTTTTAAAAAATCTACTCCGAGGTACATTTGTTGCTCTAAATATGGACATATGTAAAATAAAATTCTGTTTGTCTGTCCCTTGTACTGAATGTCGACGTTCACACTACCTATCACAAGGTGTTTACGTCCAGCAGCGGTTTTTATTGCTGAAAAATATGGCTTTACTGTGAAACCACATTCATCTACTAATTCCCTAGATCCTTTTCCTAACACGCTAACCGATGCACCAGAGTCCAACAGACCCCTCAACAACTTATCTTTAATCTTCACTTCAGCATACGGTCTAGGATCTTCTTTGTCTATGGTTTCTACCGCTTCAACCACTGCCTTACGAATAGTTTTACGTTTTAAGTACCTTTCTCTAGCTTTCTTAACTTTCTTTGAAATGGGATTGTTTGAACAATCGTGACCAAAAATTCGTTTTCTTGTTTCATAATACTCTTGAATCTTCTCTTGCATTGGTCTTACCGGATTTACATATTTGCTCTTTTTATTACAATTTTCTAATCTTTTTAAAATACTAATTTTGCTATTTTTTTCAGATATTTGATTGGATTGAATTGGGTCATCTAACACTTCGGAATTATTTACTTCTTTATTGCGGGCTGTTGGCTGGAGCATGGTTTTCCCGCATCTGCCATGATCCTCTTTACATTTCCCGTACATTTTGGACATTTCGGTGTAATTACGTCTGCCAAACCACATTTGTAGCAGAAAATGTTCCTTTGTTGCGAAAGACATTCCATAAAGACATGGCCTTTCCGACGGCAGTTCCAACACGTCGGTCGATCTACAACCGATTGCTCCGTTTCTTCCGATGCCTTTTCGGGAACTCGGGTTTCGATTTCTTCCACAACCCAGTGTTCAACATCGCTCGGACCTAAAATCGATGGCAACTGCGGCGATTCTATTTCGCTTACTCTGCGCGTGAAATGTGGCTGTTGGAAGGCGCGGGTGTCTCGACGCAAAACCCACCGTTCTGCATCGTGGCACTCTTCACGAAGTTGCTCTACTGAGTATACCGGTATGGGATAGACTACTCGCATAAGATTTTCCCGAAGGTTACGCTTAATAATTTTGATTAACTCATATTCAGGTAACGGGCTGGACACTCTGGAACGCAGTTTTAGTACAGCATGGAAAAATGCGTCTATCGGCTCGTTTAGCCTCTGCTTGCGCTCACGCAAGTCTTGCATTTTTTCATGTTCGGACCTGCTGGTTTTATATTGAAGCAACAGCGCGTAACGCAAAGTAGCCCAGTCCGTACTGCAATTCGTCTTGACATACAACCAGTACCATTCTCTAGCATCGCCTGCCAAAAGCATATGGAAATCACGAATGATATCCGACCAACAACATCTGTGTTGGAACTGTAAGTATTCTACTCGAAAGATAAAATCTTCAACGGACAATTTTTCTTGGTTGCCGTCAAAAATTACTCCCCATCTATCGAGTTTTACTGAAGTTGGCGGATAATCCGGAGGACTATTTAGGATTTCCCTACCGTTGCTTTGACTTGATGGTGCATTGCTCCCTTGTGATTCCGGTCTCTTTGGAAGATGTGGTTGGAATTCCCTTGCATAGGGTTCTCGAGGAACATTGTTATCGGGTAAGCGAAATTGCCAATTCTGGTTTTGCTGGTTATACATTTGATTATTCCCCCATCTAGTTGACCTGTTTTCATTTGGATAGTTTCCGTGCGGCACAATGGGCGGTGGCATGGACCATACTGGGGGTTGAAACACGGCGTTATTTTCTTTACCTCTATTACTAAAGTTATTGCTTGTTTCTTTATTTGTTGCTGATCTGGTACGATGTGTATTGAAATTACTTGTTGCCCTATTTTCTCGAAATAAACTTGTGACTTCTTCCCTGATCTGAGCAAACCCTGTCAACAAACCTTCTTGGATTTGCCTACTTATGGACTCGTCTAGCTTCGTTCTAATTTCTTGGCATGCGTCTCCCACAGTTCTCGCCACTGTGTCAGGATCCTCACACGCTTGCGCGACGTTCGAACCTTGAGGATCATTCGGATCTACCCCCGCAGCAGCTGCGGGTGCACTTGGCATCTTGGGGACGGCTCCCTGGTGTTGAGTCGGCTCTCGTCGAGCTGAAACCGGCCTGGTCATAATTGTTTCCGACAAATCCCTAAATGACACATCTTGCATATCTGTGGGTGGTGGTTGCTGCATGTCGGTATAAAATGTGTTCAATAATTTTAATGGAGTATTAAATCTTAATAATTTTTCTCTAGGCGATGAGCGGTTTTGATCGAATTGTGCGTGCCGTCGTTTGTGTATTGCCTTGCGGAGGTCTCGGTCAGACATACCCCCTATTCTCTCCCTGAACAAAAAACTAAAGCACGCAGCAACGCAGTAATAATTGATCACACACAAAAAAATAAAAAAAATTAACATATAATAACTATAAACAATATAATAGATAACAGATAATTGCCTAAATACGGATACCTATACACTAATTGAAGGAATATATAAATAATGGACTAAATAAATACTAGATAAGGAATTAAACGATAAATACTGAATAACAGGTATTCGCTTAAACACGTATGATCATAAACCAATTAAATAAATATTGTATAAATAATGAAATAAATAAATGCTACGAAAATAATTAAATAAATGCAAACTGCTAAATAATTACCACAACCTAAACAAACAAATGATTATCACTTTTAGATGATGATTACAGACAATGATTATATCAGTGCGTAAGTGTAAGTTTAATTGCGTAAATTTAATAAGGTATTTATAGTATGTTGGATATTTATATATATATAAGATTTATTAATAAATTTATTCTTTCAGGTGTGCAGCGAGGAGGATCTGCGGAACATGGATTTCGGGTTTTACTTGATATTTCTATAAATATTTTGGACATAATATTGTCATGTCTCCAGATACATCGTCAGAGGTCGAAACTACTAAATTACTATTCGTTATATCTAATTTGCTCACAAAACTCACGCTATCGGATTTGCCTTTTTAAGCCATCCAAGACATCAGTTTTATGCAAAGTACCTACATATACTACTTTTTTAGCGTTTTGCGGAAAACAAAATTACGTTAAGATGTTGTTCAGTCATTCCTGCAATCTGTCTTGGTGTCTGTTGATTATCTTTACATTTATTTGGTGCAATTGCATTTGCCGCTATGGTGGCTTCTTGCAAGTCACCAATCCTTTTGTACAACTGTTCAGTTGCAGAAACGAACTCCATAACACGTGTACTTGGTGTCTTTACACGTCTGTCGGTCACTCGCCGCGTCCCGCAATCATGGTGCCATTAAAACCGATTCGTGATGTCGAGTTAAGCCACCATGCTTGCGAAACTCAGCGAGGAAACGTCCGAACTTCCATCATTTGATCTCCGCTTTAGCTACTGGTTGTTCATCGGCCGTGATTCCCCTCTTCGTGCATTTGGACGTGGCTATATAGCCCCTCCAAGCCACGAGTGTTTGGAATCTCTGCCAAGGAAAAACCGTTTAATTTTCTTTCTGTTGGCTTGCGGTTGTTCGTCCACAGTGCTTCCTTCAACCGATGCAATTGGGTTTGCTTTATTGGCTAGCGCAAGTCATCGTTGTTGGGAAACACTGTGAAGGAAAAACCGCAAAACTGCTTTAAAATGACCTCTATATTGTTACAGTGCTATTCTAACTCAAATGTAAAAAAAGATCAAATTTCTTCTTCGGCCCGCGGTTGCTCATCCGCAGTATTTCCTTCTCCTGTGCAATTGGAGTTTGCTTGACTGCCACTCCAAGCCAACAGGTTCGGGAAACACTACGGAGACGAAACCGCGATGCCCTTTCGTTTGGCCGGCATATTGTTATGCGCCATACTAAATCAACACAAAAACTGAATAACGCTACACTAACTTTCGGCTCGCGGTTGCTTGTCAGCAGCGCCTCCTTCGCATGCGCAATTGAGTTTGGCTGCATTGCCAGTTCAAGCCGTCATGTTTTGGAGACTCTGCTGAGAAGGAACCGCGAAGCTCGCTTTTCGTTTGGGCGCCATATTGTTATGGCGCCGCTCTACACTACATACTCTGCCACTTCTTCGGCCTGCGGTTGCTTGTGAGCAACGCCTCCCGCGCACGAGCAATTGGACTTGGCTGCTTGGCCAGTCCAAGCCGTCCAGCTTGGGAAACTTTGCTCAGAATAAACCGCAAGGCTTGCCTTTCCGATTGGGCGCCATATTGTTACGTGACCCCGGTTGTTGTGTATTCTTCGGCTACGGCTTGGCTAATCGCCCCAGCTAGCTCTATTTGCAGGGCGGAGTTGCTGACCCGCCAAGCCGCCCGCAGGGGTGTAACAATAACTTACATTTAAACTCATATTCTCACATTTTTGTTTCTCATTTCCTCTTCACCTACCCTCTGACGTCTCACCCTGTTTACCCTATCCCTCCATGTCCTTATTCCTCCCCGCCAATTTGAACACTTAGCAACACATTTTTTTTTTGTTACTTTATTACAATTTATTCATTTATTAACATTCTTATCACTATTCGTTTCGTACAAAATTCTTCTTCTTGTTGCGCTATATAAGCATCGCAGAGGACCCGGGAATCTTCGTAATTGGAAACTCCTTTTTCCTTTTTTTTTTAACTTAACCTACTCCCTGGAGGTTCCCCAATGTCCCTAAGGAGCTCCCTACAGACTGAGAGTTTTTTTTTTTTTGCGGTGCCTCTAATCGGCGCCGTGTTCCCTATAAATCCCTACGATCACCCTTGTCCTTGCGGATACTTGCACACTTCAAAAATTATGCTGACTCACTTTACGCAGACAATAAGAATGCCCCCCCCCCCTTTTTTTACAAGTTTTAGCAATTAATTACTTAAAGAAATTAAATAACAAAATAATAATATTATTAATAAAATGGTATTATATAATAATAAGTGTAAAAATGATATTGTAAATGTTTTATATGTAGATATGTGTATACGTATATGTGTCTATATGTACAAAGTATTCACTTGGATTT
The DNA here is from genome assembly GCA_949629155.1 of Myopa testacea. Lineage (NCBI taxonomy): Eukaryota > Metazoa > Arthropoda > Insecta > Diptera > Conopidae > Myopa > Myopa testacea. Next base: position 32,145,098 of record OX451348.1, read on the forward strand.
TCCAAAATAACAAAATAATAACATTATTAATAAAATGGTATTATATAATAATAAGTGTAAAAATGATATTGTAAATGTTTTATATGTAGATATGTGTATACGTATATGTGTCTATATGTACAAAGTATTCACTTGGATTTTCCAACCGGATCTGAACATACTAATAAGCTGTAGTTTAGTTGTGTTCTTTTTTTTTTTTTTTTCTATGTTTTATTATGAACTCATCCGAGGGTTAACTAAGTATTGATTGGGATTAGGTATTTAATTTCGAACATGCCCCAACAATAAACAATTTAATAGGGTATTTAACTAGGATATTCCTAGCAGCATAATTCGAACACGTATCGTACAAATACTTTACTTTCTTTAACCCCCCTTTCTTTTTTTAGTTACTTATGCACATATATATATATTTGTGTATGTATTTCATTGCTTATCTGATTCCGGATTTTTATTTTTTTGATATGCTCAGCTGTGTCGCGCTGGTTCCCAGACTTCAATATTTTCTTCTGGATCCCTGGAGCCCACCAATCGTCCTGGTGCGTGGTTTCTTTTGTGTCCTCTTATGGCTATATATGTCCTTAAGTATGCCCTTCTAGCACTCTGGAACACTCTTTTAGTCACTTTGCGCTTATAATTCAAATCTTCGTTATCGTGTATCCCACAACGCGGCTTTACTCTAGCGCGACTCACTCTTCAATCTTTGCTCGGCTGTCCGAGATTTTCCTTGCCACCTCTGTTTCTTCCATGCATTTCTGCTTCCGCTTCTGAACTCCCTGACTTCTCTATACCTGTTTGCGGAACTTTTCCCATTTATATAAACAAATATATGTATTTTCCGCTGTTGCTAAGCTAATTTTCTGTCCGTTCTTTTTCTACACAAAAAATTATTCTCGATCCTTCGATCGGACGGACATTATCCCTAATTTTCTTCCTCCCAATTCGCCTACCCTACCAGGAGGTCATGTTCATTAGCTGCTCGCTAATCTTTCGCTTTCCGCCATTTCCCGCTTCGCTCGGAGTAGCATTTTCATTCACAACCCCCTTTCATTTTATGCATGTTGGTGTTGTTGCCTTTCAATTCTTGGCTGGCAATTCACAACTAGAACTGCTATCCTCGCCGCTCTCTAAGCTAAAGAGTTGTTGGTATAGCCGTGACGATAAGCAAAGTGTGGTGAAAAATATACTTTGGAATACACGAAGAGAACAATGAGCGAGGAGAAAGAAAATAAGGAGATCGGTGAGAGAAAATCTATTTGTCGGTACGGCAGTACAGTTTGACATTTTATTTTTATATGATGACAGGAGCAGAACTCGGAGCATTTTGGGTAAGTGTGTCTTCTTAATTAATTTATTCTTTTATTTTTTTCTTTTTCAGCCATCATCTGCAACACATACTGTGAAACTGTCTCTATATAGACTATACAAAATTCCTATTCAATAGAGAATGTGATGTGGCAACGCTGTATAAAAAGTTGACGTGTTTAGATTTTCGCATTGACAGACGGAACTTAATTTTTTCTCTGCGGTGCAAAACGACGTCGGCGGTTACATTTACTTCTATAGAAACTAACACATTTTCCACTTCAAAATAGAAAAACAAACATAAGTTTTCGGTTTGCTAGCTGATTTCCGAGTTCCGAACAGAATGTTACAATAATTTGTGGCCCCAAATCGAAACGAAATCAAAGATTTTGGCTATTGACGAGGTCATTTTTTACTTACGAAAAGTTTCAACCACAAAAGCAGAAACTACTGCCTTACGAGTCTGGATTGCAGCAAAATCTTGGCATTTTATACTAATTGATAAATTATCATGATGATTACAAAATTATATGTAATTTTCTTGTGTCTCGTCAGCAGCAGTATTTACACGCAAGCGGATGAGCATTACCATAAGGTAAGCAACAATAACGACGCTGCTCAGATAAGTTGGGATTTTATTGCTTTAATCTTTCTATTCCATAACTAGTACAATGACGGAGAAGAGGTGGTACTATGGATGAACACAGTAGGCCCGTATCACAATCGGCAGGAAACCTATGCCTATTTTTCGCTTCCATTTTGTCAAGGTGCCAAAGGAAGCATCTCTCACTACCATGAAACGTTGAGCGAAGCTTTACAGGGCGAAGAGTTGGTGTTTAGCGGCTACGATATGACGTTTAAAAGTAAGTGAGATTGCAGCCTCGTTTTCTCTGTGGTAAAATGTATGAGCAAATAAGAATATGCATGGAAATTTTATCCACTGGGCCATGCTTTAGTCTTATGTAGTTGTTCAGAATTGTTTCTGATACATCCACAAACTATACGACGACATCCACAAACTTAATATGTTAATATACACTACATTATTCCGTTTGCCTCGAATGAAGGCAGATCAAACTAAAAAATTAACTTTGTTATATAAACCTGTTTCTTAGTTATCTAGTAGTTATCTTCTTTTGACATTGTTTTGTCTTTATGTAGCCGATGTTCCGTCGAGTGTTATTTGCATGGTCAAACTAGAGCCGGATCAAGTCAAAGCCTTTACGTATGCCGTCATGAATGAGTACTGGTATCAGATGTACATCGATGGCCTGCCAATATGGGGTAAAGTGGGCGAGAAGGACGAACACGACGAAAAGTACTACATTTACACGCACAAGAAATTCGATATTGGTTATAATGGCAAAAAAATCGTTGACATCAACTTGACTACGGAGAAGAAGAGGGAACTAGTAGTGGGTGAAAAAATTCAGTTCTCTTACGAAGTGAATTGGCGCCCCAGCATGGTAGAATTTAAATATCGCTTCGATAAGTATTTGGACCCGAAGTTCTTCCAACACAGAGTGAGTAGTGTAAACTCAATGTTAACCCTTGTGTCCCATTTCCATGGATTTACTTTTTATATGCAGATTCATTGGTTCAGCATTTTCAACAGCTTCATGATGGTCATATTCTTGGTCGGCTTAGTTTCAATGATTTTGATGCGAACGCTGCGCAAGGATTATGCACGATACAGCAAAGATGAGGAAATGGATGATATGGTAAATTTTATTGCTAGGTCTACGTATTTCAGCCTTTTATGAATAAGTGCAGAAATGATTTTCAATACTTTATTCCTCTAACAATCTACTAACATATATTATCTAAGTTTTGTTTATTAGTTTCAATGCAACATCAGTTGAAACACTTTCTAGAAGAAACATAAATTTTACTGATTTATTGTTGACACACGTGTTGGATACCGTATTTTAACCAACTCCGTGAATTTTACAATAATTGCTTGAAATATTGCTCTATATTCACATATAATTTTTAAGGAACGCGATCTGGGCGATGAGTATGGCTGGAAGCAGGTTCATGGCGATGTTTTCCGCACTCCGCCACACTCTCTGTTTTTCTCCGCAATGATTGGTGCTGGTTACCAATTGATTTCTGTTGTGTTCTGTGTTATCATGTTCGCCATTGTCGGTGAACTCTATACAGAGTAAGTTGCTGAATTATATATAAATCTAATAATTCAACAATATATTTCTGTTTACTGTAAAGGCGTGGTTCAATGCTGTCCACAGCTATCTTCGTTTACGCTGCTACCTCTCCCATCAATGGCTACTTTGGTGGTTCCCTTTACGCTCGTCTCGGTGGCCGCTTGTGGATACGGCAAATGTTGGTGTCTGCATTTATAGTGCCCGTTTCTGTGTGCGGCACTGCGTTCTTCATTAACTTCATCGCTATCGGTTACCATGCATCACGAGCGATACCATTCGGTACAATGGTGGCAGTTACGTGCATTTGTTTCTTCGTCATATTGCCGCTGACTCTGGTGGGCACAGTTGTTGGCCGGAATCTTGATGGGCAGCCCGATTATCCATGTCGCGTAAATGCTGTGCCGCGTCCGATTCCGGAGAAGAAGTGGTTCATGGAGCCAGGGATTATAATATTATTGGGTGGTGTTTTGCCGTTCGGCTCTATTTTCATTGAAATGTAAGTGATGATTGGGCGGTGCTCAGTAACTTGTTCCTTACTTGTTCCTGGCCTTGCTTTCACTTAACAAATTTTCTTTTTGACGCAGGTATTTTATTTTTACCTCATTCTGGGCATATAAAATTTACTACGTTTATGGGTTCATGCTGTTGGTGTTCACTATTTTAACAGTTGTGACCGTATGCGTAACCATTGTGTGCATCTACTTTTTACTCAACGCCGAGGACTACCGGTGGCAGTGGACGAGTTTCATGGCAGCCGCATCGACATCCATCTACGTCTACGCGTATTCATTTTATTATTTCTTTTTCAAAACGAAGTAAGTCTTAAATCACATATAATTACTAACCACATATCTTTCAATAACGTTTCTCTGCGTCTCCTATAATCAGAATGTACGGACTTTTCCAAACGGCTTTCTACTTTGGCTACATGGCACTCTTTAGTGGCGCTTTGGGTATAATATGCGGCACGGTGGGTTATGTTGGCACAAGCGTATTTGTTCGAAAAATATATTCCAATGTAAAAATAGACTAGAGCCATGTTGAGAACATTGCGAAATGTGTTGAGTTATCCTCATCAATAAACAAAATTTCCTGTTTTATTTTCTGTCATTAAATTTTGTATGTTTTTATTTAATCTCGGATCGAGCAATATATACGGAGCATGTCTTTCTAGATTTTAAGTCATTATTAAATCACTACTTATTTGTATTGTTTTGTGTTGTATTTACATAGACTATTGGTTGTATACTTAAGTAATTGCATTATATCAACATAATCGATTATTTCTGAGATGATTTACGATTCTTATCGTAACTAAGATTTACTAGAAAAGGGTATCTTTTCTGTTGTTTAAGTTCTTTACTTAAATGGTTTACACATTTTTAACAATAACCACAACTAAATTCTGTTTAATATTTAAAAGCTTCTTTGGACTTACTACTGCTATATCGTTTCTTGCAATTAGTGTTTTAAACTTATGTAGACTGCATCTGTACATCGTCTTAGGCTCAGTGAATCTATTGTAAAAATCTTAATTATTGCTTAGAAGACTTCTATTTTAATGCATCCTTAATTCTTTTACGAAATATCAAGAAAAGACCTACTTCAAATTTCAAATACGAATTTCACATTATTTTTTAAATGAGTAAATCTGGAAAAGTTCAGCTGTTGCTACTAGCTGAAAATCCGCTCAAGAATGCATTGTAAATTAAGTAGAGCTTAAATAAAATATAAATAAAATTAATGAAAACAGTTAAGTGGACATTTTATTGTAAAATACTAACATTTGTTACTTAAGCATTAAAGAGCAAGTTACTGACTACAGTGACTAAATTATGGGCGCTATTATTACGTCTTTGGTTGGCTGTGGTACAGCTTAGCGTAGATGCCATTTTTGGCCAGCAGCTGTGGATGGTTTCCCTGTTCGACTATGCGTCCGCTCTGGAGCACGCAAATGATGTCGGCATTCTGCACGGTGGCCAAGCGGTGTGCGATAATGATGCAGGTGCGACCGGAACAGGCCATATCGAGTGCAGACTGGACGAGCTGTGATGAAGGTGAAATGCAATCAATTAACCGGTTAATCTACTTTAGTCACTATAGACCTAGAAGTTTGCTAACTCACTCTTTCGCTCTGCAGATCTAGTGCCGACGTAGCCTCGTCTAGCAGCAAAATCTTCGGATTTCTAATTAACGCACGCGCAATCGCAATGCGTTGCTTCTGACCGCCCGACAGTTGAGTACCTCTGGATCCTAAATTGGTATCGTATCCCGATGGCAAGGCAGTGATGAATTCGTGAGCATTCGCCAGTTTGGCAGCCTCCACGATTTGCGTCATGGGCACCTCACGATTTGTGTCGCCGTAAGCGATATTCTCGGCGATGGTTTTCTCGAAAAGTGCCGGCTCTTGCGATACGATACCCAAGCGGCGACGCAAAGCGGGTAGCTCCATGTCACTGTGGATATTCTGCTGGTCTATCAACTGAAGAGAGAGAGGAATATTTTTGTAATCGTTCTTCTTCTATCAGGTGAGGAGGGATCACTTACGATTTTGCCCGAATCAGTATCGTAGAAGCGCTGTAAGAGTTGTATGCAAGTCGATTTGCCGCACCCCGATGCACCAACCAACGCAACGGTTTTACCCTGGAGCACATCCAAGTCGAGGCCACGCAAAATCTTCTGCTCCGGCCGCGTCGGATAGCGGAAGTGCAAGTCTCTGTAACTGATTCCCTGTGAGCAGACGTTTGTCTTTGATACGGCGACGCCATTTTGAATTGCCGCGTAGACGTTCGGCGAAGTAATGCGTGGTTGTCGGTCGATGATCTGGTATACTCGGTGGCCGGAAATTAGAGCGGCATTGAAGGCCGGCGTGAAGGCCAGAGATTGGGCGAGAATAAACAAGCCGTAGAGCAGAGTGTTGGAAATTCTGTATAGTGAAGAATCAAACATGAATATCAACGTAGCAAAGTAGTGATGATTCGAGAGAAGCTACAAAAAAAAGAGCAACTCCACAACTTATTTACTTAATAATATCCGGAAACTCGATCCGACCCTGGGCGCACATAATGCCGCCGTAGCAGAGCGTGATAGCATAGCCGATAAACATGATCGTCATCCCAAGCATATTAATGAGACCTCGAAACCGTAGTCGCTTCTTGATCTGAACCTTATAGGATTCGACCTCTTTATTATACTCCTCGATGACCCAGGGCTCACGACGCAAACTGGCCACGGTGCGTATTTGAGCGATGGCTTCGGTGGCAATGCGACTCGTCTCCTCCAACACCTCCTTCTCTCGTAACGACGCCTTTGTAATAAACCTGGTGACACATCAAAGAATTGCTTTACAGTATCTGCTAATAATAGTAGATCGTTTGGTGGTCATACTTGGCCTCGAAGATGATCGACGCCACCATCAACGGGGAGGTGACCAAGCAGATGAGTGCCAGTTCCCAGCTGTACCAGAAAGCTATACTGACCCCACAAATGAAGTTCGTTATGGCTTGGATGATGTTGCTCAAGGGGAAGCCGATGGCGCCCTGTAGACTGCAGGCATCGCCGGAGAGGCGGGCGGAGAGCGCGCCGATACTGTTCTCTTCCTGGTCGAACCAGGCCATCTCCTGCTTCATAATAGTTTTGAAGATAGTGGAGCTATAAAGAAATCCAAATCACGTTTGGTTGGACGTACATCAAGATATGTACTTAACACGTACCGCATACGCGTGGTCAGCCAGACCCCCGCCAAGTTGAAAAAATACGTTTGCGTATAACACGTCACGCCGGCGGTGATGCCCACCACAATGCTGATTATCGATACTGTCGAAGTTTGCCTCAGCACCGACTCGGCATCCGGTAGCGCCATGGCGGCGTAGAACTCGGAGATGACCATCGCGGTGGCCGGCAGTGTGCACCCGTAGATGGCGGCGCAGATTGTGCCCACTATCAGGAAACCCCATTCGGGTCTAGCCGAATGCACCAGCCGAACGAAGGTCCTGATGTACTGCGTTCGTTTCTCTCTTTCCTTTGCACTGGCCGCTGCGATTTTGGCCATGGCCAGATTTTTGATCTCATTGGATGCTACGGAGAACCTGGCCTTGAAGCCGTTGTGGTTGTTCTTCAGCGGCCTAGGCGATCTATACTCGTCATCACTCTTCGCTTCTGGCGTCGAATCGTGCGACGGCTTCATCTCTTCAAGTAGTTCTTCGATGTCCCCCTCGTATTCGTGTGCAGATACCATGGTGTGGTATTGACCCCTGAGATGCATAAGCTCTTCGTGGCTGCCCTGCTCCACCACTTTGCCCTTGTCCATGAAAATAATATGATCGGCATGTCGTATGGCGGAGAGGCGATGCGATACGACGAGTGTGGTGCGTCCGACGCTGGCACGATCCAGTGCTTCCTGCACAAGTTTCTCCGAGTGATAGTCCAACGCTGAGGTTGCCTCGTCCAGAAGCAGAATTTTGGGATCCTGGATGAGAGCGCGAGCAATTGCAATTCGTTGCCGTTGACCGCCTGACAGCTGCGTGCCTTTCTCACTGATCATGGTGTTGTAACTCTAGAGGAGGGCGAAGGAAATGGAGGGAGAAAAGATGGAGGTTGCACATAGAAGAAACCCGAATAAACTACTTGTCGGAACTTACATCCGGCAGACCGATAATAAAATCGTGAGCACCGGCAGCACGGGCCGCATCTTCAACCTCTTTTTGTGTGGCCTTCCGCTTGCCATGTCTAATATTTTGTCCTGCGAGAGAGAAAACCACATGCAGCTATTAAAAGGAATCTTCTAGAGCAATTATTATGTAAAAACTTTGATCAGGTTTTGGACCTGTATTTTATTTGAACTTAAAGGAGATTCACTCCCTAAAATGTCATCGATAATTCGACTAACTAACCTATGGTGCCCTGAAACAGGACCGGCTCCTGACCTACCACCGCCATATTGGAACGCAGCCACGACACATTGTATTGCTGTATGTCTACACCGTCCAACAGGATTCGACCAAAGACCGTATCGTAGAATCTCTGCAGCAACTGCACGCACGTCGACTTTCCGCACCCCGAGTAGCCGACTAGAGCTACCGTCTGACCCTCTGTGATGGTCAAATTAATGCCACGCAACACAATTGCTTCCGGCCGCGACGGGTAGCTGAAGAAGACATCCTGGAACTCAATGCTGCCCTTCAGACCACAGTTAAGTGTTTTCCCATCATTGGACATGGGATCGATTTTCGACTTGGCATCGATGACATCGAAAATGGCAACGGCTGCACCACGTGCAACGGCAAACGACTCCAGAAATGGCGTAATGCGTGACAAATGATCGGCGCCCACAATGATTCCAGTCACCACCTGCAACCAATTTTCAAACATATTGAAAAACACTCTAAAATATATCCACCACCATCAACAACCATCTTACAATCATCAAAACCTCGGGCGTGTACTCTCTGTCTGCGATGTCCTTCTCGCGGTCATCCAGGACCAGATGCATACCGTACCAAAATGCCCCAGCACTGCAGATGAAAAGCATCGACTTTAGCACCGAGTCACTCAGACCCGAAAAGGCACCCTTGAGTTTGCCCGCTTTACGTGCAGGAACCAGTCGTTCCTCGTAGCGCTGTGATTCCTTCTGCTCGCCACCAAAAGCAACAACGGTGCGTATGGAACCGATTACCTCTTCGGCAACAGATCCAGCACTTGCGTAGGAGTTCTGCTCTCTTGTGGTGAGCTTACTTTGGTACTGCACGTGAGAGAAGGAGACGGAAGAGAAAAAGAAGAGAGGGCATTTTGTGAGTTCCGGAAAGTTTGAAAAATTTGGAGAAGAGCAAGAGAACCTTCTTTTCTTCTTTTCCAAAGCATCATCGTTTCCGGACTCACCTTCGTGACGATAATATTGATGGCCATCGTAATCGGCAAATAGATGCAGACAGCCAAGGTTAGTTTCCAGCCATACGCAAAGGAAATGATGACACTGAGGAGAATATCTGTAATCAGTTGCAAGAAGTGGCCGACATTCTCAGCGATGCCAGTGCGGATCTTTTCCATGTTGCTGTAGATCGAAAGAGCGCGATTGAAAGATGGCGGGCGCATTTCTTTTAAACTCTACCTACTCAGTTATACGAACAGCGAAATTCTGATCCTCCGCCAGATCGTGCCAAGCAACATCGTGCCGTACGGTTGCTTCGAAGAATTTGCGACGCATGCGCAACACCTGCTGCAGTGCCACATGATTGAAGATGTCCACATAAGCGATGCCCGTGATGAAGAGCAATACTGAATCCAGACCGAGCAGTATGCCAAACGATATCGAGTCGTTTTTCAGCTCAGCCATGTTTTCTTCATGTGTTGCATTCGTACTATTGTAGAAAAAGAATTGAAGACGATCGATCGTGATGGTTAAATCGATTAAAGGGTCGATGGGAAAACTTACAGAACTTTCCCGCCACCAAAGAGTGGCAGAGCATACGTCTGGGTGCTGGTGCCAGTGGCCAGGTTTCTATCGACGAACATAGCCACCAGCTCACTGTAGATGATCATGCCAATCGGATGCACCAGAGCATTGAGCAGAGTTAAGATCAGGGCCAGCAGAAGCATAATGTAATCGCAGGTGTTGGCGAAGCGGAAGAGTTCGTGGTAAGCTACGAAGCGCTGCTTCAGCTTTGTCTTTGAACTTGGCATGGTAACTGGTTTCATGGTCAGCAGTCAATCGTTATCTGCGTCAATCGTTACCTCGGGGGCCAACTAGCGAAAAATAGAATTTCTCGGCGTTGCGTAATCAATTAAATATCGGTAACCAGGTCAATTGGAGGCAATACTGCCAGGCCACTTCTACGCTAACTACTCTTCTTCAACTTGAACTTAATTCGATATTCGCGCTCTGTGCATTTGAGTCTTTCGCGACACACTAACATATGCCTCTTTGTCTGAATTGTCGCGTATATACTCCCGTATGTCCCGTAGTCCCGTATATACCTATTGTCTGTTGAAAGAGGTACCTCAAAGAGAGCAGTTATTACAGTCTGCTTGGTCTAAGTACGGGTACCTGAAGAATATCCGTCTAGGGAGTGCCAAGTTTAAGGGCTCTTGTGTAATTAACTCCACATTATTAAATATTTTTTATTTACCTATATTTCTAGATATCACAACTTTTATGACCACAATTTTTATTACAAGTTATCAGTTCTTAGAAAGCTACGTCCACTTAATAATGTTTATCGCATTAGTTTAAACACGTTTTTCCGTTCACTCCAAAAGCCTTCTGATCCCAACTTTATCTTGAAATTATCACAAACAATGCACTACACTTTCTGTAATCGCGGAGATATCTGCTAAAACGGTTGGACGAGCTTCTAGGAAGCATTTGAAGTACCTTTTGAATAAAACGCGCCGAAAGCGACTGCGATAGGAGAGCTCGCTGTTGGATGCTTTTATAAATGTGCTTCTCTTAGTTGTCTGTGGGTCGACCTGGTCCGGTCCGGCCAGGAAGATTGATGAATATGACGCAAATTAATATCATAGTTTTTTCATTGATTGCACTGAGAGAAAGTGCCTTATACTGAAAGATACAAGGAATGTTAAACAAAGCGTAAAATATGAACACTTTTTATATCATATATATTTCCATTTTGATATTTATCACTCTACTTTTCGATTTATCTTATATTGTAGACATATTTCAAACCTTTTTCTCACTTAGTATTTAGTATAAAATTATATTGAATGGATTTATAATTTCCAGCATTTCCAGTTAAGTTCCCAGTTAACTTTCCCACCTTGAACACTTGATTTTATTATTTCAATATAAATCTATTTCAATATAAATCCAATCTAAATAAACTTTCCTTAAATCCAATTAACAGAGAGAGAGTATTTTATTTCCTTGTTAAGTGAAATGAAGAAATTAAGTTTTCATAAAATCGAATAATTTTTAAATTTCTTTTGTTTATATTCTGATATTCTATGTAATGCATTTATTCCCATCGTTCTCTTAGTTCTCTTTAATTATACAACAGAGAATACATGCGCATGTATCACTTAATAACTTAAAGATACATTCAAATAACTATAATATATATTTGGCCAGTTAGTAATTAGTACCTTTATAAATTATTTATTAACTGCTGCATTCTGCATTCTCCACTCACGCAATAGATTTGCATTCTTTTTTGTAATAATATGTGTTTGTGTTACTATGGTTGCCATTAGACCAGATCAGCTACCATGTAAATTCTGTCCATGTTATTAGCTCAAATGCAGCTTAGTTATAATTTAAACACGTGCGATTCCAGGAATATGCTACTTTATCACTTTAATATGTTTATTAGCTTTAATTATTAATTATCGTTATATTTATGCAAATATAATATTTGATGAATATATAATTTATGTGGAATAACTACTGTTTGAATATCTACTAATGGAATATCCATTAATGGAATATCGGGTAAGCAAGATAAGTTAACTATAGTGACCTGTTCAGATGTAATAGAAACCGGCTGAGATTGCAGTTAATTGTTCATCATTTGCTTTGTATTTTACAGACATATATATTGTATTTAATTTTTGTGGATTAATAATAATTTAAATGCATATTTTTGGCAGCATTTTTTATCATTCTTTAGAATTTGTATGTATGTATATTTAATTATATATCCTAAAAGAAAGTATAAATTGATTACAAATAATTTCGCGAACGTGTTCGAAATTTTAATTTATATCAGTGTATTCATGTGTGTATTTATTTATTTGTTTCTACTAAAAATTCTATTCTATTCTATTCTATTTTTTTCCAATTAATTTGCAAATTATTGACGATTGGTTTTCTTTATTGAATAGCTTTCAATGTTATGCAAGTCAATTAATTGCTGGGAAAAATGTTAACACTAAAAGCAAAAAGATCTCTCAGATTTCTCGTAGAATCTGTACTCTGAATGAAATAAAGTACATTGAACACAACTCCTTCATATGGTAAAAGCTGCTTTGGAGCAAAACCAAGCTCTGTTAATCTCTGTTAATCTCTGTTAATGAAATTATAGGTGCATATATTTGTGGATATTAGAAGGGCTTCAAGAAGGAGGAAGTAGTGCGAAACGATATCAGTGAAGATCGGACATGTTCCAGCAGAGGTCAATTTTACTGGGTCGAGATTCTCCACGGTTTTTTTAGTGGATCTCATAACTGAGGGTTGAGGATGAGGCAGGATTTGATCAGATTACCTCAGGAGATGCAATACAAATCTAGCCTGTGAACTCAGATGCTGAGACCGGAAACCAATAAAGACTGATTTGAGCAGCACCTTGAGACCGAAACCGAAAGCCAATTAAAAGTGCTCTTATATTCATTTTTATTGAGTTTTTTCACAAACAAGGTGGGGGTCCGAGAGGTTAATATACAAGAGAGGGGTCCTTAGGTTAACGATTTACATCTGCGAACTTTCTCAGAGCAGTCTATAAATCCTATCCATTAACAAAAATCTGTTTGTATAGTATATACATACATATAAACAGTTCTAAACAGCAAATATTTTCAATGCCTATTTTATTTTCGATTCTTTGGTCTTCTACCGTATTCTTTACTGAGTTTTAAAAGTACAATAAGCAAAAACATTTATATTATAATAATCAAATTTTAGAGTTGACACGATTGCTTCCATCTATTGATCTCTCTGAGTCTTGTGAAGTTTGGCGTATATGCCGTCTTTGGCAATCAGCTGATGGTGGTTACCCTGCTCCACGATCCGTCCGTTCTGCAGGACACAGATCAAGTCGGCATTTTGCACCGTGGACAGCCGATGAGCAATTACTATACACGTGCGTCCCGAGCACGCCACATCCAGAGCCTGCTGCACAATCTGTTCGCTCTGCAAGTCGAGTGCGGAGGTGGCTTCGTCCAGCAGCAACACTTTCGGATTGCGTACCAGAGCACGGGCGATGGCTATACGTTGTTTCTGTCCACCCGACAACTGAGTACCGCGAGATCCCAGACGTGTATCATAACCATTCGGCAACGAAATTATGAATGAGTGAGCGTTTGCAGTCTTGGCGGCTTCGATGATCTCCGCCACCGCAATGTCACGCGAGTTGTCGCCGTAGGCAATGTTTTCCGCAATGGTGCGTTCGAAGAGTGAAGGTTCCTGGGAAACGATGCCCAGTTTGCTGCGCAGCGCTTCGAGACTCATATCGGTCTGTATGTCGTCGTGGTTAATGTGCTGTGAAAAGAAATCAAGGACAGGTGATTCAGTTGATAGGACTGAGTCGGCAAAACTTACAATGGTGCCATTATCCGGGTCATAGTAACGTTGCAACAGCTGGATGCAGGTTGATTTTCCGCAGCCCGAATGTCCGACCAACGCTACTGTTTTTCCATGCAGCACCTCCAAATTGAGGCCATTCAGAATCTTGACATCTGTACGCGTAGGATATCGAAATTCGATGTCCGTGAACCGCACTCCCTCAAAGAGATTGAGTTGCTTGGCCAACGTGTTCCGTTCGTTCGTTTGCGGCGATACGATTTTCGGTACCCGATCAATTATCTGGAAAATGCGATGACCTGCTACAAGAGCAGCCGTAAAAGCGGGTGCGAAGGCCAGAGACTGGGCTAGCATCATAGAGCCATACAAGAGGGTCTCGGAGACTCTGGAATGGGTTGAATGCGGTGAGAATTACCAGGAAGTATAAATCAAACGACTTTCTACACACTTAATGATATCCTGGAATGGTACCTTGCCCTCAGAAACCAGAACACCGCCGTAACACAAGCCGACTGCATAAGCAAAGAAGAGAAAAGCCTGTCCGGAGGCGTTTATTATGCCTCGGTACTTCAGTTTCTGTCTGATCAGCACCTCCACTTTATCGATCTCTTCATTGTAGCGCTCAATGATCAGACCCTCCCGCCGTAAGCCGGCTATGGTTCTAATGTTGGCGATCGCTTCGGTGGCAATACGGCAGGCCTCTTCTATGACTTCTTTCTCGTGCATAATGGATGCAGTCATGAAGCTGCAGAGTGCTAGTTTAGTCATCATAATCGTAATCATAATCAGATGTGGGTCGCTAAACTTACTTCGCTTCGAAAACCAACGAACCCACTATGAAGGGACATGTGGCCAAACAGAGCAGCGCCAGTGACCAGCAGTAGTACATCGACAACGTCAAGCTGATGATGAAGTTGGACAAAGCCTGTATCAGCCCACTCAAGGGATAGCCAATGGCACCTTGTACGCCAGCAGCATCACCCGATAAACGCGCTGAGAGAGCTCCCACCGCGTTTTTAGCCTCGTCGAACCAACCGATCTCCTGACGCATCATCGAATTGAATGTCATGGATCTGAGCGAAAAACATTTAATTAATATTGCACACTTTCACCAGTTTCGGTATTATCGACCCACCCACCTCACACGTGTGGTCAACCAAACGCCAGCCGAGTTGAAGAGATACGTTTGCAGGAAAGACGCCACACCCGTAAGTATACCCAAAACCAGGCAGCAAATGGACAGCACAGCAGTGCGACTCAAAGCCTCCTCTTCACTGGGTTCTGCCAGAGCCGCGTAGAATTCACCGAATGCTATAGCGAAGGCGGGGTACGTGAAACCAAAGCCCACCGCGCAAATGGCGCCCAATATAAGGAAGCACCACTCGGGACGCGAAAGCCGCAGGATGCGACAGAATGTCTTAATATGGCTGGGTTTCGGCTGCTTTTCAACCGGATCATTTCGCTTCTCCAAAACTTTCAAAGTAGTTTCTTCAAACTGAACGCTGTTCTTCTGGTTTTTATCCAAGTTAATCGAGTTGATTTCAAATGATTTTTCATAAAGCGCCAAACTTCTTCCTGCAAATATACACCAACAACAATAGGTTGCACTCTGCGTGAGTATCGAAAGCTACCAGACTCACTTTTGACATCGTCCATGTCCTCCTTTAGCTCTTCCGATTCGGGCAATTGGATGTCACCGGCGCGAACCATCCTGTAATACATACCCTCCAAACGCATCAGATCGTCATGTGAACCCTCCTCCACAACTTTTCCCTCATGTACGAAGACAATTTTATCCGCCCCTCTGATGGCGGAGAGCCGATGAGATACCACGATGGTTGTGCGGCCTTTGCTAGCAACGTCCAGAGCATCCTGCACCAACTTCTCGGATTGGTAGTCCAGCGCAGAGGTAGCCTCATCGAGGAGCAGAATTTTGGGATTCTGTATAAGAGCGCGTGCAATAGCAATGCGTTGCTTCTGTCCACCAGAGAGTTGAGAGCCACGCTCGCCTATAATGGTCTGGTAGCTCTAAGAGGAAAGAAGAGAGATAGTTTTAGGAATAGCGAACCTGATGCTCTAGAAGCCTGCACAGACCTCCGGCAGGTTAGTAATGAAATCATGTACACCTGCTGACTTTGCGGCAGCTTCGATATCTTTTTGTGTGGCTTGCGGAAATCCATAGCTAATGTTATCCGCTGCAAAGTATTTGAAGCGTCAATAAATTCATTTCATGTACTCTGAGTTATAGAAGAGCTTACAAATACTCCCCAGAAAGAGTACAGGTTCCTGTCCGACTACCGCGATATTGGAGCGCAACCACTGAATGTTGTACTTGCGAATATCGAGTTCGTCTAGAAGGACGGCGCCGAACACTGGGTCGTAGAACCGTTGCAGGAGCTGCACACAAGTTGACTTGCCGCAGCCCGACCAACCCACCAGTGCCACTGTCTGGCCGGCTTTCACCTGAAAACTCAATCCGCGATGAACAATGATGTCCTGACGCGAGGGATAGCGAAAGAAGACATCCTGAAATTCGACGTCACCGCGCAGACCGTAGTTGAGTATCTTGCCATCGGTGGACATCGGATCGATGGTCGATTGGGCGTCGATCACTTTGAAAATGTTAGCAGCACAACCACGCGCCATGGCGAAGGATTCCAGGAAAGGGGAAGTGCGAGCTATGTTGTCAGCACCCACGATAATTCCGAAGAAAGCCTGAAAGATTGAAAATGGTTCCGGTTGATGCTCCGGCTTCTTTCTGCGCTCGGTTTGTTATAACTCACAATCATGAGGATCGCCGGCGTGTATTCCTTCACTTCTTGATCCCGATCGTTCAGAATCAAGTTGACGCCATACCAAAAAGCGCCCGAACAGGAGAGGAAAAGCATCGCCTTCAGCACACCATCACTTAGGCCAGAAAAGGCACCTTTACGTTGACTGGCTTGACGCGCAGGTACCAAAAATTTATCGTATCGTTCCGACTCCTTCTGTTCACCGCCGAAAGCCACTACGCTGCGTATCGAACTCAATACCTCCTCGACGAGGTTCCCAGCCCCCGCATAGGACTCTTGTTCACGTGTGGTCAGTTTGCTTTGGACCTGTGAAGGAAAAGGTACCTCTATACAAGATTCTCCACGTCCAAAGACTTCATCTCGACTTACCCGCGCCACAAAAATGTTGAGCACAATCACAATCGGTATATAAACACTCACAGCTAAGGTGAGTTTCCATCCGTAACCAAACGAGATGCCGACGGTGATGATGAAACCCAGTACCAGATACAGAAAGTGTCCCACTTTCTCCGATATGCCGTCCCGAATTTTTTCAATGTCACTAGAGAAAACAATAAGTTTACCAAATGTTCTTTGAACTGTGAGATGACGACACATCTTATCGGGATCTTCTTACTCAGTCATGCTCTGAGCAAAGTTCTGCTTGCTGGCCAGATCGTGCCAACCGATGTCCTGTCGCATGACTGATTCGAATAAACGCTTCCGCATACGCGTCACCTGCCGCAGCGACACCAGATTAAACACGTCTACGGAAAAAATACCGGAGAATAACAGGACCACGGAGGTGATGGTCAGAAGTATGCCATAAGAGATCGAGTCATTGTAGAGTTCGGCATTATTTTCCTCCAGAGTAGCATTTGTGCTAAAAGAAAAGAAGTGGGCGGGGGTACGGGGGAAGAATAAAATAAAGATAGTGTATGGAAGATGATGAAAATATGGAAGAATGACTTGTTTATACCCACAACAGACAACTTACAGTGTTTTACCGCCCCCCAGTAAAGGCAGGAAATACACTTCAGAGCTGGTGCCGGTTCGCAGGGTGCGATCGACCAACATGGCAGTGAATTCGCTGTAAATGATGACCACCGCCGGCAAGGTTAGCGCTTTGATGGTGGACATAATGAGGCCAATGAAGAGCAGGAACACTTCGCAGGGTGTGGAGAAGCGGAAGAGTCGCCAGAAGCTGACCGGCGGCGTAGGCTCCAAGCCCGCTGCTGTAAGCGTTTCTTCCGAACATTTCGAGGTGGTTGAAATCTCCGGATCCATGCTGCAGACTGGAGTGATTGGCGGATAGAATTGAAAGTGGAAATTTACTTTTAAACATTGACTATGGGGAAAGTATTTTAGGAAACATATTTTCAGTTGTTCTTAACAGTCTCAGGGTATCCAAGTTCCGGTCGATAGAATCTGTTTCTTTACAAAATTTATACAGATTTAAAGAATTGGAAAACAAGGATACAAGGAAGAGCGGAAATATTATTCCTAATGAGAAATGAGACCGCAAGATTAAACAAGGGTTAATTTCTGTTTTAATGTTGAATCATGTTTCGGTATTATATGAGAGTTTTCTCGCTTTCAAGCAGCTGCTAATATTATTTAAATGACTTCTTTAAAGTTCAAGAATTTCACACGTTGGAGTTTTTTCCGTGCTCCATGAATTTCCATTAAATTTTGCAAGAGGTTAATTAAATTAAGCTTAAGTTTCTATTTATTTAGCCATGACAACGATGACAACAGTTTGCATCGAGATGGTCATGTGTGTGTGTGTGCTTGTCCGCGGTTAGGTTGACCTGCGGGGTCACCCTGTTTAATAGGCGACAATTTGTTGCAATTGAACTGCTTCAGAAGCTGGCTGTATTTGAATGTAAGACTTTCTGTTGGTTCTGCGATACTCAATAGAAAGCTATAGGAATTTCTCTTTCATTTAGGAATATTTATCGTTGTGCATTTTTTATTTTTATAAGCACATTCTTTGTTATACGAATTGAATTTCTCCAGGAAACATCCTGTACATTGACATTCATCCTTTATATTAATACTCTCATTATTACAGATATGTTTATAAACTATTTATTGAATTACACGATATACACGAGTAATTGAAAAATATTTCTCACTTTTATTCGCGTTCACTTTTCTGTTCAGTTTATTTGAATGTAGTCCAAAGTTTTTAATCCAAACTTCTGATCTTCAGCTTCATTCGTATTGCTGTATGCTTGCTTTGAGTCCTTTTTATCCTGATGTGAATCACTAAAACATGATCACCGTCACCAGGAAGAGATCAGCTGCGATTGCGAAGGTAGAGGAAGAGTGCGAAAGAATCCTTTTCCTTCGAAAATCGAAACCGTTATGAAAGACGCGTGGCCGCAAACTGAACACTCTTCACACGAGTGGCTCGTTTAAATTTCCTGCTGAGCAAAAAGTGGATCTTTCAGATAAGAGAAGAGATGACGACGAACGATAAAAATCAATTCGAATGACTTGGCGTCTTTGAAGTTAATTAATCGATTCGACTTTACTGACGAGCATTGAGTAAAGAGTAATTGTGAGCGAATCGACGAACTGAGAGAGTTAGCATTCGAAGAAAAGAGTCAAAACCGCCAGTTAAATTGTATGGATTTCCAAGAACTAAAAATTTTATTTAATTTCCTTTTCTTAATTTCTGTTTTTGTGTGCTTCTTCCTCGGAGCAGATCACAAAAGGTGTGCATCTAATTTGATATGATATCATGTGCATATAATTTAATATGAAATCAGAGATGACATTGATTGTTAATCAATGTTCTGATCTCCATCATCATGAGGTCAAGTTAATATCTCATAAATTGAAATATACTATTCCCGTAAAAGCGGAGAATAAATCAAATATTCTCAGAGTCAAAGTTTACTTTCATTTTGCTATTTAAGACAAGCTTTATGATTATATTTCTGCATTAAATATTACTTTATTAGGTACTAATATTTACTTAATATATGGTACATATAAAAACTTAGTATACATTTATTTTTATAAACATTTATTGAACATTGTGTAAATAATAAGCATTTTCCTCCAATTTTTGCTTTTGTTTCCTTTTCTTGCAAATTAAGTTTAAGATTATGGATCATTTTCATATACGTAATTATTTACGTTTACGAATGAGTTTAATAAAAATTATATCACATAATTACAGATAATAGAAATTTAAAATAAAATGAAGTTTATTATAAAATTACATCATATGAGAAAGCTTTAAAGTTTGTAAGTGACAAATACAATATACGATATACCAGGGACGGAATGCGCAAAGGGTCTTAACGAGTCTCTTTTAGACGAGATGGAAAGGACACATGATGATGGACACATTAAAAAGGCTGATTTTGAAAGGAACCTCCAAGGAGTCTCTATAGAGGCATATATCGGTTTCTTCATGCATCTCAAGTGTTAGAAATTATAGAATTTTAACTTCAACTTATATTAATAACAAAAGATTCAGATGGTAAAAGAAAGCTGATCACTTTGATTATTTGACGATTACTCGTTCGTTTTGGACTCGTAAGTTTTTATCTCTTAAAATTCTAGAATAAAAGTCACTCTGTGGAAAATAGTATAGTATACATTATATAGATTTAAAATTATATAGGACACTGTCCAGGAGTGGGTTCTGTGAGAAGATAGTAGATAGTTCCATATTAATAGAGAGTTTTACCACAAATTTTGGTTTAACGAAGACCCGCTTTGAGAAGTTCGTTCTTCATTTCTCGCTTCAAACGTCGGAAACACAGGAAATGATCACCCTGTGTCACGATTTCATTTTCCATTACTTTATCATGGACTTTGCAGGTTTTCTTCATAAATAACTTTCACACATACACTTCGCCCGTTTTTGAGTCAGGCCCCTGTTTGGCCGGCGGTGACGCTACTGGCTTGGTTGTGCCATTAACGCCACTCCTGCGCTTATGCTTGTGACTGGGCAAAGCTGTGGATAGACCATTTTCTCCAGTGACAGCCACGGTTTTCGCCGACTCCGTCGACGCAGTTTGGTCCATGGAAGATGTCGATAGTTTCCTTTCTAGTAAATAAGAATCTGCTGGATTGGCATTCTGAAGGGTGTTGAAACTGTTGGTGCGTGAAATTTGAAGGGAACCACCAACAACAGCATCTCCAGCAGCGGCACCATTCAAAGCCTTCACAGATAACAACGCAGTACCAATGCTGGTACTCTGGATGTTGTTGTTGTTGTTGTTGTTGTTGTTGCTGTTGCTGATGTGCTTCATATCCTGACCTTCGCGTGCCTCAGAGCCAACGTTAGGCAGCGATTCGGTCAGAGAACGCGCAGATGTTGTCCGCTTAATGGACAATGAAACTGGGATGGTGGTCAGGACTTCTGCTGCATTGAAGCCCGTCGGGGTGGTGCTGATAGTGGGCAACTGCGCTGGCGAAATGGGCACAATATTGAGGGTGCCCGTCGACATGGTGTCCGACGATGTGGTTGTCACGGCGAAGGGAAACGACAGCGTTGTGATGTTTGTCGTGGCGGGAATCGCTGCGAGGTGAATGGAAGATTAGAGAGAGAGAAGACGATTAAAGAAAAGCTTACTTGTCGCCACGCCGAAACCGACATCCTTCATGTTCGCGGGCAGCACTGCGTTCGCCAGGGCGGTGGTCGTCGGATGGCCTGGAATCAGAGTGTTATTCGAGGATGAACTGTCCATTTCTTTGATGGGCGACAGGAGCAGAGTGCCCAGCACTTGTCCGTCGAGGCCCGCGGATTGGGTGCTGGTGTAGGGATACATAGCGGTTTGGGTGCTTGTTTGCGGTGCCATTACGACGGTGCTGGTAGCTATCATGGTGCAACAGAATTGAAAAGTGAGTCAGTGAGCGGGTGCGGACGGGGGTGGCAAGTGCGGCTGAGACTTAATTTACCGTTTTTGTGCTCTTTGGGCTCACCGTTTTCTTTGGTGATGTCGGGCGTCGGAATGCGTGGACGGTTCTTCGGTGCATTCGGATTGAGTCCGTTCAGCTTGGAATCTGAGGAGTAAAAAAAAGTAAGTAAGTAAGTTCCCCTGCCCTCTTGAACATTCTAAACTTACTGTGTTTTATTAGCTGCTTCTGAGCTCGCAGCGATTTGCGGTGGACAAACTTTTCATACAAACTCTGTTTCGGTTGCATGATCGGCTGCTGCTGTTGTTGCGGTTGTTGTGGATACAGCTGTTGTTGCAGTGGCCCAGACTGTTGCAGGTGGTGCTGCTGCTGCTGTTGTTGTTGTTGTTGTTGCTGCTGCAGTATGGCCAGCGGAAGTCCTGATTCGGGACTGGAGTAGACAGAATGGAGGCGGTTGCGATTGAACGGCATGCCGCCGGAGGAATACGCGGTCGACTGGCTGCGCACGGATCCCATGCGTGACAGCTGCCGCACAAGCCAATTGTTCTTGCGTCTCTCCACCATCGGCGTGTCCACGCTCTCCTGCTCACGATCAGTGTTCGCCGTTATTGAAAAGATACGAGCAATTAAACGGAGAAACTTACGTAGTCGGCATACACGTCGTCCCCGATGATGCGCTTGCCGCCACCCGGCAAAATGTTGGCGTACATGGCGTCCGCCTGCTTGACCTTGTATTTCTCCGCAGAGCCCTTCGGTTCGTCCTTGCGGTAGTGCTCCGAGGCCACGGTGTAGGGCAGGTCCTTGGGCACCACGCACTCCCAGTACTGGTCGCGCAGTAGCTCCGGATGCTCCTCATGCATTTCGTCGACTATCATGTACGCCGCCTGCGAAGGATGAACAAAAATCATTACTTAGGGGGCAGTATATTATGTCTTTCCTTTTAATCTTTCGGTTAGTGGACGGTTTCTGGTCCTTACTTTTGTGTATTTTCTTTATACTTTCATACAAATCTTTTGTTTTTCTTGTTAAAATGTAGCACATGAAGCAGTCATTCAGTAAGAATTTTCGTCATAAATTTTACGTGATGAGTTTAACTTATTTTTAAATACGATAGTTTTCCGAAAATTTGCTGAATTGTTACTGGAATTGTTGTAGCTTTTAGCGGACGATTAAAAGCGAAAAGTATTAAAAAAAATGAAAGTAGGTACGACGATACTAAATAATGCACTGGCACGTGCTACAAATAAAATTTAGTGCTAAATACAATATACACATTCAAACACTGACGAACTGAATTTTAAATAAAATTGTAACACATCAATTTGTACAGTAAAATGTATTTAGCTGTACCCTCAACTTGGTCTGAAGTGAAGCACAGAAGGTACATTAGAAACTTTTATATGAATCAATATGAAAAATGCGATTAATATGAAATCTGATTAAATTTTACACTAATTACTTGATCTAGTTACTGTAGACAATTCATATCTTTCTTTCTGCATCTATCTCACTCTTCCTCTATCCGCCGCTCGCTCTCTCTTCTACTATATAAAGCCAACTTCATTTGAATATCTTGCTTTCAATTTAGTTAGCTTCAGCTGCCAGTAAGAGTAACCAGTTTCTATGTTTTTTGTTAGTTTTTTGCATTAATTTAAATATGCAATGAATTGAAGCACTTGTTTTTGCCCAACTTTATGTTTCTTGCTTACAAATAAAAATGTGGGCACATTATTGCTAAATGGACACGTTTCACGGAAGCAGAGAGGACTCATTAATTTTATGTGCGCGGCAACACTGAGAGTGCGAACAAAAATTGAACTCGTTTCGCCATAGAATGGTTTGAAATGAAACAGCATTGCACTTTAATGGCGAACAGGAGTCCGTTAAACTTGCTGATGCTGTTGGTCGGTTTGGCTGGCGAGTTATTCAGTTTATTTTTAGCACGTGCTAGTTTTGGTATTTTGCTCTTTGTGTGTTGTTTGCCACCGCGATTAATTGGTAGGAAGTCAAGTTTCTATGCGGCTTCGAGTTTTCAGAGGTTTCAGAGTTTTCAGAGTTTTCAGACCAACTTCAGAAGGTTTCAGAGTTTTCAGAGCAACTTCAGAAGGAGCTTTTAAAGGAAAGGTTTCTCCACAATTTAATAGTTATTCTAGCGAATGTGTTTGCAACTTTTTTTTCTGGTCTTCAAAAGCAGCTTTATTTTTTTCTCTTATTGTTTTCTCCTTATCATCTGAAAGAATTTCCAAGTCAAGCAAGTCAAAAGTTCTGATTTAAATTTATAATTGAAAAAAAGTAGGTTTTCACTACGAGTACACTGCAAATACTACTTTTTTACACAGGTTAAGACTGGTTTTTATTTATTTACTTTGTTGAACTGAAGTTTTAATTGTTGCTGTTGTTAATGTTACTGTTATTATGATGACGATTGAGTTTAAAAAATAAAATAAAATACTATACAATATAATGAAGGACGGTTAACCGAAATCTAGTTGTGGTTGTTGTATGGTTGTTGTTGTTGTTATTGTTGTGCTGTGTTTTGCACCAAATTCCAATGTTGTTTTACATGTTATTGTTTAATTTTGCTGTTTTGTTGGCTTTGTTGTTATCAAGTGAGAAATGAAGGTCGTCTTGCTAAAAGTTGTTGTTCAACTTAATTGACGTACCCAAACTGTAGCACCCAACGAAAGACATTCAGGAAAAAACAAATGAATTCACAGAAAACCTAAAAACCCGGTTATGTGACTAAAAAAAAGGAACTCATTCAAAATTCAACTCAATTTTGGTTTTTTTTTTTCGCAAAAGTTTGATTTAGTTTTTGAAAAAGATCGTAGTTTACTTTACTGATCCACTAATTGATAAGAATCTATTCGGCCACGGTATGAAAAACTATTGTTAAAATAATTATATTAACTAAATATTGGAATTAATTTAAAAGGAATCAACTAATTCAAAAGGAAACCAGCCGATGGCCCACCCTAGAGAAATACAATATTGTATATGAATATATTATAATAGTTTATATCATTGTACATTGTATTTGCGTATATTTTATAATTATTCAACTTCAAACTATTGCAATTATTATCACCGTAAATAAAAATTTAATATCTTTTGTGATTGAAAAACTAACATTTTATAATTGTTTATATAATTCAAGTATAACAGTTGTTAATACGAATTAAGAACATCGTATTTAGACAGTTGATCGTGAAAACCTAACAACTGATACACATGACAGTTGTCACCATCGACATCATCATCAAAACAGCCGAACACACTTTTTATTTTTATTATGATGCATCAGCGGCTGTCTTCAAATTCGATACGGCTGTCAATGTGACAGCTGAATGTCACTTTACAGTGATATACAGATACTGATATACAGATACTGTTGCTAGAGTATCAGCACCTGATGGGAGGCATGAACACTGTCTGTCTGTCTGTCACCCACCCCTTCTTCTCTCTGTTGCCAATGATCGTCAGTTGGCAATGCGGCCAGCCACTGCCAATGATGCACGAACGAGTATCTGATACTTTTACAAAATGTCATCCACTGATTTTGGCTCCCAACGATATTTCAAAACACTGCAACATCGAGTCAACTACAACTTCATAAACTCTCTCTGTAAAGAGTTTGCTCACTCTCTCTCTGTAGAGTTGCAAGTTAGTTTGCTCGAACTCACCTCGCGGTGTGGGAAACACCGCGGGTCACATTTCATTGCACCTAAAATTGGTGTTAATGACATGCTTCATTGTTGCTTACAATGTGAGTTCTATGGACTCAATTAATTCCTCATTAAGTTCTGACATTAAGATGTTTTCTAAGTACTGAGTACAGAACGCGAACCGAGACTTAAACATGGTGTTTAGTTTCACTGGAAGAGATGCATACTTATAATTCGCAATGTGTTTGTTGTGATTTGTTTTTTAAATCCCCCCAACTAATAAAATATGCTCATTTATCATAGCTTCTGACAGTGTTCAACCATCCTACGCCACGCCCCACCCTCCCTCTCAGGGGGATCGTTGAAGATGGAGCTACAAATTAAAGGCATTTAAATGCAGTACATGGTATTTTAACTGAATTGTGTGATAGTTTTTAGTAGCTGTTGTTGTTGTTGTTGTGGTGCTTTAAATACAAACTGTGGTTACCTTGATATGTCTGTCGATGAGCCAATTCAATTCTATATCATCATCGTCTTCGCCAAAAGGATTTATCAGCACTTCAGCAACTTTGAGCCATCCGACATAGAAAACAAACTAAAAAAAAGGAAAAAAACACCAATTTAATTAATTAAGGGTTAATTGTTTAATTAACTTAAAGCTAAAGCTATCGTAAAAATTTATGAAAGGAAGATAAAAATACCGATAAAGATGAAGCCAGCAAAATTTTGACTACCAGAGATAAAATCTAATCAAAGCATATCGAATCAATACGAATTTTAAATAAAAATTTTAGACTTGTGGATGCATGTGCAAGAATTTGTATAAACTGGAAAAACAAAGGAATAAATTAAAGTTAATTTTTATTGCCACTCCGCTGAAGTGGCACTCTGTACGGCGATCCCAGCAGATGCGGGCATCCAACCCATTCAACCTTCGCAAATACACTATGATGACTGAGTCTCCCCCCCCCTCTCTATTCTCTCTTCCTCTTCTCTCTCTCTCACCCTCTGCCCCTCTACTTCTCGTTCCGCTGGAGGTTATTCAAGCTTTTGAGGTAATTTTTTTAAAGCCTTCAAATTTATTAACTTGTTAATCTTTTTAACATTAAAACCATCATTAAAAGTAAACACACAGTAAATCGACAGAAGTTAGTCAAAGCAACATTCCTTTACGCCAACCCCCCCCTCCCCCCCCCGCGCCCCTCCCCCGTCTGCGCCCTCCACAATCGTTCCCTAAACATCTCAGAGCAGAGATCAGATTTATTTTGATTTAATAAATGTACAGAAAGTGTACATGTAAATTTAATATTTCAATTAATTATTATATAAATTTCAGGTATAATTTTAATAAATGACTTTGAACACCTCCAAAGAAATTCACTGAACCGAAAGCAATCGTTGAAAACAGCGTGTACGGTAATCAATCAGGCTTAAAAGCGAATATACTGCCTTGTATACTGCTGTAGATACCTATACACCTACAGGAACGGGCGTATATAGAGTAGAAAGAGCACGAAGAGGGCAAAACTAGGAGATGACTTGGCTGACCATCGTTTTATGTACTATATTCTTCTCAATACCAGCCACGCCTCCTTCTGAACGCCCCCCGCTTGGCAAATGAAAGGACCATCTTCATATATAATCTTTCACTTTCCGGTGTAGGGTACAGAAATACCACAATAGACGCCTGTGTTTCTGTATGGAGCACACGCTTTGCTTATTTAAATAAAGTTTATTTACATTTAATCGGTGTCGACACCGTTATAAAGTGGTTTCATAATTAAAAGTGTCTTGTGCATTACATACACAGCAATCGTACACATGTTCAACTTGACATACAATAAATAATAATATAACAATAATGATTGGAAAACATCCATCACAGCGAATTCAGTGATTTGGTATGCAGACGCTTGTTTTGAGCAGTTTCACTTTCGTTCACTTGAGACTGGCGAACGATGGAAGTGTGGTGATTCGAGCGACCGACTGCTCGTGGACTACTCGAAGCAAGGTTCCGCATGTGGCTCCACAGCTCGCCGGGAAGACGGAAGACTGATCAGAGTCGGTCGGTCGGTACTCTGAGTCTGCAAACACAAACTCAAGATCAAGTGTGCGGAATGCCAACGCGATGTTGACTTCACAAACATTCATCAAAGACACGAGTATTTGTAGCTCTTGAGATTGTGTTTCGAAGATTCGGTTTATTGAAGTTTATTCAGGTTTTTCTATTGAGCAGCTGTTTTGATATCGTAGATGATGATGTGAGCGATTTGCTTTTCCTCAGAAAACCGCAAATATTATAGTTGGCACTCACTTAGTGGCAGTTGTTGTTTTTCTAGCAAATTAGGTTCTGTCAATGATTGCATTTAGATACAGAAACCGCAAAGCGTTATCAATACATTAGATCTATTAACATTTCGAACGGGTTCCACATGAAAACTGCACCAGAAAACAACAACAACAACACACTAACTAAGGTTCTGTTGGAAGGAATTGCTCATCATTCACGATAATTCGATTTCTTTATCCATTAATCAATAGTTTCATTGATTATATACTGTATAGTGATTGTATTGTATTTGAACAGATTACGCGACGACGAGATTAAAGAATTCTGATAGTTTAACGGAAATTTAATTACATTTCCAGACTGTTTTTGATATGTTTGATTCGAGATTCCTGACTCGCGCTTGATTCTTACCTGCAGAACTGTAAACAAGGGGAAGTACAGATCCGGGTCCTGTTTGCCAGCGCGGTCCGGCATATCGGGCACCATTTGACGACCCAGTAGAGCTGCAATGAAGTACGTATAGAGCACCAGTGTGACCACCTAAAAGATTATTATTACATCATACAATTATCCATATTAATCTTTGGCCTCTCGCCCCCCTTTCAGCCCCCCTTTTTGTGAAACATACCTGCGTGTATACGAGTGGAACGCACACCGTATCGTATCCAATCAAGCCTCCCAACCGTCGTCGGATGTCCGACAGCTCCATGAGAATCGTTTGGACGATGTGATCGGAGGCAATCAGCCCGTCCTTGCGGGCCCGATTGATGATGTTGGTGGCCCACACCAGCGGCATCCAGTACTTGGACATGGGACTCTTCTGATTCATTGCCTCGAATATTTTCATTTCCGACTCGTGCATGAGACCAGCATCCACGAGGTGTTGAGTGGTGGGGAAGCGTCGCTTGACGCGCAACGAGATCCGCTGCAGCGTTATGACGTAGGCAAGCACCATGTAACGCATGATGTTACGGCGCATCAGGCGTCCGGTTTCATTCTGCAGAGAGACAAAAGAAGCGCAGCATTACGTTGGATTTCTACACTTGCAATGGGTCAATACTTGCATTCACGCCCCCGTTCGAGTTCGGTATGGCTGCGCTTATGAATAGGGCCAGCGTATCGGGCCACGGCAAGAGTCTGTACTGCTCCCACCAACGCTTCACCACCAGGTTGACGTAGAAGCCGAGCACGAACGACATCGGTATCCCCTCGCTTTGCTGCCCGAAATAGGCTCGAATTTTGGCAAAAATTCTATCGTGGACAAAAAAAAATATGGGAAAAGAAGGAAGGAAGGAAGAAAGGTAGGAAAAAACGAAAGGAAGGAAAAAATGAATGGAAAAACAAAAGGAAGGAAAAAACGAATGGAAGGAAGGAAGAAAGGAAGGAAGAAAGAAATGGAAAAACAAAAGGAAGGAAGTAAGCAAGGAAGGAAGGAAGGAAGAAAAGAAGGAAGGACGAAAAGTATTTCATTATTTTAGTAGTTATTCAATACTATGGCACAATTCTATGCGATTTGGTTCATATTATTTTACAGATTATTACCGATTACACTTACTTTTGTTGTTGATCGTTCAATACGAATCTATAGACTACATTTATGGTGTAATATAAACAAAGATATGCTACTAGTTCTCTCCATACTAATTTGTAAACACTTCCGCGCCATCTGAAATGCAAATGCAATGAGGATTTATTAATTGTGCGCAATCGAAATGAGGGAAGAATAGAGTTCATAATCGCGGAATACAAACGAAACGTATTCATATAATTGAAGATTAATTTAAGGAAATCCTCTTTGAAGGAACCTCTTTGAAGGAACTGAAAAATGGAATGAAACAAAGAATCACTGAAATAAGGACTGAATGATTGCTGGCTATTCTTTGTAAAGAAGCTAAACACACAGTAAGCGACGCATTTAACAGCAAATGGAATGAATTTCAACAGAGTTCACAGGGTCAACAGAAGAAAGGAAGGATCAAAATAATAGTGTTTGTTCTCATTCTGTGTTCCCAACCAATTCTGCGTCTGGATGAGTGTAAAATCCAGTTGATCGCCTTTTGAACTCATTTTCTGTGCATTCCTTAAGCGATGTCAGCGATCAACAGTCGGCACTCGGCAATAACAAAAGCACTGGCCTCGATTAGTCATGCGTGGCACACGTTTGGCCCGGAATCGGAGTCGGAATTAAAAGTAAAGTAAAATTGTTTTGCGGAGTTTTTCGAACTTTCATCTTTGCTGCTGCGATTCTTCCAGTTTACCAACATGCAAATAAACAAACAAACATACACACATGCATGGACGTACTTCGCGTAACTTTTTAACCAAAAAATAAGCAAAATTTTATCGCACGCTTCTGCAAAATTTATTGCTTTGCTGCTGCTGGCACTGTTTAAAGTTCTTTGAGTTTAGTTGAGTTGACACTTTTATTGAGATGGCTTCCTTTTCGTGCCAGTCTTCGGCTGCAGTTCGCTCAAATGGCCGAGAGCACCCCCACACAAGCCACACTTCGTATTTCTTCGTGCAGGGTGTACGAAGGAGGGACGGGGGATTAATTTTTATTACTAAATAATTAGCAAACTCATTGAGATGTCTAAATAACTAACTAAGGAATCTTTTTTCTTAATTACTGCGCTTTGGAAATTAAATAAAAATTAAAACTACACTGCAATTAAAATAAAGTCACGTTCAGTGATGGAAAATTTTGCCCACTTTTAGGAAAACAAATAAAATTACTTTGTGAACATGAACACAAAAGAAAAACAACAACAAGAACAGCAACAGCAGCAACAACAACAACAACCAAAAAAAATAGTTGTTATAATATAGCAGTGTAAGTGAGGAGTACTTTAAAATCTCATGAGATTATTTTTATTAGTTTCTATGATTACAAGGAATCCGTTTCGGTCGATTGTTGTTGTTGTCATCAAAGATAACGAAAGATATTTTAAAAAAAAATTTATAATAACAACAATAGAAAGAAAATCCAGCAACTTTAAATGTGAATCAAGTGAATCAATCGAGTGAAGCCACTGAACACACTTCAGAAGCAGAACACTAAACAAACTTTATTTTTAGTGGAGTGGATAAAAATTGTTGTTAATTGGAAATTTAAGTTGGAAATTTTATTAAATATACAGGAAAAAAGGGTTTATTTAAAAGAGCTTTTAATTGTTGAAAATTAGCTCACGTAGCTTGCGAGTTACTGGCTCGTTGTTAGTGTGTGAGTAGCTTCCGGCTGTGAGCGCCGCTCGTTACACTTCCGTGCACTTGTCTGCAATTAAAAAAGACCAAAAAAAACGAAAACTTTTTCAGCGGGTGCTCATTCCCCCCGACCCCCTCTCTTTACTTTACAACAAACCGATGAGTAATGAGTTGAGAAAACTTGATGTATTGGAAAACTGAAGAACTGCTGTAACAACAGCGGAAATCGTTGATGAATTGCAAGAAAAGGAGAAACGAAAGAAAAAACCCACAAACAGAAAGCAACAAGAAGCATCTTCGCAGAATAGAAACAGCAAACATAATTTAGTAAAACAGTATATCGTAAATATTCAATATAAATATTTTAAATTACAAGTTATACTCACTTCCATAGAATTTTCCAGAAGCAACCAAAACTACTGCCATTCGGTACCTCGCCGGCATAAGAAACCGTCATGTTGCAGCGGAGTTGCAGTCAAACTTGCAGCAGCAGCGGTGCAGCTCTCGCACACACACACACACACACACACAGTCACCGACGCAGACACCACTCACATTCGACGTCAAAAAATCATTTGTGAAGTCTGTAGAAACGTCATCCA
Source organism: Myopa testacea (assembly GCA_949629155.1). NCBI lineage: Eukaryota > Metazoa > Arthropoda > Insecta > Diptera > Conopidae > Myopa > Myopa testacea. Next base: position 32,176,230 of record OX451348.1, read on the forward strand.
ACGTTAGTTATTCTGTGGTGCTGCTGTTGTTGTTGTTGTTGCTGCTGCTGTTGTTGTTGTTTACTGTGACGAATTCAAAAGAATGGCCGGAGTGACAGACAGCTGGTGAGATGGTGAGTCGAGTGCGCAGGTGAATCAACTGTGCTGCAGACCAAAGAATTGAATTCCAACACGTCTCGTTTTTCGCTTTTGCAGAGAGCGGAGAACAAGTTTTTTCAACCAGCCAACAGTTAAACAGTCAAACAGTCAGGCAGACAGTAAGTCAGTCAGTAAGTCAGTTTAGTCAGTCACTTTAGTCAATCACTCAATCAGCTGGATGCGTTCGTTTCTCGATTCATGGAGAGCAGGCAGGTGATTCACTCCGTTTGCGCTGAGATGAAGCGAGTTGAATTCGCCGCTGAGACGCTGACAATGAAAATCTTTACATCTGCAATTAAGAAAAGTATTGAAATTTAATAGAATGCAAATAGAATTCGGAATGAAATTAAATAAATTTGAATTGGAATTTTATTGAATTTAAATTTCCTGTAAAATCAACAAAACAAACACCGTGAAGATGAAAACAGTGGCTAATTATTAGAATCGTAGACTCATGCACATAGATTATTGCTTATAGATGCTTGATATGAGTGTACACTGTACAGTAAATGAGAAAACATATTGAATTTCTTCGTTCCCTTCGACTGCAAGTTATTCAACTAAAGTGTTGTAAACTAAACGGAAATTTATTTCCAGATCGAGTATCATCATCATTGATGGATTTGCGGCTGTAGAAAAATCCGTCACGTGGAGGAAAACAAAACGAAACAAAAAAATCTTCAATCTTGCTTTGAGCAGTAAATCAAATAATTACACTAACTTATTACGTCGGCGATTTCAAATGCTGACGCTGTTAGTTGTACCCTACAACCTACCCCATATACCCTTTCCAGATATAGAACCAGATATATACTAAGTTTGTCAGGAGTCTTAAGGTGTAGTAAATAAAGAGAGATGACGGTAGGTGATGCTGATGAAGTTTATATAGGGTGGGCCATCGGCTGGTTTCTATTTCGAATTTCTTTTCTTTTAAAAATAGCTTTTTAAGTAAATATTTTTAATTAAATTTCAAAAAATTAAATTATAAAAAGAAACCAGCCGATGGCCCACCCATCTTCTATCTATGGTTCTATAACAATAATATACAATATGTAATATCAATAGAATATATAATAAATATAAATGTTATTGAATTTGTTTGCCAAATCTATGATTTGATGATTTAAGATTTCAAAAAGCAATAATAATAACAATAATAATGTTAGCAATACAATCTACTGTATTTTCTCCTTGTGAGTATTTTTTCAACAATTGAATATTTTATTGGATCATAGATACACTTTGAAAATATGAATGATTTTACTGTATTTTTTATGATCTTCTCTTTGGAATATTAAAGGAAGAATCGTAAAAAAAAGATATAAACGAAAACCATGATACGAGTTGAATAGATAACTTTTGTTGAAGAGCCCTCAAATGTGCCCTCGAAATGGATTTCAAACTAACCAAAAACTTAGTCGGAGAATGAATCTAAATCAAAGTAATTGCGAGAGGGTGCCTTATAATTAGACAGCCCACTGAAAGAAGCCCTCATGAGAGTGGGTCTCGACCCATGAATGACAACTGTGAGTAAAAGAGACTTGAGACCTTAGAGTTTAGGAATTTCGTATATGAAAAGTTCAATCAGCTGTGGGAAGGTCATATTTTGTGATTGGTCAAAATTGATGAGATTCAATGAACCCGATGGAAAGATCGATGGTCTTTAACCCTATCTTTGCCAAGGAGATACACTCAACCGTAATGAATGTTGTCCAATTTTCATTCTTGACCTTCTGGGTTCCAAGGTACTCGAATCTTGTTGGTTCCAAGGTACTCGAATCTTGTTGGTTCCAAGGTACTCGCATGTTGCTGGTTGAGAGTTACATCCAAGATAACAAGAGTTCGATTGGAATGAATAAATCTTGGGTGCAATTATAGCGCCGTAACAACTGCCGTATCTTTGTCACGTTAATCACTTGTTTGGCTTCAGCGACTGCGATCACGATCGCTATCAGGATCACGTTCTGCTTGTAAGCAGATAAATCAATGTAATTGCTTGAATCTGTGTGAGTGGAGAGTAGAACGTGATCAGTTCAAATCTTGCGCCGTCCAACAGAGGGGGGGAAATGCTGCAATAACTGTTTTCTAATGAATTCCAGTTGCTAATTGATAAACTCGTAGATGACCTACCATGAGGTACCATGAGCTACCATGAGGTACCTTGAGTTACCTTGAGTTACCTTGAGTTACCTTGAGTTACGTAAGTATTTACAGATGTGCATTGAGATGAGTCGGGATGAATCTAGGAATACATTCCAATTCTTCCGAATGTTGTTATTAAGACTCATTAAATAGAAACTGATTTCACTTGCTCAACATTCGATACTGCTTGATTTGAGGAAAACTGAAACTAATGTTGCTTTAGCGAAGCCAACACTTCGTTTGTAGCGGAGTTTTTAATTACTTGGATTTCATTGAAACACTTGAGTGAAGTCTTAATTTCTTAATAAGTCGAAGTATCGTGTATTGAAATACTATCGTACGATTGACCTGGAATCTCATTCCCACCGAAGTGCTGCGTCGTCTTCTGCTTAAATGAGGCGTTAGTTTAGGTTTTTGTTTTCGATTCGATTTTGAAATAACATCAGTCGACAATTTGAGTGATTTTTCGGGTGATTTTGAATGGTATTGCGCAATGCGTGGAAATAGAAATGAATTCCTTTCTTATTGTGCAAGAAACATTTCGAAAAATCGATGAAAGTTTTCCCCTGAAGTAAACAGATCGTAAATTAATAAAAATGAAAAATTAATGCTTAAAAATTGTGAGAATCTTGATTAGTTTATAATTAAAGAAACAGAATATGGAATAGAAAACGAAATCATTAAAAAATACTCTTTAATGATCACTGTTTTTGACTCTTATATTTTTTAAAAATAATAATAATACAATAACAAAAAACGTTTTAAGAATCAACAACTTTTTCTTTAGACTCGTACTAATTTTTATATTTATACTGTGTTACTAACCGTTTATTGATTGTTATTTTAAAATGTGCTACAGTATTTATTCAAGTTATTTGCACTTCATTCCATGAGTGAGTTTTTTCGTTTTTTCGCTGTCGATTTTTGCCACTTCTTCGAATTCGGGGATTGCGGATTTCTTTCTTTTTCTGGTTCTTTAAAGTTTCCCCAGCATGTTAGTCATACTTTTAATATAGTATCACTAAATAAATGACACTTGACGGAAGTTTTGAGATAAAGATTCGTCTGTGACGTCGTCGTCGCTCTCAAAGAACCCGAAGAAGTCGAATAGAAGGAAGAATGGGTTAATACTTGTAGTTATACTCTGAACGATATGCGTTCTTTTATCTTTGACAATCTTGTGGCAAAATGATTCTATAAATAACCATATTCTCATGCATTTTCTTAAACTTTTCTTCTTGCATTCTTCAGATTCATTGTTTGATGAATGAATCATCACATTAAAGATGAAAAGAATTCATAACTCAGCTGGAGAAGTAAACAATTTAAGTCTCATCTAATCAAAGACTAATAAATAAATAAATAAATAAAACTGCTTTGTTTATTTTATTATCACATGAACTCAAGTTAAATTTAAAGCAAGTTCGCCTGCTAAATTTTAGTTGCCGAATTTAAAGAAAGATTCCAGCAAAACTTCTTTCTTTTTCCTTCTTTAATCGATGTCAATTTATTGCGATTGAAAGAAAAGATACAAAGTTGATTATATTCAAGTAATTTTATAGTTTAACGCGTCTCTTTTCCAATCTTCGTGAAACGTGAAAAGCATCAAGTGTGAAATTTGCGACCTGAGGTCGTGAATAAACCCCCATCACTTGTCTTCTTCTTCTTCGTTGTTCTTCTTCGGATTTCCTCCACGTTCGACTCTTCGACGTGTGAACGTGAACGTGAACTTCAAGGAACTTCATCCCTCTCGTCACCACGGATTTTAAAGTGGTTTCTAAGCTGATGCTAGACGGTGGCGTGCTTCGGGGTGGAGGAGACCGAAGCCCCTTGACGGAGGCACCCTCCCTAAACGCCGTCTCAGTCGCATTCTTTACCATTCATTAACGATTCGTCGTCGTTCGCTGTTGCAGCGCATCTTTGAGAAAAAATCGAACAGCAGATTCCTTCAATTATCATTGAATTTGCATAAAAATCTTATTCCTTGCTTTTGTCTTAAGCAAACACAATTAATTGAATTAATTCACTCATTGTTGACTATACTGGGATTTTCTGTAAGTGTTTCGATGGTGATTTCAAAGTAATTTTAAAGTTTTTCTCCAAAGAAAGGTGCTGCTGATGGTAAAAAACGAGGGTGCTTCTTTTATTCACAGAATTAATCATTGAAAATGAAAGTAAATTCTTGCAGTTTACAAAACGGTTAAATTAATGGATAAAATAAATATTAAATATTTCTACATTATTTTGTACCATTTTTGTGTTAATTTAATGTTGTGCTTTGAATGCTCTTCTTTTTTATAGATTTTGAAATAAAACTCTTTCATTTATGAACCGTTTTGCACTTTGCACCGAATAAAAAAATTGTCACACTTTTTTAAATATTTTTTAACCTTAATTTAACACTTTATACGCTATTATATCGTGTTGCTTCATACGAAAGCTGCAATAACTATGAACAGTGTCAACAACAGAAACAACAACTTTTAACCTACCTTTTAAATTCTGGTGTCTGCTGCTGGGACGTCAATTTTTTGGTCAAACTTTTACTGGTACTCGCACTCGTACTAAATTTAAACACCGACTTTTAATTACTGCTAATTAAGTTTTAATAATGTTAATAAGCACCAAATACGGCCTAATTTCCTGCGAAGATCAACGAAATCCGATTAAAACACAGCCAGAGACACACACAGAGGCACACACACACACACACACACACACTCAGGCACACGCATTTATAACGCTGCGGCGGAAAGAGACGACCGACAGCCGCTCTCATCGATTCAAGAGCGCTCAGATTCAAATACGAATAGTGTTCAATCCCGTAGAGATACCACACAAAACAAGTTACTAAACACCAATAATAATAATAACAACAACAACAACAACAACAACTGAAACTACATCAATAACAACAACAACAAGAACACTGACAACAACAAATCAGCAGCACTAACGATCGCGTTGACGTGGTTTTTATTTTTTTTTTTGTTTTTTTGGTCTTTCGTTTTTTTATTTTTTGTTGCCTTAGATTCTGTTGTTCGATATTATAACTGAAAAAACTTTAAATGTGCGTTAGTGCAAGTACAACAACAACAACAATAATAATAACACTCCCAACAACAACAACAACAACCAAACAGAAGAAAAGGTGGTTTATTAATGACTGTATTTCAGTGTATCTGAATCGCGATCGCGTTCTCGAATTTCAAATTCAATCGAATTTGTTTAAATAAATAAAAATTTCAATTTTTTGTTTTTGAAACTTTCTTGTTTTTTTTTGTTGTTTTATTTCAATGAATCTCACAGAAATGTTGCAACCATAAAAATTGATTTCAATGACGTTAGCACTCTTTTGAAAAACTTCCGCGATCATAAAAATATTCCTCGATCATATGCAGCAATTTTTAGTTAATTATTTTTTTGTTCTTTTAGTTTATCGTAATTTTCACCTCTTTTTAAATATTTTAATATTATACAATATGAACGAACAACGTTCACTATTATAATGTTTGTTTTTTTTCGTTGTTTATTTGCTTTGTTTTTTCCTTACGCCAACTAAAATACAGCAACAACAACGACAACAAAAAAAAAACAAAATACTGGCTTGAAAACGCCACGATCAGCCGTATCTTTGGTTCGACCCGCTCGCTGTTGTACAACTCGATCGCTCGCAAACTCCGCTAAAACTAAGCTCGAAAGTTGTGGGAGAAACACTCTTAACAGCCAGCATTCGATGTTGGCTTAATACCAGTTGTAGTTGTTGTTGTTGTTGTTGTTGTTGTTGTTGTTGTAACGTTGGTATTCGTCGGACGATCTGTTGGACGCTCAGAAAACAGATACAAAGCACACGAATTCAGATTATGAGTGAGTATGAGTGATAATCACTGTACGATAATCAGCTGTTTTCAGCTGTAAAACACTCTGCGAGAAGATGCGTTAGGAGCGAGCGAGAGAGAGAAAGAGAAAGAGAGAGAGTTAAGAGTTCCATACTCAGTTTTCGAAGTAATGCTTTCAAGAGTTCAGGTTTCTGGGTTCTCTTTATCTGGGTTCAGGTGCTGAGCTGTCATTCGGAGTGCGCTGAATGGGCCGATTATTTTGACATTTGACATATATTTGATTCGGGCCGACAGGTGCATTTAATGTTTCCTCTTGCATGTCGAGATATCAATGAAATCAATTATAGAATACAGTGATTTCTGATGTAAAGAAGTTGATTCCTTTTGAGATTTCAACGCAGCTGATGGACGATTGACGTTTATTAAGGGTCTTCGGCGAGAATGGCTTCTATCGATCAGGACCGTTTTAACTCTGTCCGTCTCTGAACCGATTACCGACCGACGTAGTATGTTGTTCAGACAACTGACCCTCCTCAACTGACCCACGTCTATTCGCCTGGCAGACGAGTACAAAAGACACACACTCATCATCCAAAAAGCAGAAGCGATCCAAGCAAAAAGGGTTCTGGACAAACAATGGCCGGCCAGTGGTGGTGCTCCGACGATGGTATTCGTAATGCAACCCTAATGAGCCGGATTTATGATGGAACTTTGAAGTGCATTGGATGCCTTTTGTGTGGCGCAACTCTGCCAGCAAGCAACACTTTACATCATGGTTTGATGTCGAAGTCACGTTCTTCGGTTTACCGTCTTAATCGGCAGGTCAATGTTCTGATTGTTGCGCGTGACAAGAAGCAGCTGGGAGCGAGCGTCCTATCGACATCAGGCAGCTCGCAGCTCCCTCGAAGTTTAGTGACAGATTCTGGCTGGCAGCCGGTTGTGGAAGCCGGTCCTGGAAGCGTGGCGATTCGTGGACAATCGGACGATGGTGGTTGGCTGGCGTTTATTAAGAATCATTACGTTATAATGTGACCATAAAGTTGGAAGAAGACGAAGAACTTGAAGAAGTCTCGGACTGTGGCGCGTCCCGCCTGGCAATCTTCTTCAGATTAGTTACGACTTCGCACAGAACTATAAAAGTTTCATTTTATCTAAACTTTCAGACACGTTTATTTCGGTGGCAACGTCAATTCAAATGCTTTCATCGTCCGAAGTGGTGGTGGCTCGCTTAATAACTCCAATTATGTTGTATGTGGAGCTGCGTGGAAGCAAACAAGAGGGCTCTCGAAGAGATAACAGCAATCGTTCCTCCCAGAAGAGGGGGCCGGGAGGGGGGAGGGGCTGAGATAAACATTGCTTGCAGATGGCAACACATGCAACATTATATTGATATCGTATTGTGATATCTTTCTTCTTTAAATACTCGAAAAATTCTTTGTTGTAATTCGAAAGTGGTAAAGTATAAACAACATTTGTAAATCCATTCAAACTCGATGAAATTCTAACACAAAAAGACAAAATTTACACGTGCTTCAGTTTTCGGGTTCGGTTATTCTTAAAGTTGTTTATTATTTTCTAAGAAATTTTAGGAATTTCAAGAAATGAGTTTAGAAAGTAATTCTATAATATTTTGCTTTTATATCTTCACTTTGTTCTTCGATTTGTAACGGTACTGAAAAAGGCGTGGTAGATAGCGAAGAATGTATATTGTATATTAGTATATACTGTCTGAGTGTATATACTGCCTGTTTGTGGCCAGACTAGACGATTACAGAATAGACAGAGTGACTCAGACTGAAATATACTCCCACAAATGGGTGTGGTCCGCACACTTGTGTGGAAAGACCACTATTACAGGAAAACAAGTAGAAGCATCATTACAAAATCCAACATGAATATTGTCCCTCATTTAGATCGCTTTGATCTCGAAAGTGGAGACAATCGGACCACTGTCACGCCTACTTTTTAATTAAATGTTAATGCGTCTGATTTGAGAGCTGAATTCAGCGAGTAGGTCAGATCTAAAGTTGCAATCCTCTTCCTGGAAATAAACCGTGTAGGGTTTACTGGGTTACCAGTTTAATCAATTATCAATCAACATCAATTAATTTTTGTTCCATCTGTGACCTAATCCATTTACGTGACCTCATCCACATATTAATAAATAATAATACATAAAATACATATTCAATGCAACTTTTCTCGGCAATTCTCAGGTTAAGTGTAAACTTAACCACAGTCAGTGCTTCCATGAGTACACTGTGCGCGGTGTGTGTCTTCGCTATAAAAAGTATGCTGTGCAAAGTTTAGCAAGGAGTGGAAGCACTCTATTGAGTTTCAGTTTTGGCGTTCCTAAAATAAACAACAACCACAATTCTGTTTTAGCTTTATTTTATTTCTATTTACATACATTCATATAATAATATTATTTGTTATTATAATATTATATAGCAATATATTTTATAGCAATATAAAAGGCTTCAATCCCACCGTCAGTATTTAAATATAATTATTTACGTAATTAGAATTTTTGGATTTTGTTAATTATTTCTAATATTATTAAGTTTAAAATAGCACGGAACACGTGGTGAATCATTCAGATGATTCAATCGCAAAAGCAAATCATTCACAAAAGTGCATCCACTCTTTGAGTGGCTCAAAGAGCCTTTTTTTGATTCGCAAAAGTTCCAAAAATTCCAGTGAAACACTTCGGAACATTCATTTACTTCGGAAGTGAATGATTTTACTGGTTCGGCGAGCCTGGGCAGTAAAATGTTCACTTGCCCAGCTTGGCCGGCCAGTAAATTCCTATAGAGATTGTATGGAGGTAATGTTGTCTAGTTAATTACTGATACCTTCTGTGAGGGGATCAAGAAACGGAAGAAGAGAAACGTAGTTTGCCGAACGCGTGTTCATATTTTCTCTCACTCTGGCCAACATTTGGATATTCAGTGCATTTCATACACACCCAGTGTGTAGCCACCGAACGTATCAGCATACCATTAATGAAACCGCTCGAAAGATACTACGTCTAGTCAGGCCTAATGTTCGTCCACGTCTTCAGTGTGAGAAAGGAATATAAGTGGAACCGTTAGAAACGGTAAACCATTTTGGTTTTTTTCAACATCGCCACTTCAAAATTATGTTGTGACTATGACTGTCCAACCACAACGCAACGATGCGACGTCGCAAACGATAACGATTTCACTCTCTCGAAATCTTCGAATGAGTGACATATGTCGTCATAAATTATTTACATTTTATTTTAAATAAAAATAATTTGAATAATTTCCTTGTTTGACAATTCGTTTGTCAAATTTATTTACATTTTTTGGGGAATTTGAAGAATTTCATCGAAAAGTAGGGCATACTGTTTATCAAAAAATGAGAAAATCGGAAGAAGTTGTCAGAAAATTAGAAAATTTTATGACGACGTGAGAGAGCTCAACGACGTGTTCCATTCCATTTTTCTATAGGAACATCGCAATCGATTGCGACGTCGTTGCGTTGTGGTTGGACAGTGATACCAACGGACAGGGATACCAACGACACAGCTTTATTATTTATTATTCCTTTGGTTTTTAAGTAAGCATTACTAGAAAAACTGCTTTGTTGCGATTTCTTAGCGGTTTGCATATATTAAAAAGTAATGTAAACTTATTTGTATTTGTAATTTTTCATTTCTTGTTTGTTTAAATTGAAATGAGTTATGGTGATGTGTTTCTTCTACGCATGCATAATGTATTGTAATTCAGGTTATGTTTACTACGTTATAAGAATATATTTCATCTATTTTATTTGCTAAACACTTGACTAGCGAGCAGCCAGCTGACGTGAGCGAGTTTCTGCCCGTACGAATTACGCTATTGAGGTAGCCGCGGTTGATTCATAGTATTTCTTCTTTCCACAAACATAATCTTCGCTAATTTTGTACTCTGTTAAGGTTTGTGAAATGATAAAACGAAAGCAATCAAACGAAGGAGAACAGCGGAAGAGATGCAACTCAGGTTCCGGGGGAAAACAAAACTCTTTTATTCTCTTAACGAAATCATATATAAATTATATAAAACTTAAATGTAAACCATAAACAAATAATGAGAAGCATTGAATACAGGTCAGGATCAAGCGATACTTTCTTTTGTGCTTTAAACATCTGCTTAATTTGCTAGTTTAGTAGTAAAGATTATTATCTTCAATACCCGCTGAGGTATTAGTTTGCATTTAAAATTTGAGGCCGACTTGGACCTCGTTCATGATGTTGGCCGACTTCTGCAGCTGCTCGACCTCGACAGGTGTCAGGATCTGCTTGACGACCGAAGTGACGCCGTTCGCATTCAGCACGCAGGGCAGCGACAGGAAGACATCCTTGTCGATGCCGTGTTCACCCTGTTCGAAGAGAAGAGCAACCGAAAGATTCGTTTAGCACAAGTTTCGGGGACATGAACCTTGCTTCACAGTGTACTCACCATGACGGAGGTCGACACAGCAACCACGCTGCTGGTGTTGCGCAAGATGGCCGAAGCCAAAGCAGCTACACTCAGGCCAATGGCCCAGGAGGTGTAGCCCTTGAGCTTAATAACCTCATATGCTGAGTCGACGACCTGCTTGTGCAGCAGATTCCACTTCTCCGGGTCTTCGCCGGTGCCGAGGGTTGGATTCAATTCGCGCAGACGCACGCCGGCGATGTTGACGCCCGACCACACCGGCACCGAGCTGTCGCCGTGCTCGCCGATAATCCAGCCGTGGCACGAAGTGGGCGCCACGCCCAAGCGCTGTGACATCAGGAAACGGAAACGCGACGAATCCAAGTTGGTGCCGCTGCCGATGACGCGGTTCTTCGGCAGGCCGGAGAGCTTCCAGGCCACGTAGGTCATGATGTCGACGGGGTTGGAGACCATCAGCAGAATGGTGTCGGGCGAGTGCTCGACCAGCTTGGGAATGATATGCTTGAGGATGTCGGTGTTGCGCTGCACCAGCGACAGGCGCGTCTCGCCCTCCTTCTGGCGCACGCCGGCGGTCACAATGCACAAGCGCGAGCCGGCCGATTCAGCATAATCGGTGCTGGCGGTGATTTTGGGGTTCTTCAGGAAGTTGGAGCCGTGCTGCAGGTCGAGCATCTCGCCCATCAGCTTGTCCTCGCACACGTCCATCAGACAGACCTCGTTGGAGACGTTCTGGGCCAGGATGCTGAAGGCGCACGCCATGCCCACCTGGCCGATGCCGACGATGGTGATTTTGTTGCCGGCCGAGGGCAGCACTTCGGCGACCGGAGACATGAGACTCTGCTTGACGGTGGTCATTCTTCTGCAACAACAAAGAATGGTGAAAGAGGAGTTAAAAGAGCGATCAAAATGAAAACTCAACGATTGATTGTATTGAAATTCGTAGTGAATATTGAAAAATAAAACTATGAGCATCTATGAAATCGAAATCTATGCTGTGTTGTAGTTATTTTTGTTGTTGTTGTTATCGTATTTGTGTCTTCTGGTGCGGCCTTCAATTTGAAACAATTGCCAAAATATTAGCTTAACCCTTGCATAGCCTTGGCTTACTTGTTTCCAAAATCCAAAAACTGCTGCGAGTAGATACGAAATATTTAAAAATATATGCGTGCAACCTTCATGAAGGTCAGGTTAATAAAAGCATCAAGTGGCGTCGTCGTCGTCGACACACGCAAATGTACACAAATAAACGGGAGAACAGCGAAAAGTCAAATTTTTGTAGGTATCTTAAAAACTTATTTCGCTGCAAGCGCTGAGCAGCATTCATATCGTCGCCCCCCTCCAGCTCCCTCCCCGCCCCCCACACGTTCGCAACACACCAACCATCGGTTAACTTTTTCGCTATCTCACTCACAGCGTCTCTTGGAATGAAAGGTAGATTATTTTGGAACGGGAAACATTGTAATTTCTATTCATTTGCTACGGGTTGTGGTTGCGGTACTCTGTTGTTGGCATTCATTTCTGATGTCTCGCAAAGAGTGTTGTATGTACTTTTATCAAATGCTTCGTGTTGTTGCTGTTTTCATTGCTATTTTTACATTGTGGCAGATGTTGAGGGACCCCGACCCAACTGAAGTCAATGATTTAAAGGGTGGGCCATCGGCTGGTTTCTATTTGAAATAAGTAACTAATTTAAAAATAATTGAATTAATTAAGTGATTATTTTAAATTACATTAAGAAATAAAAAAAAACCAGCCGATGGCTCACCATTTACATATATGTGAATTGATCAAGCGTAACAGATTTTATTTTGCTTTCTGGGATTGTTTTTTGCATTTCAAACGCAAAAACAAATTAATCAAAAAATAAAATCATTAAAAAGTACATAAATAGCAATTAAAAGCTGGAGAGAGGACAACAGGCGGAGAGAGAGAGGGAGAGAAAGAGACGAACATTAGAGTACTCGAGGAACCGGTTGAGTGATGATCTGTCATCGAATTTTTGCCGCTTTTATTGTTTAAATGAGTCAGTAAGATGAAAAAAAATAGAAAAAATATATGTACATACAAGATACATACAATATACATACATATATACATACATATATAGAAGTTGTATATAAATTCGATATGGAATTTGAGCTTCGATTCAAAAGTGAGACGATTGCTTGTTTATAAAATTGTAATTCATCTCAGTTTCAATTCATCTCAGTTTCAATTCATCTCAGTTTCAATTTCAATTCATCTCAGTTTCAATTCATCTCAGTTTTAATAAAAGACTAATTTTAGTCCACTCCCTCTTTTCGGTCACTATTGATGTATACTACTTTATAGCATTTCAGTTGAGTAGGTCATTAAAAAATAATACAAAATATTTGCGAATTATAAATCATAATCTAATCGAAGTGACGCTGTTCAGAGACGAACCACGACAGAACCTTTAATATTCCCGTATCTCGTATCTTATCGCATTGTATTTTCTATTTACTGGCATCGCGTCGTGTTCACGTAACACGCTTCGTCAAGTTCACTTCCAATTAATACAATATTATATTTAATTTGTGCTGATGTCATTGTTGTCTCCATTCATGAAATATCTCTAACGTTTAATAGCGTATTTTTTGCAATTAGTTCTATTAGTCACTATTATTGTATCAATTAAAATCACATAAACGTCTATTTGAGCCCCAGTTGAGTCAAGAATTACGGATTCTATTCGAGCAGTAAATTCGGTGATGGTAGAGATAATATTTCACTACATTCATTATGCATTATAACTTTATAAGCACCACAGATTCCTCTTTTCATTTCATACGGATTAATATATCTATATAAAGAGTAAATAGAATAGAATCGAAGAGAAAACAATAGAAGAGAAAAGAATAGAAAACAATAGAGGAGAAAAGAATAGAATAGAAGAGAAAAGAATAGAATAGAATAGAAAACAATAGAAAAGAAAAGAAAAAAAAATAGAATAGAATAGAAAAGAATAATATAATAAACATTAAAATAATCAGTATAATATGGAATAATAAAATAAAGAATAATAAATTAATTAAAATAATTAATAATAATATAACAGAGATTAATCGAATAAAGAAGAATATATTGTAAGCTGCTTTAAAAGGCTTTAAGGTTTCAGTAACCTTAAATTTAAAGTGACAATAAACGTTATAACTTCTTTTAAATTATTATTAAAAGGAATCAAAAATTGTCTCTGGTTCACTTTACGTTCATATTTTAATGCATTTCTTTCCATATTTAATAAGTTCATAGTTCAAACATGATAATAACTAAATATAGTAACTCTATTAGTGATAATAACTATTTATTTGTATATAAATAATATAATAGAATAACTAAAGAAGTACAGAGGTTAAAAATCAAAATTATTACAAGTTTTATAGAATTCTTTTGTCCCAATCTTGTGCTAAAAACACAAAAATTAGTGTTCAGTTATGTTCTTTAATTTATATTAAAATAGTTATAATTATTTAGGTTTTCAGTTAATATCAATGAAGGTTTTCATTGATTTCAATGTACAATTTGTGGGCCAACGACTGTCTTACTTTTGAATTAAAATAATCGTTTTAAGAATAATTAAATTAAGCAAAGAAGTAAGTTAAATTAATTTAAATAATGAATTTAAATTGTATTGAGAAAGAAACCAGCCAATGGCCCACCTTTTATATTGTATCTGATTACTTATTGATTTCGAATTTAGGCTACATCAAGAATAAATGTCCCAAATGTCATCTCCTGATTAATAATGTGTCGTGATTATGGTGCAGATGGACGTACACCCCTCGCAACAACCACCCTTGCAACAACCACCCTCGCTGCAACCACCCTTCGTAGAGCCTCCCCTCGTAGAGCCACCCTAAACTATGCAAGCCACTGAACACTTAAAGTGTGACGTACATCATGACGTTAAGCTGTGCATTCAACTCTGGAATTTCTACTCTGGAATTCGACTCTGGAATTTATGAGCATTTGTATGTGCGCCGCGTCGATGCCTCCTTCCCGCAGTTTGTCCTTCAGGGTTCGTTTTCAAAGTCAAACTCACGCTGCCACCGAACAGGAACCGGCTTCCGAAAAGCAACCCGTAAATACACCCCCGAAAGAAGATAGACAAAAATTAACAGCCAGGAAGAATGCACCGGATGTTGGTTTGACACCCCCCTCCATCCCCCGTGAATTCCTGGTGGTGCGCATGACCCATTGAAAAGTGTAAGTTGAGGAGGAGGGCGGAGGGGGGCGGGAGTGACCACGAAACAGAGGCAGAGGCAGAGGCAGAGGTTAAGAGAAAGTGCACAAGGTGAACGTCCTGTGAATGAGTTCAGTGGCAGGTGAACACACACACACACACACACACAGACACATCCTTGGCGAAGGAAGAAGGAAGAAGAAGAAAAGTATTAAATTCAAAGAACAACCGAAAGCTAAGCTAACGGTTAACGCTGGATAACGTGGCCAACAGCGTGAAGAGACTGACTGCGGTTTTGACGCAACGCAAGCATGACTTAAGCACGATCCAAGAGCAGAGCTTCCATTATAAATGATGTCGATAAACAGGCGAAAACAAAGTGGAAGTCGTTTATTGTGATCACTGGCGAAATCCGATATGAAGTAATGGGGATCATGACCCTGAGTTAAGCTGCTAGTACACCCCCCAACCCCCCCCTGACATCCACCCCCTCAGCGACCACAACCACAAGCTTAACTACGAGTCATTTGCGGATACATGAAAGCTCATTAAGTAGATTACCCACACAACCCCTAACGCCGCCCCCCCCCCCCCCTCACTCTGGAACTACGCTGTTACGGACACTAACTTCACTGCCAACAGAGAGCCAGCTGCTTCGATCTCGGAGTCGGGTTGAGTTCAGTTGTGGGCCGCATTCTACTCTTAATGATTCTACTCTTTTTTCTTAATGATTCTACTCTTTTTCCCTTAATTCGTTTTTGTGGTAATTTAAGCCAAATAATCACACTAATTAATTTATTATATTTTATCAATTTACTGGGGTTGTTAAAGCGGGGAAAATTCAAAACGGTTCCTTACAAGTTTCCGTATTATTCAAGATTTCCTTGCTTCTATTTTATTCTTCAAATACGATAGTTAAAATTATGATTTCTTGTAATGCTTACAGTTTTCTTTTCTTTTCTTTTCTGTTTTGGGGGGAAAATTAATTCTTTTGTAGCAGCTCAGCACTTGAATAAAAACAATACTTCGCACTAAACGCGTCCGTTCACTCTGGCGGTTCTCAACGAACTGTCTTTGATATACACGAAAAGATTTCACGTTGTGGCGACTGGATATTCAGTGTTTTTTTTTTTTTTGTGCTCACAACTCAGTGAATGTTAACTGCGAATGCTTGCCACTGTGGCTGTGTATTTGTACAGCTAAATGAAGTGAAGCGGCGCACACTCACAGAGTTCACACACGCACACACACCACGACGCTCTCGTTCGCCGCCTGACTCACCGACTGCTTGCTTGGCTGGCAGGACGAATGACGAAATTTCTTGGGATGTGAGAGTTGAGAAGTATTTCGCCCCATTTCAAGCATTTGTCAAGGTGACCTTTTTGCGTGGATTCGCTGTTCGTGTGAGCCAAACAAAACAAAAGAGAAGCCAGCAAAGCAAGACAAGCCAAGCAGCAGAAGAGTTCAGCAGCAGTGGAAAAAAGAAACAGCTTATGGTTGAATTTTGGAGAAATGATCGCCAGCGAGATGATGATGTCGGTTTAGAAGTCACACGCTGCAGTCGGCAGAACTGCAAGTCACTGTAACTTAAAAGGTGGCCGACCGACGTTCCGCGCCATGAAATGTGATGAAATTCGGTGTTCTTTTCTAAATGCTTCTAGAAATTATTCAACTTACTCAAAAGTGAAAATATTACCGATTACCGAAATAGTAACTGATTTTATGAACTCAAACATGCGAGGAAAGAGAGTACAGTTTTGACATTGTTTTCAAAACCGTTTAAATTGGGTTCAAACATGAATTGTAATCAATAATTCGGTGCTTATTTTACTGGTATACGCATGAATTGAAGAAAAGGAGGGCGCTTTTTTATCACACGTGGCATTTTTTGTCATTTTGATACCCTACGAAGGGAATAACGGTATATTAACTTCATTCATTGCATTATTTTACTTGTTTCAGAATATTAAATACTCTCTTGTTCACAATTTAATTCAATACGAAAGCAATTCTTCGAAAACAAACACAAGCGAATCAGTAATGCAAAGAAAAATGAATGTAATCAACATTTTATCTATGTTGGTATTTCTTTTTTATACTTTTATAGCGATTTTACAGTCCATTCAACTGGCTTTTCTTATTTTTGCCCTCTTATTTGAGTTTGAAAAAACGAATATGGTTCATTACAATTTACAGTGTGCGTTGGGTGAGTAGATTCTTAAATCCACACACAAACACACAAACACACACACACACACACACACACCCTAACACACGTGTACCCATTCCGCCAAACAACAATAGATAAGCGCTCACGTGTAGCCATCAATTGTTAGTACTTAAATAACTCCAATCTTTTTATTATATGTACATACTATACTCCCATATTTTGTTGTTGCTTTCGGTTTGTTCGCTTCGCATTTCGTATGCAGCTGGTCACCTTGGCTGCTCACGGCGCGTGCATGATTCATGATGACGGAGTATCTACGACACACAAACGGAGCGGGAGATTCCGCGGCTCTCAATTAACTCGCAGGAATGCCGCGTGAACAACGTCATCCACGTCAGCACGTGATGTGCGATGCGAGTCGAAGAGTAGCGCAGTACGAACGAACGAAGATCAGCGCTTTTATTTATGGCTCCCGGCTGACCAGCTGCAGCAGACGCAGCAGCTGCCTCTGGCCGCAGTTGTGAGTAATCACGAGCGGAATACGAATGTAATTCTGTGTAAATGCGGAGAGCCAGCCACCGCCTCCCTGCCCCCTTCCTTCCTCCTCGCCCATCTACCGATATAATCCTCCATAACAAATCACTTCCCCTCAGTGAATGTGATTTCATCATTAATTGAAATCGGGTTTCGCCGTTATACTTGCTATTTTTTTTTTTGCTCCACTCGAGGTGGGTGTTTTTTTTTTTTTATAGAGTGAAAAATTGTCGAAGGTCTTCAACAGTGTTGATCATTGAAGAAGTGAGTCTGATAGTAAACCAAATAAAATAGAATGAACTGAAAAAGATTTCACAACAAATTAAGTAAACAACAAAAAGTTGAATGAAGTTGAAGCAGGTGAGATTTTTTGAAATATCTGTGGACTCTCTCTACGAACTAAAGTCAAATTAAATTCCCGGAAATCTAACGGGGGAGCAAGTACACTCTCCCAGCGAGAGTGACGTCACATAACTAATAATATACACAAATGAAAAAATACGAGCAGCCAAAACAATGGATTTTATTTTTAAATTGAGACCTTTTTAAGACTATATGACGTTGAAATGTTAGAAACTCGAATCTAACGGTCTGATTTTGTCGTTGCTTTTGTCATTTTTGGCGCTGATTACAACTAAAACAAAAACTTCTTCTGCTCTCGTATAGTTATCGAGTTATACCCCGTCGAAGTTCGAAATTCTTACCATTATGTCTCCTAGACTATTAAAGATATCCGGATAGAATGCCTACCATTACAAAGCCTACCATGCCTACCATTTCATTAAATGAAAAATACCTTTCATTTATGTTAAATAAAATTTTGTTGGAAATTCATTACTTTAAGAGAAAACCCAGTTTTTATAAAATTAAAGTTAAGTTCGAGTAAAGTCTTTTTTTTTCCTAAGAAAAATGTATAATCAACTCATATAATTTTCTCAATGTTAAGAAAGTAGAGCCAATTAGCTTTCTAAGCTTTTATATTGAAAAGATTTCTTTCTGCGATGAGATAATAAAGCTGCCATAATAAATTTTCGCAATTTCAAGTTTAATTTTAATTATTGAAGTTATTGAGAACTTATGTAAATTAACTGGATTTCTATTTATTACATTTCATTGCACTTTAGTTTGTAATCGTATTTATCATTGGCCTCAATCGACTTCAATCATGAAACCTTTCGCTACCATCGATTTGTTTACCGAGTTCAGCAACAGCAACAACAACAATAACAACAACAACCAGTGCACATGAGCGCCTGCTTGAAATAATAATTACAACAAGTTTCGGTTTTGTTGCTTTTTCTTGCCGAAGTGATGCGGTGCGAAGTGATGCACGAGTTCAACGGCGGCACGTTTACCAGGCCGTGCTATAAAAATGCGGCCAACCCAAAAAGGCTGCCAACCTTCTTTTCTTCTTTGCGCTCGTTTGTGCAGCCGGGTGACTGATGGTTGCCATTCACTTCCAAGTGCGAACAACAAACAACAAGTGAAAGTTGCTTAACCCTTTCATAGCCGGAAGCAAAATAAGCACCTAAGCAATATAGAGTGATAAATAAAAGAGTAAAGAATAACATTTCATTTATTTCTTCAACACAGAACTGAGAGTATTTAAGATCGTAAAAGGAACATCGGCAACATCAGGGTTAAGGGGACAAGGTGAAGCATGGAGACAACGTCATTGGATCCACCCATTCGACGTCAGAATTTCAATTTCGCTTGAACATCGTCAATGATTTTGGCTGAATGGTGGAGTTGCTCGAGCTCGATGGGTGTCAGCATCTGCTTGACGATGGCGGTGACGCCGTTCGCACTCAAGAGGCAGGGCAGCGACAGGAAGACGTCCTTGTCGATTTCGTGTTGACACTGTTTTGAAGTGAAGAGACACGTTTTGATCGGGCTCCAAGTACTCGCAATCGTGGATACTTACGAGGACGGATGTTGTGATAGCGACCACTTTTCTGTTGTTGCGTAATATGGCCGAAGTCAGGGCAGCTGCGGACAGTCCGATAGCCCACGACGTGTAACCCTTCAGTTTGATGACCTCATAAGCCGCGCCCACCACTTTTTTGTGAAGTTCGTCCCATTTCTCCGGATCCTTTTCGGTGCCAATGGCTGGGTTCAAGTCACGCAAGAAGACGCCGGCGACGTTGACGCCCGACCACACCGGCACCGAGCTGTCGCCGTGCTCGCCGATAATCCAGCCGTGGCACGAAGTGGGCGCCACGCCCAAACGCTGTGACAACAAGAAACGGAAACGCGACGAATCCAAGTTGGTGCCACTACCGATAACGCGGTGCTTCGGCAGGCCGGAGAGCTTCCAGGTCACGTAGGTCAGGATGTCGACGGGGTTGGTGACCATCAGCAGAATGGTGTCGGGCGAGTGCTCGACCAGTTTGGGAATGATGCCCTTGAGCACATCGGTGTTGCGCTGGAGCAGCGACAGCCGATCCTCGCCTGGTTGCTGTGCAGCTCCGGCGGCCACGATGCACACCCGCGAACCGGCCGTTTGTACATAATCAGTGCAGCTGGTAATCTTGGGGTTGTTCATAAAGTTGGCGCCGTGTTTTAAGTCTAGCGCCTCACCCACCAACTTGTTTGGGTTCTTATCCACGAGACAGATTTCACTGGTGATGTTCCCGACCAGGATGCTGATGGCACACGCCATGCCCACTGCACCGACGCCAACGATGGTGACTTTGTTTCCGGCAGAGGGCAGGTCATCGGCTACGGGGGTCAACAAACCCTCGAGCACCGTGGACATTTTTCTGTAAAGCAAAGAGAAAAAAATTAAAATAAAATATTTATCGTTTATAAATTATTAATAAATACAATTATAAAGATGTTTTGTATATATATATTTTGTTTTGCGAATTGAGTTACAGTTGGACCACAATTATCTGGACTTTCTATCAACCCGGTACATCTGTTGACTTCTATTTATCGTGAATTCCCTCTATCAGTAAAACATTGTGTGTCTTCCCACGCAACACGGATAATCGAGGTTCAACTGTATATGAATAAATGTTTTGGCTGGCCACCGCCAGATCGTCGGCCATCTCATATTATTTGTCTGTGGCATGAGTTTGCTACTGACTGTTAGATGGCGCTGAACATGGGGCCAAAAATTAATTATTTCTTAATTAACTTGTAACAACCACAGAATCAAATAAAAATAATATATACATATATATAATATGTACATATATAAACAATCATAATAAAATGACAAGCAAAATTTTTCCTGTTGGGGACGACGGCTTTTCTCGGCGATTTTCAGACAAACAACCTTCGCTACTGTCCGTTAGATGGCACGCGCAAATCATTGCAAACAAGAACTGCATTTAAGTCGAGGCTGCAACCGTCGCGTCATGCTTAAAGCATTAACCACAACCAAGGCTACAGGCTACAAGATACAAGCGGCATCTGTCAAAATTACATTGGCCCTTATGGGGAACAAGAAAAAAAACATTGATTTCCAGTGCCGCTACGCATCTTGCAGCTAGCCGCTAGGCTTCACGCCGCTTGCAGTCGATCGAGTTCTATTTTTCTCTGGCGGCGTAGTTATGCTTCTTCTTCTTTTGTGTTTGTTTACGTTTTACATATAAAAATATTTGCGTTTTGACATTTGCTGCTGGCTTTACGCCGCTATCACTGGAAGCACTGAGGTTAGTGCTGGAAGTTAGCTACTTTTGCAGTTAGTATCTTGTAGCCTGTAGCCTTGGTTGTGGTTAATGCTTCACTCGAAAATGCATTCATTCATCCACGCACTCACTCCTTCCGTCTTTAAGAGATAACAAATTCCGGCCGAACTCTCCAAACGCAACTGTCAACAACTAATAAAAGATGTCGGGATGCTACAGCAGCAGCATTTGCGCGGGATTCGCTGCCAGAAACTGTAAATCATGTTCATCGGTGTTGCTGCCGCTGCCGCTGCTGCTCCGGTGGCTGGGTTACGTAATAAATTTCGAAATTTCGACGTTCGGCGATCGCTTTAACCGATCTGGTTGCATTCTTCACGCAACACACAATCGCCACGCTGCTGTGCGTGTGCTGCAATCGCAGTGCAAATGGCAGATTCCAGCACCTGAAGTGGCGTTATCACTGTGCAAGGATCTGATTGCGCGATGCTTCCAGAACAGCGTTCAGTAGACGCAAACGAGTCCACGAGTGACGTCTGCACGCAGCCTTCCACGATGAGTAGTGGAAGCTTCCACCCCTCCCCCCCCCCCCTCCCGTCTCTGGATCTATTAAAGGAGGAACTCTTGTGTTTAAATGGCAACCGACAGGCGACCACAAGGACGCGCAGCCCCCGAGGCGCTGTTGCTCTGGATGCGGCTAATGATGATGTCGTCTGATTTTGCTGCGGAGCTGCATTAATATGCAAAGATTGCATTTATATGGTAATTCACAGCGTAGTCGCTTCGTATTTCTGCATGAAACCAACAGCAGCCGTAGCAGCAGCGCCATCTGTCGATAGATAGTCAATGTTGGCGACGGCGACGACAAGAAACTATGAAGACGTCGACAGCGACAGCGAAACGCAAGATGATCGTATCTCAAAACGAAATCTGGTATTTTTGCTGTTTCGTTGATTTCGCTGTTGTTGTTGTTGTTGTTGTTTGGGCATATTTTCCAAAGTTTACTCTACTAGAATTAATTGCATGGCACGCTGTCTGTTTTCCTCCTCGGCTTCATTGGAATTTCAACACTTTGGCACCGCGGGCAGGCGCAGCGTCAGGGTGGGAGTTTTGCTCATTCGGTGCGCATTCGATTGCTGCTGGTAACACCTTTTAACATTCAAGGAGGCGTGGCAGTCAGCTAGTGTATCAGCGGCGGACAGACATTCAACTGCATTTAATTTGTGTTAAACACTCAAACAGCATAAAAACACGTATTAAGCATTTAATCATCATCAAGCTGAATTAATGTAGTTTTTAATTCCTCTTCGTTGAGTTTTTCTGCCAATTTTTAAGGGATTCTCTTTGCTGCTGTAGTTTTGGAAATATTTTGCTTCAAAAGAATACCAAAAGTTTTGCAGAATTTTTTTCCAGAACGTTTAAAGAATATTTTGCCGCCCTTTTTTACAAAGTAGTTTATTTAAAATGTGTCTTACTTCATTTTAACTACAATAGTTTAGAGAATAATTAAGATTTTTGAGATAACATCTTTTTTAAGGCAACAAAATATCGTAACAATCAACTGCAGCCGTTAAACTGGGCTTCATTATATTCCAGTTGTTGTCTGTAGAGGGGGAGAGCGGGGGTTTGAAGCCCTCCCTGACCGTGCATAAAGATTTGTGTTTTGCCAGTTGTTGTTGTGTTGTTGTTGTTGTTATTGTTACTGCAGCAGTTTAACTGCAATAATTAAGTTGTAAAAATGCTGCACGTAAATTTTTCAAGTAGCTGCTGCTGCTGTGGTTTTAATTCTATTCTTATGTTTCACCACAGAATAAACAGTATACAGAATGCGCATGTCGCCCAACGAAGCAATCTGAATTATTGGTGCGGGCCGAAAGCAATAGGGGGATAACAAAATTTGGTTAACAGAGCTTTGTCGCTGTTAATTTGTCGGGCGACGAAGTTCTCTGCTGTTATTAGTTAGGCAAGTTTCATCAAAAGAGCGAGTTCAGTGCACACTCTACCAACAAACACACATGATATGAGAGTGCTGTTTCTCTTGTTCACGTTCGTTCGAAGATCTTTCCGAATGAGTATGAAGGGATCGGAAGATCGACTTTGTTTCTTTTATTTTGCACTAACAATGCTAGCGAATATGCGTAAGAAGAGATAATCGATGCAGAACTCGTATGTCAAGTAAAGTGTGAAAGAAAGAATCGATCAATTTATGGTGTACAGCGGGCGATGAGAAGAACGGTGCGATTCGTCTTCTTTTGTTTCTCTTAAAACAACAAACCATGTGTCGTCCGTCCGTCTGCGTGTTTTCAATTTTGCATTTTATGGTTTTTGGAAGAAATTTTGCTTTTCGTAACTTTGTTCTGCTTCTTGTACGATGCCCAAGCTTTGTAAAGCGCTGGCACGATCTACGTTGCGAGCATAGTGTGCTGTTGAAGAATTTGAATAGACAGATGATCTACTTTAGTCGGCATATCAGCACATTGAATACGTTATACGAGTAACATTAAAAAGGGTTACTGGAACCTTGTTATAGGGTTAAACGAATGTTTTTTAAGAATTTGAAATAACACGTGATAGAAAGAAAATATATTTCCTTTTATAAACATTTTTTTTAACAATTTATAGATTATCAATATTCTATGCATTTTTCTTATGATTTCTTCTTTTTTTACACAGTAGTTTTGTTTTAGAAAACGAAAAAAGTGCTAGTCGACAATTTTTTAGGAGTTTGATATGCCTGCGAAACACATTCCTACATCTTCCTTGTACAAACATATGTATTGTACGGGTATGTGTGTACATATTTATAGTACAATAGAAATGCTGTAGGCAAAAGTCGTCTGAGCAACGATGATACCGAATGATGACGAAGTTGCCGTCGGGAAATGTTGATCAGCTCACTCGGTTCTGTTAGAAACACCAAACGAGTTGAACTTTACAGAAACAAAGGCTGTTAAATGCTGGTCGTAATATTATTAACAGCGGACGTAATGTTAAGTTAACAGTGGTCGTAATATTGCGACCACGGAACAAAATTTTTTTTGTATGAGATGCGCATTCTGTATACTGTTTGTTCTGTGGTTTCACGCAGCACACAACAAGAACAACACCAACAACAACAACACACACACACACACACACTCACAGGCAGAACCCAACAGCGAGCGGCTGGTTGCATCCCAGCAAAAATTTTTCAACATTTCGGAATGGCTTAGTTTCATCACTGATTCCATAATGCATTACCAAAATGCTAATGGCTATTCTTCATATTCTTCTATGGATTCCACAGAATGCAATAAGAAGCTCTCATAAGCTTTCTCTTTCTTTCTTATAAAGAATGCAGAGACAAATGGAAAAATTGAAAAATATAAAAATAAGACGCATATTTTTATGGAAAAATGGATATAAAATATAAAATATAAAAATAAGACGCATATTTTTATTCAAAGCAAAGATTTTATGCAGAACAAATACGTCCGCGGTGGCGCAGAAGATAAAGTGTTTGCCTTACAATCTTGAGGACGTGGTTCAAATCCCGCTGAGCATGGATGTTCTAATATAAGTTGAAGTTGCTAGTTTCGAATAAATAAATTTGTAAATAAATAAAATATGTAGAATGGTACAAATGTGTATCGAAATGTACAAAAATGTACCGAATAACCTTATTTTATTTATTTTTAATTCTTCTAGAAGTAGTTATATAATCGATGAATGGAAGCCATTATAGAATCTAATCCAAATCTCTTAATTGTAATGCACTACCTCCAATGACATGCCTATGTAAAAAGAATGGGTTCTAGAATCTAGAAAGGAATCGATTGCCAGCGTCTCTCTGGATTCCGCTCTCGATTCCAAAGGAAGCTCGATTTTTGCTGGGATGCTGGAGATGAGCTGAGCTACCAGTCGCGTCCTTGAGTCACCGATACACTGACTGCTTAAGGTATCTCTTACAACTTTCAGATTCTTATCGGCATCGTAATATTTTTGGCCGGTCGGCTGCAAGGTTTATAAAAAGAAGGTTACGCCACGCGCAGGTCCGTTAGTTTTTTTCGTTTGACAGGGACGTCAAATGACGTCAATAAGTATTTGTATTGACATTTTCTTTCGAGGTGCCTGCACACCGATTATAGCAATAATTTTGGAAGTAAATGTTTGTGATTGAATAATACCAACAATGAAGTGCTCCGTGAATTTTTGCAATAATGTTAAAGGAAAAGTTAGTGGTAAGAGTTTCTTCAGCTTTCCATCAGATGTTGGGTTATCAAAAATCTGGTCGGAGTTTTGCCAGCGAAAAAAAGAATTCAACACCAAACATGCAGGATCTGTGAGGATCATTTTAATGTAAATTGCTTTGACAACGAGTTGCAAATTAATATGGGTAAGTAATTTTATTAGTTTTCTTTAACTTTTAATTTATATAACGTGAACAAAATTAGGTTATGCTAAACGTAAAGTGCTAAAACATGGGAGTATTCCAACGATAATCTCCAAACAAGTGGCATCAGAACAACAGGAACTTTGCGCAGAGGACGAAGACAAGGAAAATGCAATTGTTGACTTCGACATTACTGACAAACAAATGCAAAATATATGCTCTGAAGTGCATGTTTCCTGATTTACAAAGTCGATTTGGGATAAAGTATATATTGACCTACCATTTAAATCAAGATATATTGGAAAACTTTTTTGGAGTTATGCGAGCTAAAGGCGGTCTGTATGATCATCCGGATCGACAGGCATTCAAGTACCGCGTCAGGGCTTATTAGTATTTTAGAAATACATACTTATTGACGTAGATGCGCAGAACGAGACCACTTTTCTTTGTTTACTGGCGTAACCTTCTATTCTATAAACCTTGGGTCGGCTGTAGTTTTGCGTGCAGCGGCGAGGCGAAGGCGACTGGCGATCATCGCCAAGGCGAAAAACATGCCTCTTCTTCTTCTTCGTGTTTAGTACTCATGCAATGAAGTTGATGTGATGTTGCAGTCTCTCGCTGTCTCTCTCTCTCACTCGCACTGTCGTTAAGTTGGAGTTGTTTTCTCATGTTAAACATTCGCAATTGCGACTGCTGCGCTCGTGTGGCCGAGTTACACAATCGAATTGCTTTGTTCGGGTACTCTGACATGTCAACATGCCGTTAGTTGCAGTTGCTTCCTGATCCTTGCGCAACCTGTGCAACCCGAACAGTTGAAAGCTGCTCCTTGTTGAGTCGTCAACATGCACAACTGAAGCATAAACAACTAAACTAACGACAGCAACAGCAACAACAACAACAGCAATAGCAATATAAATTGCACACAATAAAAGTTCATCGCAGTCGTTAATTTGCATTCGCATACATTAAATTGTCAAGCGTGGAGCGCATTGAAGTTTATCTCTGTACAGAAATCGTTGGCATCGCTTCCGATTCGTTCTGCAAACACCGCCGACCCCCCCCTGTCCCACGCCCCCCCCTCCCCCCACACCATCTTCCTAAAAGAGCGGGCTCGTCAAGCTGCCCGCCCACGGTTGCACGGCACGGCGCAAGTTATACGAGTTGATAACAATAACTTTCAATTAAACTACAAATCAAACGATTCGGCGCTGGAAACTTAAGAAAGCAACAACAATAGCAACACAGAAATTAGCTGTAGTTTTTAATCCTTGCCACATGCGGTGCGCTGAGGTCCCAAACTCCTGAATTCCAAAGCGAAGTGAACACACACACACGCACACAGGCCAACACAAACCCGTCAAAATTGCGAGAAAATATAACAAAGGCAACAACAACAAATAATTTTTGAATACTTGTTGGTGACATTCAGGTAAATTGTGTTGTTGGAGGCTCCTCTGTTGCCAACTCAAAGCCGGCTGCTGCACCTTGTAGCTGATATCCACCGTACGAAAGAAATGAAAATGAACGCCATTACAACAACAACAATATGGCATCAACAAAAAATATTTACTACGATTATTACAACAAAAACTCGCTTTCGCTTTCGTTTCGTTTTCGGTGACAGCGTCGGGCATCGTCGGTAAACAACAAACGTTGTTGTTGGCCATCGTCGACGTCGCTGCCAGCGTCATAGAGAATAAAAGCATAATATTTTTTTTGACAACGTGTGGAGGGAGGGAGGTACGAACCAACCTCCTTCTAAGTATGTGAAGGGGAACAAGGCTGGAAATGGAGTGGAACAACGAGGGAGAGAAAAGCAGGGAGAGAGTACAAGGATTCGTTGCATTTTGATACGATGCAATTTGATTTCATACCGATTCGATTTCGTTGATTCATTTGTTGTTTTCATCGTTGTTGTTTTTTGTTGATCTTATTATTGTGTTTGTTATTTGTTTTAATTTTCTTATTATTTGTTTATGCGGGTTTTTTGTCTGTGTTTTTGCTGTTGTTGTTGTGTGGTAAGCCGGCTCAAGTGAGCAGCGAACAATGAATTTTGTTTTGCAAGGGAAAACGTAATGGCGGTGCTGTTGTTGTTGTCGCTGTTGTTGTTGTCATTGTCAAAATATTTCGTTAGTGCAATTTATGACTTTCGATGACTTCGGCTTTCGGGATCAGGCAGGTAACAGTTGTTGTTGTTGTTGTCTTGAGCTCACTGACGTTTGCGATGACGTTCGCTGGTTGCAGTTCAAATTCTTGCAGCGTGCAGTTATTTCGGCCCTTTTATTATACTACTTTTAATGTTGGGCGAAACCTACGTGAATCATAAAGTATCGAAAGATCAAAGAAGAAGAGAGATAAAAATAGAAGAATCAATAATTTAATAACAGAATTCTTACTTTACTCTCATCTCAATCGAACAGAGCGTGAGAGAGCGAGTGAGAGCACAATAGTACGCAGTCTTTAATAGTGCAATCATCATCTTCAGTGAATCAGTTTCAAGATTTTTCTTTGCTTTTCTTTTGTTTTCGATCTTTAGCTGATGCAGTGCTAAAGAAGCAATTATAGCATCCTTTGTACACAACATGGCAATAACTACAACAACAACAACAACAGACACCTTCTCGCATGCGGCCAACGAGGAACATTTATTGGAATGTCAAACACGGTTGTTTTTTCACACTCAAATAAACTAAAACCGTGTGTCTGCGACTTGAAAATGGTGCACACAAGCTAGAGCATGGATGTACTTCTCCCTCCTGCCCGTGCCCACACTCTGCCTCATCCACGGCTGCAGACCAACATCGTCATCATCACCATGATCATCATCATCATCATCATCATCTTGGCAATCGGCGGTTTGCGGTCGCGTCCTTTAGTCGGCGTTTAAATTTATTACGTTCAATCTAACACGATTCCTCGCACTTGTTATTTCAATGATTTTTTATTCGTTGCGCTCTTATATGCAAAAACATTGCACTGTGCAGAGCAGCGCATAGCGTCAACCCACAGCATCCACTCGGATCGCAGTTGCAACGGACGCGGACACGGACTCTGGTTGTGGTTCTCTGTGCAGCTAGTGACTGGCTTAATATAAGTATATTTTATAATTTTGCCCAGAAACACACTCCCAAACAAACTCACACACACACACAGTCGTACTCACTGCTAGGCTACCTGGTGCCGAGATCAGTTCCAACGTATGCTTTAACTACTTTTATTTCATTTAAAGAATGTTCAACTCGGAAACATTGAAAGCTTACGGAAATGTGACGGATGCCGGGCGAAGGGAGGGAGGGAGAGGGGGGGGGGGGGGGGAGTTGAATTATGTTTGCTTACTTTTTAATGGTTAATAAAAATTGTAAGAAGAGCGTCTTAGAAACCGCATCGAGGAAGGGGAGGAGGAGGGGAGTCAATTTACGGTCTCTTGTCTCAAATCGATGGAAGTTAGTTTTATCGCATGCTTGTGTAAACCATCTCTAAGCAGGTCACAGCGATTTCGTGTGCTGCACAAGACTCTTTTCAATCACTTTCTTTCCAGTCACTTTCTGCAAAATGAATCTGAAATTTAATGGTTTTTAAATAATTCCTTATTGTGGGCAACAGCCGCTAAATAAAGACAATCTGGCAACACGGTGGAGTTCTGACGTTTGATGCGATTCTTGAAAAGTGAAGTCATTGTAATTTGGAATGTCTTGTAATAATTTTGTACTTATTTTATTCTATTGTTTGTAACTTGATAAAGACAACGACGCTAAAAAACATAATACTTATAATGTTGCAAAGTGTTTCATTTGAGTTTTCGAATACTTTACACAATTCTTTGGTGAACGGTTCGCTTTCCCAGAATCTTTGAAAAGCGCTGGAGCTCTTGCTGAGTCTCCGCTTAAGTGGAAGAATAGAGAGAATAGAAAAGAAAGGAGTGTCTGCAGGCAGAACCTCTGCTTCGAAGACTCATTACAGTAGCTATCAAGTGCCTCGTACGGCGCGATTCGTACCGAGTGAAGAACGGACACTCAAATGAGTTTAATAATTAAAACTATCAATCGTAACTCTAAACTACAATTTTTCACTTATTGTCCTACAATCGTATTGTCCTCCCCTCTCACCACCCAACCACCATCTTCTATCGTTTACCATAATTGAAACTTCTGTAAGTGCTGCCTTCAGTGCTGTTGTCTCTCTCTTTCGCTGGGAGCGGAGATTTATGCCTAACTTGCTGTGATTTCTTGCTGCGGTGAAGCGGCGAAGTGATCCGATGCGATGCGATGGCGATTCGATATCGATACCGATATTCGAACGAGATTTATGCTGCCTCTTGCAGCATTTCTGCATACACTACAACATGCATGTGCGATTATGTAAGCCGGGTATGATCTGTGGGCCGAGAGATCTATAAATCCAATCAGTTAACATTATTTATATCCGTTCGTGGCGCGGCGCGAGTCCGTCCGAAAGAACCGTTTCGATTAATTGTTGCCACTTTTGTTCGTTAGCTGCGGCTGTTGTTGTTGTTGTTGTGGTTGCTGCTGCTCGAAACGAAGTCCGAACCCCGTAGGTTCGGTCCTAAGGCCAAAAAAGTGAATGTCCATGTTTGGTAGCTAGTCGACGGGGCGCTGAGTCATTACGAGTACCTGCTGGAGGAGGCTCGGAAAAGAAATGAAACGAAATGCAATGAAATCTGCATAAAAGCATGCTGTTATGATTGCTGTTGTTGTTGTTGTTGTATAGCTTCTGCCATTTGCTAGTTTTTACTTTGGTTTTATAGCAGCCATCGCTTTCCCCTCCCTCCCCTCCCTTTCCCTCGCTCTCTGATGAGATGGGCGCCAAAATATTCAATTGCAATATCAACAGGCGCCACACTCCGAGCGTCTGCTTCGCTTAAGGCCCGGATCGGCGCGTCGGCGGCTCGACCCGACCCACGGCCATCATGTGTGGCGGCTGAACCCTTTCTTTCTCCTGGTGGCAAACGTCGCTGATGGCCTTATTAAGTTGTTCGGCGGCTCATTGATATTCATAATTGATAAAAACAGCCCAACATTAGAATCAGCCGTGTTGCCGGCTGCAGCTCGAACTCGCAGAAACCAGATCCTGGCTGTGAGCGAAGCTGAGGCTCTGGCAGACCCAAAAACACAATGCGGCAGCCGGCAACAGCAACAACAACGAAGCGAAAAAACATCTTCATTTGGCCACAGCTTTTAGTAGTTGGCGTGGAAACCTTCAGATAGGGTTTCCGGCAGATTAAAATCAAGATATTTTGGGTGAAAAGTAGAAACGAAAGAGCGAAAGAAAGGAGGAGAACGTGGAGGATGGAGAGGGAGGAAGATGGAGGGAGATAGAGCGAAAGAAGGGGGTTTAGAAAAATCATAAACTTCTGTGGATTTGAAACCTCGGCTCGGCGTCTGTTTGGGGACTTGAAAGGGTTGCTTGTTTTAATTTCCAGAGAAAAGAAAAGAGATATGGAGAGAGAGAGAGAGAAGGAGAGTAGAGAGAGCGGGACAGAGAGGAGGAGACAACGCAAGAGCGAAATAAATCGAAACAATGTTCAGTGGCGAGCCAAAAACGAAGTTGACATCGAACAAGCGAACAACAACAACAACAACATTCACAACAACAACAACAGCATTCACAACAAAGTACGCTTTCATGTTGAATCAATGTTTATGCAAATTAGTCATGATCGACGCTTCTGTTTGATGTTGCGATCATGACCGATAAGGATCGTGGACGTCCGATACGAAAACCGATTTGGAAAGTCTGAAAAAAAACCCAACAACGCTTTTTGGGTGCCCGCAGAAGACGAATAAAAAACCATCTCGAGCGGTGGATAAAAAAGGACAATCACAAAAAAGGCGATCTTGTACCACAGAAGAATCCTCTGACAGCTCTTCGGCTGACCTGCTTAACTGCTGCTTTATGCTGAATTCAATTTGAATTAAGCGAAGCGTTTCTTTCGACTTCCACGAATTCGAGAAACTATCGACCAACATAATAGAAATGGCAGCATGGGATCGGTTGATGGATCATTAATAAGCTCCCATCCCCCATCAGGTTGGAGGAGATATCAAAACCCACCACTTTTGTATCTGATCGTCAAGCTTTTATGCCGATTTCTTATCTCTCACATGCTTACTCTCACTCCCTCTCGCTCCCTCTCTGTTCTCTTTCTATGGACTTCATATGGCGATCCTTTCAGAGCCTAGCGTTCGTTTTAAGTGCTCAGGTAGGTGAAAAAAGGGACAAAAGGATTCGGGGCAATATTTATTGTCGCCACGTCTTTGTTGGATGTCACTTAGAGGCCACCATTTTTATTGTCCACCGTAATTGCGCTGGCATTTTATTTCCACCGATAAACATGCTACACTTAAACTCCATGCGAAATTCGCCAAAAGCCCATTTCAGCGATTCCATGCTCCATGCTGGATGCCGGTAACAAGCTCAACAACAACAACAACAACAACAACAACAAAGTAGTCGCAGCACAAAGCAGCAACGCAAATCGATGTGCGCCGCACGATCAGTGGAGATCTTAATGCGATCTAGTAATTTATATGAAGCGCCAGTTGAGAGCGTCGCTTCGCCGATTCGGTGCCGTCCGTTGTGCTGCCCTGCGGCATGGCCGGCAAGGACGGGGCAGGGGGGCGGGTGCTGCCCTTGCCAGATCATTTGCATGAATTGGCGATTATTGTCGATTGCAGTTCGATTCGATGCGATCCGCGCTTGCGATTGGCGATCGCCGCACCGCGATAACGTGCTGTTGTGACTCAGTGTCGCTGGCGCTGAATACGCGACGACACTAGCGTTGTGGGGGCAGTGCGGGGCGGTCCGGGGCGCTAATGCGATGCGTGCAGAAAAGCTTTTAAGGCGACCCACTCCACTCCACTCCACTCCGCTCCACGTGCGTTGATGTTGATGATTGTGCTTAAATTGCGTTTTTATGAGGTCCATGCAAATAAATAACCGGCGGCCACAGTTAAGATTTTTATCGCTGCACAAACAGCAGCAGCAACAAAAACAACAACAACAACAACGGCTGCGGCATCAGCGGGCGAAAGTGTAAAGTAGAAATAAAGTGAATATTTCTTGAGTGAAGAATTTTAATGAGCCATCCACTTGTTTAACTCATCACAGTCGTCGCGTCGCGTCGCGTCGCCTCGAGTCGCCTCTGATCAAACGCGGCCGGCGCTGGTGTTACTGCGGCTGGCTGACTGACTGTCCGACTGTCTGACATTTCGTCCTGTTTTGACTGATATCGCGAACCTTGCAACTCCTTATCTTCGCTGACCCTCGTCAGGTGCTCGTCGCCCCGCCCCTCTTTACCGCAAACGACAGTTTAATTGTCAGCGGCTAAGTGCTTGAGTTGTCAAATAAATTCGCCCTGACTTTTGTATTAAATTGTCAACAGGCGCATCCGTCGCTGTCGGCTGCATCGCTGCGCTTCTTTATTTCGCACGACTGTGAGTGCGTCCTTCTCCGGTGCACATGCGCGAAAGGAACAGCAACAGCGACACCGACACGAACAACAACAACAGCATTACGAACAGCAACAGAAGCAGGAGCTGCTGCAGCGGAGTGCGCTTCGATCGAGCAGCAGGATTTATTGCTGATTTGCATGAGTTGATGCGGCAGCAGTGAGGCCAGGTTGTGGCTGGCGATAGCGTTGACAGCAAACAAGTTCATCACGGCAAGTAAACCGGACAAGTGGCCCCGATTATCAACCATTCTGTGCGTTCGTCCGCGCAGGGGGAGAACCTGTTCCGCACTGGACCCGAAATATGAACGCTGCTTTCACACTTCGCGCTGTTCCCTTGCGTACCAGTTTTTGGATGGGTGTCGGAGGATGCGTGAGGATCGACTCGGATCGTGGAAGGAACACTTCAAAAACGAACTGTGCTCCTTCAGGAACCACAATGTCCTGAAGGAACTACCGAACAACATCAGAGTCTGTGATTCATAGAGTTGCCCAGGTACCTCAGGTTCCGCCTCTAATATTTCGGTCACTTCAATACTCTTAGAAAAGTCTGTCAACATGCGAACATTCTCGTGTCTTTCTTTCGCTGTGGTAATTAAAAATGTTTTCCGACAATTTATAGCTCATTCAGAAGTCCAATTTTTTGGGCCCCGCTGAAGTTTTTAGAAAAGCGATTGAAGTTAGTTGCGAGTTACAAGATAATTCATAAGTTTGTATACATATCCACCGACAGACATGTTTGCATGTTTGTTTGTGCTTAATGCATGTCGAAAATCAGTTTCGCCGCCCAGCAGCCGCTCGCCGCATTCCGGTGCCCCGGCGAAGTGCGAGAAACGACCAAGAAAATCGACGCTACAATCGATTAAATCATAAAGACCCTGCGTCGTCGTCGTCGTTGTCGAAGTAAGTGGCCACATTGCTCCAGTGTTGCCAGCAGCCGGAGTTGCCGTTGCCCGGTATGCATAAATTGCGCCGACTGCCGATAATAGTGTCAAATATTGACAATTTATGACGTTTTTTATACGAAATCACGTAATGTTTTCGCTTTGTGGTCGATGAGATATCTGCAAAGTCTGAAAGTCGGTAAAATGAGCTACGCGCCCCCCGCCGTGCATCGCGCTGCAACAACTTCATTTCAAGAGAATAAAATAATATATTAAGTCATTATTTTGCTGGC
Organism: Myopa testacea; assembly: GCA_949629155.1. Taxonomy (NCBI): domain Eukaryota; kingdom Metazoa; phylum Arthropoda; class Insecta; order Diptera; family Conopidae; genus Myopa; species Myopa testacea. The sequence continues at coordinate 32,210,354 of OX451348.1, forward strand.
TGGGAAAAATATTTCCCTAGTGTTGGTGTTGTTGTTGTTGTTGTTGGCGGTTCTAAATAATAAACATGCATAAAATTTGTAAAAATAAATCGAAATGTGGTTCGAATTTGAAGGGAAAAGCTGCAAACATGGGCAAAAAATAACAGATGGTTTTCGAAATCGGGCAGGGAACTAAAGAAACTCGGAAAATTATAGAGAAATTAAGGTCAACAAAGCTTTCGGATATACTAGTAAATCGTCTCAAGACAAACAACCCCATGATGGGTGCATTTATAACGGTTCCGGTGCTCCTTCGTGATACTGAGTTGAAAAGTCGCTGCTTTCAAGCTGTTTTTCGACGTATAGAAGAGCTGGATTTCTATAGAAAAACCGTCTCAGACAGAAAACAGAAAGGAAGAAACAAAACAAAAAACCAACAGGCAACCACATCATGTTAACACGACCCTTTTTCAGGCCCTCTACGAGTACGAAACTGCAGCAGATACTCGAAAATAAAAGCAACAACAACAACAAGTACTCGTTTATGCCGCATTTTATGGGTAGCTCTACAAGCAACACCTAAACATCTCAATTAACAGGTACAACGGGCAACACTACAGCGGCCACAACAACACACTGAAGATGCCAGCAACAAAATAATAACAACAACAACAGCAACAACAAAAAACATATGCAAATATATGTATGCAATTTCCGAAAATAAAACTTCGTGGAGCCCCGGAGAAAAAAAAACATTAACGAAAGCCATAAGAAACGAAGGCAACGAAGGCAGAAGACACCAACAACAGCAACAACAACAACAACAGCAACAACGGCAACTAAAGGATCTGAGCGCATCTCGCGCGAATCTACTTGACAGCAGTGGAATTTTTAACGCTTCAGGTGAGTGTGGCAACATTGGTGATGCATAAAAATGGAGCCAAAATCGGCAAACATGGCAGAAGGAATGAATACTTAAAGCTCACTTACATACTTGCACCTCATGCATATATGTATGCAACGACTTTTTCCACGACGCCTCCTCGCTCCATCCCTCCCTCCCCACACACCCGCCGCCTGCCCGCCCGCCCGCCGCAAGCACTGTTTATGCACACATCTCACTGGTATACGTTATGTGCAAATGATTGCCCCAGCAAAGATCGCCATTGAAAGTAAGAAATTATTTTCAAAAATAATTGAAACTCCGAGGCAACAAGCAAGCAGTAGGTTGGTATGCATGCACGGCCTCGTCTGGCCCGGGGGCCGCCGCTGCATACGACTCGAAGTCGCAGTGGAAGTCAAATTGATGGGACGCTTTTACCAACAGCAAGAAAAGCGAGTTCAAGTGGTCCGACAACAGCAATAATAGCAACAACAATGACAATAACAACAATAACAACGATACTTTAAAGTGCTTCATCGATACGTATTCAGAACGATCGATTTTTAATCCGGAAAACGTATAAAAATGTAATGAGTTGAGTCGTTTTTTTATCGCTGCATCACTCGATCGATCAGGACATGTAAAATCGAACTTTTCTCGTTCGCGTTTAATTAAAACATGCATCTTAATAGCGAGCAATTTATAAGAACCTACATTCGAAGAACCGGAGCCGAAATTATTTCTCATTCGGTTTTAGATCGAGATTAGATTCAAGATTTAGACTGGTTTTTTTAAAGTCGACTTTAAAGTGTGACTGTATATATTACGATTTTGAATTCATTAATAAACCTGCTCTCACAGAGAGAGATAGAAAGAGAGAAAGAGAGGGAAAAGTGCCTTATAGAAGACTATTTAAAAGTCTTTTATAACCCCCACTTCTTGAAAAAACATCTTCTGGAAGAACTGATATCGTGTCGTTCTCGATTTTGTTGATATTTTGACCGGATCTTTTCTCTCTCTCTCTCTCTCTCTAAAATGGGCGTGGACTCTTTCACCACAGGAAAGCGTCGTTTGTCTCTTCCGATCTAACGGGCTCTGGACTTATGTGGCAACAGCCGAACCTTAACACATCAATATTTGGACATCTGGAGAACTTCGATGAGATCAGTAACGATCTCCTCCTCTGGACGAAGCTCGAAATCTCCGTAATCGCGTTAAAACCAAGAAGCTGAGGTTGAACCAGTAAGAGAGGTTCTTTTGCCCCCCCTTCAATCCCATCACTCTGCAACTGCTGCTGTGCGACCACTACAAGTGTTTCCCAGGTCCAGGGGCTCCCTTTCGCCCTGCCGTTCAGACCTTCAGATCATCAAATTCAACGGATGCTAATTATTCAAATTAATTGTTGCACTTAATAATTGCGCTCAAATGTGCGAACACGCGTCCATGTCCACCACGCCACAGCGTCCGACATGTTCGAATCTAATCATGGCCATAGTTCCACGTATTGGCTACCACATCGCGCCCACTTCAGCGCTACGAACTAACAACATGGCTCATTCATGCAATTATTGCCAACTCAACTAACGAGCTGTAATTAATACACGGAACGGGTTGGACCGGAGCAGGGCGTAGTGGGGGGGGGGGGTGGCTGAGGGGGAGCTGAAGTACAAGTACACTGTTTAGAATACAAGGCGATCGAGCGCAAAACAGCCAGCGTTGCCTGGGAGAAAAAATGTGATGTGATCGCGCTTGCTCCAAATACTCGTGGCTGCCCAAACAACATGCCAACCCAGGGATGCAAACGCCACTCCGAGGACTGCGAGGGACGACGTCTCCGGCATCAGCTTAATTGAGTTGTTGGGTGTCTACTGAGCTTGTGTGTAGGTATGCGCGCCGGGGAGCTCCGGGAGTTGGTGTTGACTGGTCGGATGCGGGATGCTGGATGCTGGGTTGGTTGGAGGCTTTCTTTCGGAGGTTCCTCTGCAGCAGGCTAGAAAATGCATGTCCTCCTGTCATTGCAAGATGTGAACTCATTTGTACTGGAAACATCTAAATACCAGTAGAGTCCAAGGTGCTGCTGAGCTCTTCTCTCTCTCTCTCACACTCTCTCTCGTTCTCGCTTGTAGAGTGGCAGCGATCTTTCGATCAAGGATTTGTTTTTCGCTTGCTTAAGACGAAGCTTCATTAGGTAACGCATAAGAGGATGTTGGTACTTCTGGATGTTGTTGTTGGTCGTACTTCTTGTGGTTGGTACTTCTGGATGATGTTGTTGTTGGTCGTACTTCTTGTGGTTGGTAGTTCGTGTTGCTCTTGTTGCTGCTCGAGGAACAACAGCAGTAGCAGCAAAAACAACTCCTGTTTGGCATTTGTCAACCAACCCACATTCAACAGCTACCCAACCACCGTCCCCCTACCACCCTCTCCACCCCTCTGCAAATCCCCCTGCATCCGGATTTAATTATGTTTAATGTTTAAATTGCTTCATCGGCGATGTGATTGCGATGGTGATGATGTGTGTGTTCGCTGTTAGAAGTTAATTTTGCATGCTCTCATGCGCCCGAGTGACTCGTTGACTGTCAGGTGGTGCTGGTGGTGGTGCTGGTAGAACGGGTCCCCAGTTCCACGGCTCCTCAAATGATACGCTTGCCATTGAGTTATGTTGTCGAATTATAATGATTGCTGCCGGCGATTAGAATAGAACAGAATACGTTTACAAGCGCAGACAAACTCTGGCACTCGAAGTAAGACGAATCCAAGTGATTACTACAGGATGCGGTGGATGCAAATCATAGCTGCAGGTTGAGGAACAGATGGACCAGTGTCGGTATTCCAATTGAATGGAATGCGACGCCCTTTCTTTCGTATTATTTCACCCTTTTCTTAATTAAGCTTCACTTCCTTCCTTTTTTAAACATTGAACATATTTTAGACCCGATTAAATACACTCTGAATATCCGAGACTCATTACATCGCTACAAGTTGATGGGTTTTTAATTAAAATTCAAAGAGACGAATGATTAAATAATTCTTTGAGTCATCTGCTTGTGGTTGGGAATATTTTATTCGTGGTCTTTTCTTGTGGCTGTTCAACGCTGCAAACAGGACATGCACAAAAAAGGAGTGGCTAGCGACACGATCAATGAGTTCACTTTAGAATCGTTGATCACCAGTCACCCCTCCACCCTCCTCGTCACCCACCCGCCTCTAATAAACGACCGTATCTAATCACAGTTGACATCATTATTCAGCCGGCGATTGTTGTTGACATAAAAGTTGCAAAGTTGCAAAGTCGCACAGTCGCATTGCCAGTGTTGATCAATTTATGACACCAACAACAACATCACGTTCTCGGCGACGAACGTTGGGAATTTTCAACAAATCCGTTCATGCTGTGCGCCACGATCATGAGACTGGAATTAGCGGTGGAAGCCACCCACAAAACAAAAACTCAGAAACTTCAAACAACTCCGAAGAAAAATTCACACAGCGGATAAAAAAGATCTGAGAAAAAGCAAGAGAAGAAAAGAAGCAAAACTTCCAAAAAGACTCACTTAAGCGCTTTTCTCATGAAAGCTTCAGAACGGGATCGATTTCGGTTACAAGCGCCCTGAAGTTGTCACTCAGCCAGACTCGTTTTTGTTGTATTTCTGTGACTGTCGATCGGCAAATGAATTGCATTTGGATCGCTTTGGCCAAAACACTTGGCCCAAAACATAAACAAGCACAAAACAAAACGCCGAACATAATAATTATGACAGGCAGGCATTCAATAAGAGTGGCCACTTTAAATGGCGGCCTTAAACGGTCGCCGTCGCGTGTGCGCCGCGTTGGGCGACTTTTCTTTTCCGTCTGCAGAAAACGTTTATTTCGCCAAAGCGACGACCGAAGCGGGTAACAAAAATTAAGATTTATGTTCTTGCGAATTCAACTGCCGAAGGCTCAAATGAGGGCACGCCTGGGCGCGCACCGCTGCTGCTGCTGTGCGATGCTGGGCGCTGTGGATCGAGAGGCTGAACGCGAGTCTGCCGCCACGTTTGGGAGCTTAGAAGACTCCCGACGATGGCTGCGATGTGAATTGGGCAGCCTCTTGCGCTCTGCTCTCGAGCTAGACGGCCAAACAAACAATAAACCACTGACTCATAGACACTCTCAGCCACACACACACACACACAGTCACTTGAACTCATAGCGACCAAAGCAAAGCAAACACGACAAGTGCGCTCTCGGCTAATTGGTCACGACAACGACAGAAATCGAATCGAAGCCCCACGAACAGCGCCCAGCATCCTTCCTGGCAGCGATCCCTCCTCCCCCAGCCGCCCTCATTTATTTTCACCCCAGTCTTTGAAGCGCGACGAACTGCTGCGCATGCGCACCATCAAACACAGCATTCGACCAGAATGTGCTGAAAACTGCAGCTGCGCACGCGTTTTGCTTTGGAAATGTTGTTGTTTCGTCGTGGCCCCCGCCCCCGCCCTCGCCCCCGCCATCGCGTTCACCAGCGCTTTAATCCATTCGAATAGTTTTTCACAAATCCGCCGACGATTTTCTCGTGTGGCATTCGAATGCCGATTTAAATGTTTATTTATATTTAATTTAATGTTAATAGTAACGACGTATTTAGAAATCCGTAATAAACAATTGATTCTTTTCGTTTTATCGTCGTTGTAATTGCAAGAAATCTGGCACATTTGCGGCGCTTGGGGAAAACGATAAAAATGCTTATTATTAATTTAGTTGCACGCCATGTTGTTGTTATTATTATTGAGGGGGGGAGGGGGGGGGGGTTTGGGGTAGAAAATACCAAGAAAAAATGGTGGGCGACCAGTCATGACAGTTAATTTATTTATTTATTGTTAATGAAAACCGCTTGAAAAGAATGGTTTATTGAGCGTATTGAAGGTTGGATGGTGAGAAGGTAGGATGGTTGGAAGGTAGGATGGTGAGAAGATAGGATGGTTGGAAGGTTGGATGGTTGGAAGGTAGGAAGGTTCAAAGGTTGGATGGTAGGAAGTTTAAAGCTCCATTCAAGTACCATCCGATACAAAAGAAGCTTTTAAAGTTGCTCGAGCGCGTAACTCGACCAAACTCTGCTGCGTTGAGGTGGTTGCTTTTCTCTGTAATCAACGCAAAAATTAAACTGTTAAAATTGTTAGTCTTTTTCGCAATTAATTACATCGAAAGTTCGTTTCGAAAGCACTCTTTTTTTCTCTGTGAAGCTCTGCTGTAATTATTTCACTTCAAATTCACTGCAATTTAATGGATGAAGTGGTCACAGTGAATTATTAAGCTGACTGGCACGGTTAGCAGCAATGACGGCAACAGCAACGTAAGCTGCAACTGTACCTTGGAACCTGCGTCGTGCTGCACTTTGAAGCACAATCGTCTAGACGCTAGACAACTTCAACTGCAGTCAGTGTTCGAGCCACAACAACAGCGGCACCAACAAAAAATGAATTAATAATAAATTAACACTTTCGGAGTAGAAAAGAAAAACAACAACAACAACAACAGCCACAACGTAGACGTAAAGGAAAAATAATGAAGACGTGAAAGGCAGCATTTTTGTGTGCGCATCATTCACGTGAGCCTCCTTAAATGTGTCCTTTTGTCTAATTTCACGGTCGCAGCCGTTGCCAGCTGGCAGCTTATTCCACCTTCCTCCCTCCCTTGCTCCCAACTACCCATCATCAATCCGGCTGGCAAGATTTCGTCATTTGTTGCCAGCAATGAGTGGTGCCAACAATTCATCATTTTTTGTCTGCGAAATCCTTGTCCTGTCTATCGAGCCACGCCTCTCCGCTGCATACACGATTTTGACATTCAAGCAACACCCTCGAGAGTGTTCGTTGTTGTTGGTGTTGTTGTTATTGCAACATGCATGTGTTGTGCTGCATGCTGCACTTTATGCTTCAACTGCCGTCGCCGCCGCCGCCGCCGTCGCATAGAAATAAGAATCTTCTTTAGAATTTCGTCCGTCGTTTCGTTTCGTCTGCAGACGAGTCGCTGGATGAGTGATGAGCGACAACGCTTAATAATAATTTTAAGGATTTACACACGCTTTCGGATTTCATATTTCGTTTTTTCCTGTTTGTTTTTTGGTCATAAGTAAGTTTGTGAAAAGGTACTTGAGACAAATGCTTGAGACACGCCTCGATCTCGTGTTAATGTTTGACTTGCTTCACACTTTTTTTCGCACGTAGCAAGAATTTAATGAGTACGTTTTTCTTATGATCACAGAAAACTAACAATTCTCATCGAAGTCGCTATTTAAAGAGGGTTTTTTGAAAAAGACGTAACTTGTTCTTCTCCAGGAACAGAAGACAGAAACACGGTTTCTTTAATTATTGAAGTATTTCATAAAAATACAGATTAAGAATGGTAAAGAAATCGAATTTTATTTATTATTGAACTTGCATCAGTTGAGTGTTCGAAGTAAAATCGATGGGAATATGTTATGTTTCGGTATTTATTTATATTTTTATACTTTTTATCAACTGGATGGCGGCGGGCTCAACAACTCAACGCTGTTTCGAACACCTGATCTGGTGGTTTAACGCTGCGCTATCGACAGCTACAAAAAGGAACAATTCAGCAATTCAGCATATTGACATGCATTCTCTGTGGTCTTTCGCGTGACTAACTTAAGAGGCAGGCATTCTTTCCGAATCCGATTCGGCCTCCACGCCAACCCTGCATTTATTGTGCAACCGTTCAAAATCAACCGCAAATAAATTTGTCAGCACTGACCACAAAGTGATCAGCTGTGAATAAGAAGAAAACTGAAAGAATGAATATATGTATAAAAGCATAAAAATCATTATTGCGATGAGAAGTTATGCAGAATTAATTACAATGTTCGAAAATATGCACTTCGTTATTTGCGAGTATTTTTAGTTGACATGAAATTTTATTCTAAAAGCGAAGTTAAAATAACTCTCTCTGCATTTTATTGACAGATGCTTTTAGGTGCCTTCGTGCTGTGTGTGGTTTGCAAAGCTAAAACATTTCATGGACATCTGAGCTTCATCACCGTGCAGAATGCGGGAAACATCAAAAATAATTGAATGAATTCCATGGAAATTTATCGATGCGACGAGTGACGGGTAGAGCTGAACTACAACAACAACAACAACAAAAACTAATAAAAGTACTCTTCCATCGCTTCGCATCCATCCATTCGAATTCACCCATCATTGAATCATCTTCCTGCAGCAGAGCTACCCAACTCCAAGTCATGGGGAAGCATTCCAGCGCATCTCCCGAAAGCCGGCTGCCGGTCGCTTGGCTGCGCGCTGGGAGGACTTCAGGGAACCACATTAAATTAATAAAATTTTATTAACTTTGGTTCGATATCGAATTTTTTCAAAAATACTTCTTCTCTTGAATCTATCGTAGTTGCCATTGATTTTATTGCACAACAACACAAAATGTGGTGAATGAAGGAAGTCGCTGAAGGACTTCAGGCAGCCGTAAACATTCTCATGACTTCAGGATAAAAAGGGGGGCACTTCAATAAAAATAAAGAAGAACAAGGAGCAGGAAATGAATCAGAAGTGAAGAGACCAAGACGGAGAGAGTAGAGAGAGCATAAAAATTGGCTGCTTCATCGATTAATGAAATTATGAAAAAATTCCGATAAAACTTCAGCATTTAGAAGATGAGCGACGGATTTATTGACCAGCCATCCAACATCAACCAGATTACGAACGCTGATCGATGTTCGTAATCTCCGTACCTCCCACTTAGTTTCCCGAAAGCCCCCCTCTCCGCTACCTTCAACAGGGGGTTCCTTTAATCTCCTTGTTCCTCCCGTTTGGCATCACTCACAACTTGGTTGCCAACTCTACACGATGGACATCTGATTAGTTGTGTTGTACACTCGTAGATCAGAGATGCTGCCTCGCTGCCTCATTCCGTTAAGCGTGCAAAATGAATCGTAATCTACGACATTCCATCTGGGAATCGCCACGAACCCTTTGGTTAAGCACCGAAATTTATTATTGTTAATTGCAAGATGATGATCAGATGAACGGTAAAAATATGTGCCTTCCACCATCAGACAAGATACGAGTTGAAGATATACACAGCTACTTTGACAGGCACGCAAGCAGACAGGCGAACTTATTGCAAGCAGGCTGGAAGTAATTGAAATGGTCAATAATCCCACCAGGCGCCCCTCCCCTCCCCGCGTACCGTGGGCCCCATCAAACCCCTCTTCAGACACTGTAAATGATTAAATGTGCAACAAGCTGTCAGTTATTTCTACAGATTGGAACACCAAAGTGTTGATCGTCACACTTTGAGTCCCTGCCAATTTAGATGGGACCACGTTAAGTCCGGGTTAAGCTGCAGGTAGGTTGCCCAGTTGCCAACCCATCGCCGGCATTCCGTGGCAATTCGCTGGTCCGCGTTCATAATTCTGAGAAATTTTGACTGGCATATTTTTTTGTTGGTTTTTTTCGGCCGCATTCAATTCTTTTAAATCATGTTTCTCGTGTTCACATTGCGTGTGCGAGACAGCGATCATCTTTAAGAGGGCCCGATGATCAAAAACCTTCTTCTTATCGTCTGATGGTATTTATTAATTTCGCTGTTGTTCTTGTTGTAGCTGTAGTTGTTCTTGCCTTTTAAGCACTGATCATTGCTCAGTGAATCAATTTGACTTTAAGCCATGAAAACGAGGGCGAAGAACCGCTACAGAAAACAATACAAAAGAGAAAAGAATCAAGTCTTTTACATGCATGCAGGGAGGCGTGGCTGCCCAGCAAGTACTGCAAAATACTGAAAATACGATACATGCATATATTCCAATTACTGATAATGTGAACTGATTAATCGATTTCGATCAACGAGAATTCTGATAAATCTATGAACTTTTGGGTAGATAAGTTTTAAGTATGTACCGAAAAATGAATTACGGGTCCCATGACAGTGAAATGATAAATTGGCCCACAAGATTTGTGTGATTTTATGAGAGATTCAGTGTGAGATAGAAAGACAGGGCGGGGGAGAAAATGTGGAGAATGATATCGGTTCTAATAGCCTTAAATTCCTAATCGCAGAATCGAATTTCCGTCATAAATACCTAAAAATGGCTGTCAAATTCTGTGGCTAGAACATTCCCAGAAATTTTAAGAGACGATTGCGGCCTTTTATGCGTTATCTCGATTTATGCTGTTTTGAAGCCATTTTTATTGCAGGAATTCTTTGTTTTGATTCCCGCCACCGAGCACCACCCACACCTGCGAGCCTCCCCCGTCCGCCAGCCCTCCTCACCGCCACCAACGCCACACATCATCAGCCGGACTGTTATTTTGAACTTTTGCCAGCTTGGCTTGGCTTCGGGTCATCATCATTATATGCATTTCGGACAATAGGGTGTTTCGTCCTGCCCCCACCGAAGGCCGACAACCAGCACGAGGTGTAAAAGGAGCGCAGGTCCGGTTGATGCTGTGCTGTGGCTGGATGCTGTCATAACATCATATGCTACGTTTGATGCGTTCCTTCGTTTATTTTTTAGGCTTGTCCGCGGTGAATCGGCCCGAATGTGAATAAGAAAACGGCGAGCCAAGACCAAATACAAGATGCCAAAAAATAAGGTGTAGAAACCGGCAACGATTTTTAATGTTTTTGCCGGACATCAACAACGTCATTACTGCAATTGAGTGCGAGAGGTTCTCCGGACCGGGGACGCGAAACGAACCCCGAAAGGTTCGGTTGGTTGTGCGGGTCGATTAGCTGGTTGCTTGGACGGTCGATTGGTGGGCCAACCCACGGCGAATCGCAATGAAACGCAGAGCGGCGGCTGTTTTGCGAAATGTCTTAATTTTCTGTGAACGCGTTGAGCGTGAGTGAGTGAGTGAGTGAGTGACTGGCTGAATGACGGACGGATGGGTTGGGCAGAGCGGGGAGGGTGGGTGAGGGGGGGGTGACGAGGCTGTCAGATATCGTCAGCTTTTGTTGTGTTTTGCTGGAATGAGGATGCTTCAAGGCGGCAAATTGGCTTTTTAATGCCGGAATTTTTGCATTATTTTGAGGCCATTGTTTATGCTGTTGTTATATGGTGTTGTCTTCGGTGTGTTTGTTGTTGGTGGTGGTGGTGGTGGTGTCGTTGTCGTTGTTAATGTTGATGCGGCTGTTACGCTTGTTATTGTCGAAGCTGCATCTTTAAGTTGCGAGCTGTTTCACTTTGATTGCTAATGTGCTGTGGCTGTTGTTGTTGTTGTTGTTGTTGTTGTTGTCAGCTGCATGGATTGAGACTTTGATGTGGCAACTCCTACCCTCCGGCGACCGTTACTAGCTGGCTAGCAAAATCCAGGCAGGTCTCAATCATGGCCTGTTGTAACCAGTTAATGACTTTATTGCCGCTGCGTGGTATAAATTTGCATGTCGATCGGTGGGAGGGGGGGGGGAGGGCTCACAATGGGGCCCGATTGTTAGTTTGTCTTGTGGAATGTTAAGAGATGGCAAACAGAGTGCAGTGTCTACTGCTGTACTGCGATGACCTCGGTTACCCTTTCGCCGGCATGCGTTTCGTTGCCGAATTTAATGTGCGAATTGCAACCAGCACCGCTGCCGCCGCCTCCGGTGCCATCATCATTCCGCGATCTTCCGTAGCTGCTACTCACATTGCCACCAACATGGAAATGCTAGCTGTCCGGCAGCTGGGCATCTGCATGTCCGTACCTGTGCTTGTGTGTGTCATATACTTACATGTAGCTTGTCTTATCGCGCCTCAACTGTGTATCGCGCGACTCGCACGCACACTCGCACGCCTCGCTGCGTATCGTGTTCGCTACAGCAGCGCTACTGAACGGTGCCAGCAACAAATCACTGCGGCTTCCTAGTGGCAGCACACGCAGCCATCCAGCAGCAACAACAACCGACACCACCATCCAACAGCACTAACATAAGGAACCACAGCAGCCCAACTGCTAGACCAACTTCCTTATAAAGCATCTTGATTATAATTTGTGTGATTCTTGGGCAGTCTTTTGCATCTTAAGCGCTGCAGCTCAGCTCCCTACCGCAGTCTCGGTCCCCGTCACAGTCACAGTCGCAATCACAGCCACAGCCGCAGCCGCAGCGGCAGTCACAATTCCCGGCCGTCTCCCGTGCGGTCCAAGTCACTGCTCAGCTTTGCACTGCAATGCATTGCATTTCATTTGAGTTGCCTGCGAAACTGCCGAGCAAACTTGGCCAAAACGACGAGGTGTATAATTTTGCAGCTTGTTACATTTGACAGCTAACACGGCTAACTATTTCGCTGTCCTTGCCGCGTACAGCCAGCCAGCCGCCGCTTAAGGTACCGATGGCTATCTGAGTGCGTCCGTACGTTGGTCGCATTTTGTGCCATTTTGTACCCAGTTTTGGGACCAAAGGCGTAGCTCGGCCGTGCTGTTGTTGTTGTTGCTGTTGTTGCCGACTGCACACACTTAAATGATATAAAATTCCGCAAAATATAGAATTTAACTGATTATAAATCTGTTTATTGACTTGAGGAAAGCACACACTGCTGCTTGCCTGCCTGCCTGCCTACGTACCTGGGTAGCGTGGTTTCGTAATCAGTTTAAAAGTCAACGTTGCCACACATACGAGTAGACACCGAGAGCTGCTCCGTAATCGCATCGCATCAATCTGAGTTACGATACGAGGCGGTTTTCTAATTTGTAACACTTGCTGCAATCTTTGCACCATTCGGCGAAGCGTTGTTTTCGATGTCCTACAAGGATTAATCTCTCGTCGTGGTTGGTCGTTGGCAGGAGATCTCGCAGAAACCCAACTCAAGCAGTGAGTAGTAGTTATTGAGTATGATAACGATTTCACATAAAAACAAGTTAAAAAAGTGAAAGATGGCGGCTGGAGGACTTTTAAATTCACGAGTGCAGTTCGAGTTGAAAACAAAAAGATTCCTAAAACTAAGTCACAGTAATCATTTGGAGAAAATTCCCAAAAATTAAGTCACAGTAATCATTTGTAGGAAATCCCCAAAAATGAAAACAAAAATTGAATTAAAAAACTAGAGAATTCTTCCAGAGAATTCTTCGGTTATTTACGTTGATCCTCAGCTGATGGAGGAGAGTGAAAATTGAAGGTTTTCAAAGGCTGACAAAGACGGGAGGCGGATCTGAGACGCGCCCTCCGCAGCGCCTTCACGAGCCTCGTAATTTTAAACCACACTCGGGCCATGCAGATGGAGCTCACTGATTGAATCTCTCGGAAGAGATACGAGTACAAGTCTGAGTATCTGCGAGTGCTTCTGACACCAGCAACTTCTGTTTATAATAGTTTCCCCTAATGGCAGAAACAATTTGCGTTGGCCATAAAACTGACCCAAACAACGACAGCCGACAGGAAGAGTGGTCGTTGTTCCCTCGACACATGGCCCAAAAGAGTTGGGTTGGCACCGAGGCACAAAGAGGCAGCGTTGCTGTAGTTGTTGCTGCTGCCTACTGACTTCACCACGGAATACCAGGTTTCTTGGAGTCTTATAATGGCCAATAGTGCTGCTTCTGCCGATGTTCCGACGATGACGATTGCGAAAGCGTTACAGCTGCTGCTGCTTCTGGCAAATTGACTGGGAACCACTCTTCACTACGTAATGAGTTCTTCGCCTTCTCGCCGGAACCTTTGAGGCTCGTGTCACAGCCGGCCGCTGCGTTGACGGTCCCCAACGATGAACGGCCAATGATAATCTGCTTAAGAGCCTCGGATTCTGCACAGTATGCGATTTTATGACTAACTAAGATTGAGATTGGATTCGAACATGGTTTAGGAAACTTAATAACCGCATTAATAACGCGTGTACGAGAGCGAGTGCGTTCGCAGCAGAGCCGGAGAGAAGTTATATTTTCCGGTGAAGTCTCCAGATTATTATTATTATTATTATTATTATTATTACTACTACTACTAGGCCCGTTTCTTAGTTTTGTTGTCGGAGAATATTTCCCAGACTACGGAGAGCTTCGACGCCGTTCGTGGAACCAAGCATCTGCTGCGTGATCCATAAACTAAATCAACAATCAACAGAATGCAAAGTAAAGTACACAGACACAAGCGTAAATACACACGCAACCACACAGACACACACACGCACCGTTTCAGAGTGGAAGAAGGCTTGGCCTGGCTGCGTACCACTCTACCCAGCCCAGTGCCATTTCCTAGTCCCCACTTTTCTTAGCCCACTTTCCCAAGTCTTGGCAACCAATTTTCGTTGTTAGCATTTTTCCACGCTGCTCATTTCTCCACGCTCGCAAATTGGCCAATGTGTGGGCTTCATTTTTAATAAGAAAACGCAGTTTTGAAGTCGCAGTCTTTGCCGATTCAATTTCCAGCCCAACGACTCAAGTCTAGAGTCCTCATTCTTATTATTAAATGTATTTGTTTGCGTTTCCATCAAATAAGAAAGCTTGGAAGTGAAAAAGTATTTCGGTCCCGTGGAAAACCTACAAAATTCGTACTCGCTGTTCCCCCATCTGTCCCACTCCATCGCGTCGTTATGATCTACTGTGTTCTTTCCTACTTCCAGGTACTGATTCGGCCCGGGTTCGCAGCAGAGTGCGAATGTTTGCGAACTATTTTACAGGGTGAAGCACCGCACACGAAGCGATGGTGAGATCGAACAACTTTCCTGCTTCTGGAAAGTTGGCCATACCCTGTATGTACCCTGCAACGTGTAGGGTACCACAGTTTCATCGATCTATGACAAGATCTTGATGCTGGCATAGCCGCAACTCTGGATCACATTTCGCATTGCTTTCGCCATCTTGTTGGCCGATTTGCCGCATTGTTCGGATGTCAACCGGCTGCGGGTCGGCTCTCCAAATAACTGTACTTGCAACAGAGCCCATACATCAGATCATTTCGCATCATGTTAGTCCCGCTGTATTTCCTACTTTGACTTACTTACTTAGTATTAGTATTTCTTACTTTTGACAGCACTTATTTAGGGCTCCATAAATTTGACAAGTTGGACTCTCAACTGGAGCAGAACTCTGCCTCCGACTGCCCTCAGCCCTCTAACGCCGCATGGCAATTAAATGTTCTTCCGTGCGATGACGTTCGGTCGTACAATAATTTCTGCGACTCTCTTCTTCATTCCTTGCTGCGGCATCCGCGGCTCAATCCGTTTGTCCCAAGCCTACGCATTGCAGTGTGGCCGCCGTAATATATTGCCGCAGCGTTTTTACAATGGCTCAGAAATATTGTAAATATGATGTAAGAATTGATAAAAGCAGATCTCCTAGAAGACCATTTAAATTTTCAACACGATAGCGAAGCAAGCGGACCGCATCGCATCGCAGGAAAGAAGCAACATTCCACAAGGCAAAGGAACGAAACAAGGAAACAAGGGGGGGGGGGGCGGCGTGAGGGAAGACGAGGAGGAACAAGCGACGGAGGAAGCCGTCTCTAACGATCGGGCATGCTAATAAGGAAGTTGGAACTCTTGGTTTATTCCACAGAGAGAGAGAGAGAGAGAGAGAGGGAGAGAAGAGCCAGCAACGAAGATCTGGGCGCACCAACTGCAGGGTAAAAGCAGCGATTGGAATCGAAATCACAGCACTGATACTCACACGCACACTCCAGGTTGAGACTCGGCACATGGTTGGCTCTCCCCTCGGTTAGATCTGCGGGTGGAACGCAAAAGTTTCCTCTGCCAAAGTGAGGAACTTTGGTAATTTTTAGACGCCAACCGCTCGACCCATCAATCTGGGCAACTCCTGCCACTCGCAGTTGGCTTCTTCGCTGGCGCTTTTTGTGTCGTGGTCCAAGAGCGCCAACCAACCTGGTCGATATACTCACAGTACATCGTGTACCGTGTTTTGCTTTCAAACTGACGGGAACAAGCATTGTTGTTTCGTCAACTGTTTCTACGTTTGCCGTTGTTCGATTTGGTGGTCGACGGTGGAGACTCTAGAAGAATAACTTAGATGCACAGATATCCATGGATGGAGAGATGGATAGCGAACTGTTCCCAAAGAAAACAACCGACAGTCGACAGACGATTAGTTCTCGGCGAAATCAAAACAATTTAAACATCAGCTGATGACAAAATGACAAGTTGATCGCGCGCGCTAACAGCAACAGCAACTCTAACCGCTCTCTAATTCCGGGTCCGCTAGTCTTGTTCTGGGTCCGATGATTCCTGCTGGGTACTGTTGCGGAAATAGTAGATAACTAGCAGTTGTTGGAAACTTAAATTATGCACAAATTATAGACGAAGAACTCTGGAAGAAATCGTTACCGAAAATATACAGGTTAAGAAATCAAGAAGACGACGGAAGAAATGCTGACCTTTAAGCCGAAAAGTCAGCACAAAGTGGCTACAAGTTGAACGCGATATTTTATATACTAAAATTGTAGTTATTGTCTTTTCACTCAGTCAGAGTTAATTAAATAAAACACATTCTTTCTTTAATTTGAAGTTTTCCTGAGATTCCTATTGGCACTCGTTCAAAACCATAGAAAATGGTTGCGCTTGGGTCTGAACTTGAACAGGATTATGATATTGGATGTAATAGAGTATAGATTATGATATTAAATAGATTATGATATTGGATTTAATAGAGTATATACAACTTTTCGAAGTCTTTAAGCCGAAGTGTCGCTTTATTATGCCGCCATCCTATCGCAATCCACATTGCAATCTTAAAAGTTGTCATAGCTTTACGAGGTTAGGAAGAAGTTCTCCATGTTCTGTCTTCCTACAATCACTACAAAACAATTAAACTTTCAACAATCTGAACTGCATGACGCTCGAAAAAATCTTCGGCTTCTTTACACGTCTGCCATCTTCGTTCCCACCCTACCTTCTTTGCTGCCCGTCGCCCTCTTCTGTCCCTTTCCTTGTTTCCTTTGTACTCGTGTATCGCACCTTTAGGCACGGCTCCTTCGGCCCGCACAATTTCCATACCTCCAGCAAGGGTGGGGGGCGGGGGAAACAACTGACTGTGTCCGCTCTCAGTCATCAGATCATTAATAACTACATTTGTCCACGCAACACTCAATAAGTAAGAGCTGACTGAGTCTGTCCGCCTGCTGCCCGTGGAGGCAGACAGGCTGCGTAACGTGGCCGGGAGTTGAAATGAAATAATGTTTAAACATTAACTGAGCGGAGTTCGCAACTTGATATTCTTTTTCCCCCTCTGAAAGATCTGCAGAGGAACTGTTTAGTTAATTTCTTCGCCTCTCGTCGCTTCTCTTCTCTCCCTGTCTCTCTCTCCCTCTCTCTCTCTCTCTCTCTGTCTCGGGGTGCTCTCTAAACAGAGCCTACAACAGGACGCAATTTTTGATTAATCACTTTGCTGCGAATAATAAATTAAAAATTTCAGCGAATTTGAAAGTCTATTAATCATGACTTCCTTTTGGGGAGAGCAGGAGGAGGAGGAAGAAGAAGCTGGCGGAATAAGACGGAGCCTGGAGACGGAGCAGAGGCCGCGTTGGAGCAGAGACACATCTTTAGTGGAGCAACGCTATTCGAACGCAGCCGAAGTCGGTAAGTCCAGCACTCGAGGCCAAAATAGGAAGAACCAAAGTGTCTGAAGTTGATACAGTTGAACAAACAGACACGCAAACACAGACAGATACTTGTGGCGAATAATAGGCGTTGTTGTTGTTGTTTTTCTTGTTGTTGTTGTTTATCTATCGGAACAGCATTTATGGCAGGCTATTCTCGAAGCGGCGGAGGTCAGTCCGCTTGTCTGCTGGTGGGTAACATTTTTGTATTCAGATTAAGACAAATCTGGACATGAAATGTTTTCGACAGCGGAGCGCTCACGCTGTACAACACACAGAAGCTAAATTTATATCGCTGTACGAGCTGATAAGTTCGATAAGCTCTGGTCTAGGAGGTACCAGCGACCGATACTCATGCAACGGCTCCAACAAAAAATATTCGAGAGACGTGAATGGATTGCCAGTGTTTCGATATACATATATTAAATATGTAGAAGGAGATCAGAAAGGTCACATGTAGGGGAAGTGCAAGTGGAAGGAGCGACAGGATTAGAAGGAACCAATGGACCGAGCTACTTTCGTCAAGAACGTATAGAGTAAACATTTATTGATCCTGTCAGAGACTTGTGATCATACTTAGCACGTTGGCATCACTTTTGGTGTAGCAGAGGAGCACCCAGCTTAAGCCAATAACAATAAAATTAAACTATCACGAAACTAAATCTTCATAATCCCAAGCTATGTTTAATAAAGCCACCTACCAGCAACAGCATTTATTCACTCCAGCCCGGTTTCTTAGATGAGTTCACTCCTCGTTCACTGAGTTTCCTCGTTCACTCTTTTGAACGCCATCGCTATGACTGGTGCACGAAATTCGATTCCAATTTCACTTTATTTATTGTAAATCCAATCGATTGCACTTCACACCTCATTCGGATCTCGTAAAAAGTAACAACTTAATAACTCAACTAAGCAGCAGCAGCAGCATCTCGTGAATAGGATAGCGAGGACTCCAACCGGTTCAAATCGCTAATCAAATGCAAGTGGGACAGCGATAAAATGGTGCCAATTTTAGTCTGCCCGTAATGTTAAGAATTTATACATGGTCGACATTATATAAAATTCCTTTCAATTGAAATTATGACAATGTGCCGTTGTACATTTTCCTAACATCGTCGAAGGGGTCCTTTAAATTTATTTATGATCCTTCTTTACAAAACATGTTTGGAAGTTTGGAGTTGGGTGGATCGACTCCGCTTGCATCTTCGGTAATTTTTAAGCCGACCAAATAAAGCGGCTTTAGTTGACAAATATTGGACTGCAAGCTCGTGTTGCAAGATTTATGAAATCTTTGCTGAATGAAGTTCTTTCTTGGTCGCTACTTGAGCCGGATTCAAGCGCTTGATTGCACGCGACTTTATTGTGTGTCGACCTCAAGACTAAACTCGGCCCATAAACAGCGTGACACACGGCGTCTTAAGACATTCCGCTTGGATACGTGTCAACATAATTAAGACAACTTGCAACAGGAGGATGAGGACGGAGAAGGAGCACGGCAGGCAAGGATAAGGAGGACGGAGGAAGGAGAGGTGACCATTTCGAAACAGTGGATGTCAATATTCGTGGCTGTTGTTTTATCGGTTTATTTCTTTATGACGCCATCTCGACAACATGCTGTGGAGGAATTCTGAGGCCGCAGAACTGAAGGATTAATCTACGAAGTGACAACATTTCATTATATTCCCATGTACGAAGATCTCCACGATTTACACCAATAATAAAACCATAAAACATGGCCCAGAAGAACGATGATGTTCGGAGTGTCATTCGTCATTTCTTTGTCTGGTCTACAAGTGGGCAAATTAATGAAGGATTATAAACAAGTCGTGTTGCCCGGAGTGAGGAGGAGGCACGCCGGCTACCCGACGGACTGAGATGTGTGGAGTCTGCCTTCTTCGAGCATCTTTTGGCTGCAATTAACCGTAACTCCGTAACAGAGACCTTTTTCGGACTCAGATTACCGCTGTCGTACTTACTTTTCTTAGCCCCTTTTGTGCCATTCTTCGCTGACAAAGAAGAAGAATAATTCAAGAATTAAGTCATAAGCAGCAGCAGCAGCAGTCGCCCGAAAAAATGTCCGCACGTACGGACGAATGCATTCGGAACGAATTAAGCTCTTCAGTGGAACGCTTCTTATGAATGCATCTCAGACTCTGCTCCGGCGCTGAGTCCCCCCCTCCGTCACTCGCGCTGGCAGAACCGCCGATGACCGGGCCTGGTGATTATAAAGAAATCTGGGAATCTGCAGAATCTGAAACGTGCGTGTTAACCGCGCATTAGTTGCACGTTGATTTATCTCGGCGCTTTAAATGATTTTTCTCTGGCGATCTCGTACACACCGAGCGCATAACCACCCCTCAACCCCCGCCCCCGCCTCCACCCCGGGCCATACATACATACTTGCATATACGGCGAGGACAATAAAGATTTTACCAAATCCAAATTTAATCTTTCTGCAAGTACAACTTCGACAAAGACACTTCGGATTGAACCTCCGTTCAGATCCGCATTCATGCAAAGTGGAAATTAATAACACGCTCTTGTGTTTTGCCCTTTTCTGCCCCCGCTCGCAGCCGCCCTCTCACACGGCTATCCGCTTCGTACTGCACGATGATGAGTTCGTTAAATGCTGTGCGCGCTCGTTCATCATCTCGCGGCGCGGCCCCGCTTTTCGGCCACTCGAATTGAGGGCAAATTTATTCGCTCCAAAGCAAATGACAGTGATTTATAAATGCAATTGCCGAAAAAATCAAATGATCGGGGAAGGGGTCGATCCGGGAAGCTGGGGTGTGGTGGGAGAGGCGAGCGCGGAGAGAATAGAGATAAATGGGCGCGGCGAGGGAGCAACGGCGCAATAATTTGGGCCTAACAAGCAGCAGTTGAGTTAACAACCGCCCTCGGGCCGAACGAGAACAACTTCATTTAAGAAGTTATACCACAAAAAAAGACGGGAAAAGCAAATCAACTGAGGGAAAAAGTATCCTGGAGCTAATGGGCGAGCGGGGGGAGAGAGAGAACGATTACTTAAGCTGAAAATTACTTAAAAAGTTTCGAGACGCACAACATTAGGCTTTATAATCGGGGAACAGAAGAGAACAGAAAAAATGATTCGCCCGAAAGTGTCCCAAATGTTCGTTACTTAACCGCAAGCGAAGGTTTATTACCGAAAACCGTCCCCGGAGAGGTTTGAATAATGGATCCAAAAATTAAGCATGATGTCTACATGTTATATAACAATCGCACATGGTAACCGGTCAGAGTCGACTATCCAGTCGGTTATCCCGGCAGAGTTTGATGTCGAAGGACCCTCGAGTATATTCATTAATTGTTTCCGGATGGGTGATTCACGTATTTTATGTTGTTGATTGGTTTTAGATTGGTTGGAAAGCACCCAACGTTAACTTGATAAGGAATCGATATCGGAATTCCTTAGAGACCGAATAACAAATAGAAATGCCAGAGTTGCGAACCGTGAAGCTATTCAGCTTGAACATAGAATCGTATCTAAAAAGGAAATATGCACATTTCTTGGTATTATTCTTGTTACTGCTTGTTGTTGTTGGTTGTTGCTTAAAGCCTACTGCCACCTTTATTCTAATCTACGTCATGCATGCGCCATACAAGAGTGCAAATTGGACTCATGCAAGTGCACCCAAGCAGCCAAACCGACAGACAGACAGCGAGTGTGTCCTTATTTTCACCCAATGTATCAATGTATTCTTTCAATCTCTCTCTCGCAGATTTCCTCCTGCTCTCCCTCTCCCTCCCCCTCCCTGAGACAAAACAAAAATGACAATGCCTTTCCTGTGCTTGTTCTTGTTTTTCATTACTCTCTACTCAAGCATCATGTGAAGTTTATGTGTAGAGCTGACTTTGGTGACTGTTGGCCGGCTGGTGCTTCGAAGTTGGTGTTGGGTTCGGTTCGGTACGGTTCCGTTCCGTTCGGTGTTCTTGGTTTGGTGTTAACACCACACGATTGTCGTGATGATGATTATTTTGGCAAATTTTTTCTTCAACATCATGACGGAAAGCAGCAAATAAAGCAACAAAAATGCCAAATCTAAATAATCCCAAAAATAAGCCAGAGAAAATTCAGTTATTCATCTTCGCACTCGTATGTTTGTTTGTGGGAGTATGTGTGTATGTGTGTGTGTGTGTGTGGGTGTGTAGGTGTAGGTGTTGTTGTCGTTGTACTTGTTATTGTTCTTTGCTTAGCCTAACTTCGAGTTTCACTTACAAATCAGTTGGGAACACAAACAATTGTAAATGCTTTTCTGGAGGTTGTTGTTTAGACCCCGTTAAGGATGCGCCACAGGAAGTCACGCCATATAGTTAGCGGTTAAACTAAAACTGAGATAATTTGATGAGTGCACATAAATACACGGCTGTTAGAAATACAACAACAACAACAACTACAACAACGAAAGAAACAGAATAACACAAACAATACCATAGAGTTACCAAATGTAACCATATGTAAATAATGAATGCAATACAAAAATATATCGTGTATAAAAAAGTTGAACTAATCAAAGCATTGACAAAATATACAATTGAATTGAATTATAATTAAAAGATATCACATCGCTCTGGTTACGAGCATAACCATTTCTAAAGTATTCATACTTTAAACTGGTAACGAGCCATCCATCCATTCTTCCGTTCGACCTCCCCCCACCCCCCTCCCGACCGACCGACATTTTTCCATCCACCAGTAAAAAATTTTAGACAGATTCAAGAATAATTATTCACAAACTTTTAATAAAGAAGATAAAAGTACTTTTGATAATTTTAATAAATTCCACAATTGTTTTTAATACGATTTTAGTTTGAAGTCGGTGAAGTTGCTCTTGAGTGCAATACACGTACCAGATTCGAGGACAAGCTATTGTATATTAAGGCTAATTAATAAAAGAATATCCTTCAAGAGAGGTGAGTGAGTCGTTTGCCAACCGGGGAACCGGGAAGTAGCAAGGATTTCTACAATGGGGAAAATCGGTTTAATACAATCGAGAAAATAATACGAGGTGGAACCAGAAACTAGGCCAGCCACAAATGAATGTAAAAAGAAAACTCAGCACAATGAAGTATTACTAATTCATTCATACAGAGATGGTTTATTTATACAGACATGCGTACATATGTAAAGAAGATATGAAAAAAACGACTGACTGGATAAGAAGCAATAATATCCTGAATAGTAGAGAAGAGTGTTACTCAGGACAGGTTCAGTACTATTGCAAAGAAGTGAGTGTTATTAAAAGTATACATAAACACTGAGAGAGACTCCAGAGTTTGATGAATAGAAATGCAAATCAGCGGAGACCCATGAGAGATGCAAAAGTAATACGAATTCACAAGGATGGGTGAATGAGGAATGCGGGGTAGAGAGAGTAACAAACAGATAGATGTTGGATATGAAAGGATATATTTTTCGCCATATCAACTTTTACATTAACGAATATCCACTCAAGTACCGCATAAAGCATCTACGCTCTCGTTCCGTAGAGTCAACAAGTACCAGTATCAACAGAGGTCTTTATATTTCTAGGCAAGCCATGAAAGGTCCCGAAACAAGAATCAATGATCTTGATGATTCTAGGCCAGTTTTTGCATATGTTACATCGCAGAAGGGTTCAATTAAGCCAGGCTCTACTGTACTTAACCACATAACTCCTCCTTTTATTGGCTCTGTTTATTATAAAATTTAATTTTTTTGCATCGAAGTGAGACTCTAGAGACTCAAATAGCATCAAAGTAGAAGGCATAACATTTCGATGTAGTTTTTTCACTAAACTAATTATACGATTATTTAACAATAGCTCTCGAGTGCCAGTGATGCACCACGATGTCGTATCGCTCATCAAATGTAGCATAAGTAGCGGCAGTAGGATCGGCATCACCATCAAACGCACCCAGTGGAGTCGGTGCACTCATTGAATCGCTGAACAAATTGTCACCATTGCAGAACCAACCCTGGTCAAACGAAGCCAAAGAGAAGAGTGTGGCTTCGGACGGCAGTGACAGCACTGGCGAGCTGAAATTCCGGCATCCATCATCCATAGTTTCTAACTGTAGCAACTGTGAGCTGTAAGGCAACAAACATGTGTACCCTACATGCTCCAGCAGCCGACGGCTTGGCACATACAAACACACACACATTCGTACTCATTGCTTGTGGGTGGGAAACTTCAAGTGATGGCAACTGCAATGTTTATTTTACTCCTTTCCCCTCTCACAACTTTTAGTACAAAAGCTTAAATGCATCAATATTTTCTTCCTTTTACTGATTTTTTTTGGAGTATTTTTTGTTAGGTTATGTTTTTAGTGACGATGTCGCGCTCACGTTTTCATTGCACGCAAAACTGGGTCATCTTTTCTTTT
Source organism: Myopa testacea (assembly GCA_949629155.1). Taxonomy (NCBI): domain Eukaryota; kingdom Metazoa; phylum Arthropoda; class Insecta; order Diptera; family Conopidae; genus Myopa; species Myopa testacea. The sequence goes on from OX451348.1 coordinate 32,234,118, forward strand.
ACCAGCCAATTTGATGCCGCTTCTTGGCGTTGATGATGGCCGGGTGCAGTGAGGCGCAGCCCCGCGTGTAGATGAAATGTCACGTTAAACTGATGGTAAATGAAGTGTTGATACACATCGGTTGGATGTCATCAAAGGTTAATTCAAACTAATTAAGAACAGCAAACGCTCGTAATAACGAGTTGACGTGCTGCTTGACTGTTGCGAAACAATGCAGATCCACGCCTGCTTTATCTCTGTAATTAATACTGCCTGATATGGTTTACATTAATTAATTAGTTCCCTTATGATTGAGACTTAATCGTTAATTTACTCAACACTTCCTTCTTTATTCACACATGTTTTGTGCCGTTTAGCGATTTGGCCGGCACCTCAACCAAAATAGACGAGTGCAGCCATATGGACCTCAGCGAACGTTTGGAATAAAATGGGTTAATGTTGCAAAAAACTGCGTATCGGCGTGTATGGCTGTGTACATTTTATGTCTGTATTCCAGTTGAAAAGAGCTGCAATTCCATCGATTTCACTCGTAGCTATAAATGGAAAAATCAAAATAAAATTCGACCAAACGACCGACACCAGCATTAAAACTAATCGATTAGATTTCTAAAGATGTCTTTTAATTTAATTGAAACTTTTAATTTAGGCATTTAGGATACATTATAATTAGATACATTGTTCTCAAAGATTTGCATTTTGGATAAATGTTTTACAAATGCATAAAACTAGTTTTACTCGAATTACAATTTAGGTCAAATTACAAGAAAATCAAACGTTCGGAAATAATTTATGCTTGGAATTAATTCGCGTTAATGTTGCAAAAGTCAGTTCAAATGGACAATTATTCTGGATCGATGGGCTCCTGTGGTTCTTCGGACTGGGAGACCGACGACTGGGAAGCTGGGTCTTCAATGTCCATGCTGTCGTCCTCCTCACCCTCAGATAATTCGTCGTCGTCCAGCTCCAACTCGTCCGGATCTACTGGCGTTGTGAAATACTGTCCGTTTGCGCGCTGTATGAAGCCATACTGGTAGCCGCCTTGTAGACCTTCTTCCACAGTATCCCTTATGTCCATGGGCAGCATTCCTTCCGCTGCTGCTATGTACAACACGATTTTCTTTACCGTCGCCGGTTTGTTGATCTGGTGCATTGCGTTTAAAATAATTTGCCCGTTGAGATTACTCATCTTCGAAAGTCTTTTACGACCAAAAATTTATTTTATCACTTGAATTTATAAGATTTTAAACAACACGTATTAAAACACGTTTAATAACTACGAATTTCAATATTTAAGTGAAAAATCTTATCGAATTGTCAAAATTCAAAACTGATTTCGATCAGCCTGCTAGATTCGCTTGAGTAGCACAGTAGAAGCAATTGAAATGTAGACTGTAGTAGAAGCAAAGGAACGACGTTGCCATTGCGAAATTTTCCCAATTTTGTTGTTGTTGTTATTTTAGTTGCTATTTTATTTTTATGCTGATTATAACAACTTCTTTTTGCTCTCTTATAGTTATAGAGTTGTAGCGTTGTAGAGTTATAGTCAATACACCTCTTAAACTATTAAAGATACCGTATAGGATGGGTGTCTTTGGGACAAAAACGTCAATTTTTACCGTTCCTGATGAAGCAAATACCGTTAGAAAGCTAATAACCTCTACTCTCTTAGAATTAAGAAAATTAAATGCACTAATTGTACATTTTTCGTAGGAAAACATTTACAAATGGGGAAATAAGTATGTTCTAAAATTAAAAAACCTCGTTTTTCTCCAAAAGTAATAGTTTTTCGACAAAATTTTACTTTACATAAACAAAAGATATTTCATATTCCTTTATAAGGGTTTCCTCCTATCCTCCTCCTATCTGGATATCTTTAATAGGTTAGGAGATATAGTGATAAGAATTTCAATTTGCGAGGTGCGTAACTCGACGACTAGACGAGAGCAAAACAGTAGTTGTTGTCGTAATCAGCATAAAAAAATCTAAATTAAATGTATTCCAAATAAAATATTGGTGTCTAACGTTTTTTAATCATTTCTAAATAATTTCTCGAACCCAGCCTTTCTCCGCTGAGCTGCCACCTCGTCTTCGTCGTGCTTGTTCTCCTGTGCCATGTGTTTGTTTACGTTCTGTAAAAGCAAACGCTTTCTTTGTTTTTTTTATTCCGGGCTAGATTTTTAATAAATGATTGAGATGAGAACAAAGGGATGGTCTGCCATCTTGGAGTTTTGACCGTTTGAAGGTCAAATAAATGAAGGTCAAATTTTTTAAATAATAAAAGTCTCTTATCTCCTAAACTAGCGGCGAGCTAGCGGAATAAAAAAAGTACTGTTGGAAAGGTATTTTGAATACCTTTAATTTATGTAATAAATACGTACAGTGCACTCGGGGAAACGTCAACACTAGTTTACGTGAACATCCCAAAACGTCAACCCTTAATTTTTTACATTGTCTACTCTAAAACGTCAACCAAACCACAAAGCTCTAAAACGTCAACTTTAAATAAACCAAAATTTGGAATTTAGCAACAGTTAAAATACACAGTTTTGATCACACACACATTTATTGTATGAAATTAGTTCAGAAATTTGGGTATTCCCCTTATAAGTACGTAGAATAGAAAAAAAATTGCATCTCTATGTGTTGTCTTTTTTATGTTCAGTTGCTTTTTTGTTCCTTTTTGTATTTGTTTATATTTCGTTTTAGTTTATAGTCAATAAAAACGTTTTAAAGCACACTATAATTATGTTTTTTAATAAAAGTTTCTACATTCATAAACGTCAACAATTTGTTAAACGTCAACACCCGCGGTTTTAATTAGTTGACGTTTTCCCGAGCGCACTGTATGTCCATATGGTGGTTAAGGAGTTACATATATTAACTTTTAGAAAAATATTACATTTTGACCTTGAAACAACAATTTTTTTCTGCCAAGCGAATACATTAAGGTATAAAACAAATTACATTTATGGAAAGCTCGTTCTTTTATGTTTAAAACGATATATAATATGTTATACTTACTTTTGTATTACATTACTTTAGATTTATTTTTCTGTTTTTTTAAAATTAAAATTACAATTTTGCCTGCGCCGCTCTAAAGACAAAACATTTGAAATTCAAAAATTTTTACGAAAAATCGCGCTCTATTGAAAAAACATTTGAAACTACAAAAAATACTAAATATACTACTTTGCCTAAAAATACTATTTTACTGCGTAGCCGGCCTTGGACATATTACATAAGGTATTTCCAGTGTAACTAAAATTTAAGCGAAAAATGAAGGTAAGGATTTTGACTTCACATCCCTTTACAATATTAATACAAACAGTAAGCATAATATATTATATATCGTTTTAAAGGAAAAAGAACGGACTTTTCATAACTGTAATTTTTTGTATACCTTAATGTGTCCGTTTGACAGAAAAAAATTGTTGTTTCAAAGTTAAATTGACGGCTTTTTCCAAAAATCAATATAACTCCTTAACTGCCATGTTATTAACAAAAAAGTATAACTTATAAACTAAAGGTATTCAAAATACCTTTCAAGCAGTACCTTATTTGTTCCGCTAGCAATTTCCGAGCAGTTTGTAGCTCAGCTACAACAGTCTCAGCAAATTGTCAAAAATCTGAGACGCCGCAGAGAACAGAGGGTTTAATTTTTACAAAATGAAATCTGCAAAATCCATTCTAAAATAAAAAGTAATAGATAAATAAAGCTTAATTTAATATAATTATCATATAAAAACTCACACAGTACGATTTTGCCTCAAAATATTAACTCAAATGTTAAATACCATGTAAACAATCATAAAGAGAAGGAGAACAAGAGCAGCGACAGCGACAAAATTGGAAAATTTTCCAAAATTGTCGCCGTCATTGGCAGAGGCAGCGGCTACCTTTTATTTTTTTCTCGTTTTCCATAAGAGCCTGTGTAATTTTGACAAGATGCAGCTACATTGTCGCTGAGCTACATTCTATGTGTTTACAGCATTAGGCTGAAAATCAATTCAAATGTTTCGAGACGCGCAACATTAGGCTTAATAATCGGTGAACAGAAGAGAACAGAAACCAGTAAAAGTATGTACTATATTCGGCCTGGCCGATTCTTTGATACCCTACACCTAAAAGTTTTGAAATAATTAAATTGAACGAAATAGTTTTATTTATTTAAATTTTTAATTTATTTGGATTTTTCATTGCTGAACAATAACATTATAGAGTGAAATACAAACTGAAAGTAGAGGAGTATGTGGTTATAAGGAAGGCTACATTATAATAACATTTAATCACAGACGGTTATAAATACAGTGGAATAGCTAGGGTAGGCGGGGGTGACGGTCCGCCCCGGGTAACACAGTTTCGGGGGAAGCCGTATTGGAAATCAAGTATTGAATTCTAGGAATTTTTGGAGCTGCAAGTTGATTAACCGTCCCGGGCTCTATTAGTCCTAGCTACGCCTCTGTATAAATAGTAGGCGTGGTCGTTGACCGATTATTCCCATTTTCAATACCAACCTGCTCACCATAAGAAACAATTTCTGCAAAATTTTATTATGATATCTTCACCGGTTCTCCTGTGATCGTGATTTCAACCGACAGACAAACGAACAGACATGGCTAAGGAGGTCTCAGAAGCTGACGCTGATCAGGAATATATATAGTTTTCTATATCTATCTTCTCTATTTCTATGCGTTACACATTTCGTGACAAAGTGAATATACCCTTAGCCGTAAGTTGTAGAGTATAAAAATAAAAGTCAACTCAACTGAATGCATTCCTGCCAGACGACCGACACCAGCATTAAAACTAATCGATTAGATTTCTAAATATGTCTTTTAATTTAATTGAAACTTTTAATTTTAGGATTTAGGATACATTATAATTAGATACATTGTTCTCAAAGATTTACATTTGGGATAAATGTTTTACAAATGCATAAAACTAGTTTTACTCGAATTACAATTTAGGTCAAATTACAAGAAAATCAAACGTTCGGAAATAATTTATGCTTGGAATTAATTCGCGTTAATGTTGCAAAAGTCAGTTCAAATGGACAATTATTCTGGATCGATGGGCTCCTGTGGTTCTTCGGACTGGGAGACCGACGACTGGGAAGCTGGGTCTTCAATGTCCATGCTGTCGTCCTCCTCACCCTCAGATAATTCGTCGTCGTCCAGCTCCAACTCGTCCGGATCTACTGGCGTTGTGAAATACTGTCCGTTTGCGCGCTGTATGAAGCCATACTGGTAGCCGCCTTGTAGACCTTCTTCCACAGTATCCCTTATGTCCATGGGCAGCATTCCTTCCGCTGCTGCTATGTACAACACGATTTTCTTTACCGTCGCCGGTTTGTTGATCTGGTGCATTGCGTTTAAAATAATTTGCCCGTTGAGATTACTCATCTTCGAAAGTCTTTTACGACCAAAAATTTATTTTATCACTTGAATTTATAAGATTTTAAACAACACGTATTAAAACACGTTTAATAACTACGAATTTCAATATTTAAGTGAAAAATCTTATCGAATTGTCAAAATTCAAAACTGATTTCGATCAGCCTGCTAGATTCGCTTGAGTAGCACAGTAGAAGCAATTGAAATGTAGACTGTAGTAGAAGCAAAGGAACGACGTTGCCATTGCGAAATTTTCCCAATTTTGTTGTTGTTGTTATTTTAGTTGCTATTTTATTTTTATGCTGATTATAACAACTTCTTTTTGCTCTCTTATAGTTATAGAGTTGTAGCGTTGTAGAGTTATAGTCAATACACCTCTTAAACTATTAAAGATACCGTATAGGATGGGTGTCTTTGGGACAAAAACGTCAATTTTTACCGTTCCTGATGAAGCAAATACCGTTAGAAAGCTAATAACCTCTACTCTCTTAGAATTAAGAAAATTAAATGCACTAATTGTACATTTTTCGTAGGAAAACATTTACAAATGGGGAAATAAGTATGTTCTAAAATTAAAAAACCTCGTTTTTCTCCAAAAGTAATAGTTTTTCGACAAAATTTTACTTTACATAAACAAAAGATATTTCATATTCCTTTATAAGGGTTTCCTCCTATCCTCCTCCTATCTGGATATCTTTAATAGGTTAGGAGATATAGTGATAAGAATTTCAATTTGCGAGGTGCGTAACTCGACGACTAGACGAGAGCAAAACAGTAGTTGTTGTCGTAATCAGCATAAAAAAATCTAAATTAAATGTATTCCAAATAAAATATTGGTGTCTAACGTTTTTTAATCATTTCTAAATAATTTCTCGAACCCAGCCTTTCTCCGCTGAGCTGCCACCTCGTCTTCGTCGTGCTTGTTCTCCTGTGCCATGTGTTTGTTTACGTTCTGTAAAAGCAAACGCTTTCTTTGTTTTTTTTATTCCGGGCTAGATTTTTAATAAATGATTGAGATGAGAACAAAGGGATGGTCTGCCATCTTGGAGTTTTGACCGTTTGAAGGTCAAATAAATGAAGGTCAAATTTTTTAAATAATAAAAGTCTCTTATCTCCTAAACTAGCGGCGAGCTAGCGGAATAAAAAAAGTACTGTTGGAAAGGTATTTTGAATACCTTTAATTTATGTAATAAATACGTACAGTGCACTCGGGGAAACGTCAACACTAGTTTACGTGAACATCCCAAAACGTCAACCCTTAATTTTTTACATTGTCTACTCTAAAACGTCAACCAAACCACAAAGCTCTAAAACGTCAACTTTAAATAAACCAAAATTTGGAATTTAGCAACAGTTAAAATACACAGTTTTGATCACACACACATTTATTGTATGAAATTAGTTCAGAAATTTGGGTATTCCCCTTATAAGTACGTAGAATAGAAAAAAAATTGCATCTCTATGTGTTGTCTTTTTTATGTTCAGTTGCTTTTTTGTTCCTTTTTGTATTTGTTTATGTTTCGTTTTAGTTTATAGTCAATAAAAACGTTTTAAAGCACACTATAATTATGTTTTTTAATAAAAGTTTCTACATTCATAAACGTCAACAATTTGTTAAACGTCAACACCCGCGGTTTTAATTAGTTGACGTTTTCCCGAGCGCACTGTATGTCCATATGGTGGTTAAGGAGTTACATATATTAACTTTTAGAAAAATATTACATTTTGACCTTGAAACAACAATTTTTTTCTGCCAAGCGAATACATTAAGGTATAAAACAAATTACATTTATGGAAAGCTCGTTCTTTTATGTTTAAAACGATATATAATATGTTATACTTACTTTTGTATTACATTACTTTAGATTTATTTTTCTGTTTTTTTAAAATTAAAATTACAATTTTGCCTGCGCCGCTCTAAAGACAAAACATTTGAAATTCAAAAATTTTTACGAAAAATCGCGCTCTATTGAAAAAACATTTGAAACTATAAAAAATACTAAATATACTACTTTGCCTAAAAATACTATTTTACTGCGTAGCCGGCCTTGGACATATTACATAAGGTATTTCCAGTGTAACTAAAATTTAAGCGAAAAATGAAGGTAAGGATTTTGACTTCACATCCCTTTACAATATTAATACAAACAGTAAGCATAATATATTATATATCGTTTTAAAGGAAAAAGAACGGACTTTTCATAACTGTAATTTTTTGTATACCTTAATGTGTCCGTTTGACAGAAAAAAATTGTTGTTTCAAAGTTAAATTGACGGCTTTTTCCAAAAATCAATATAACTCCTTAACTGCCATGTTATTAACAAAAAAGTATAACTTATAAACTAAAGGTATTCAAAATACCTTTCAAGCAGTACCTTATTTGTTCCGCTAGCAATTTCCGAGCAGTTTGTAGCTCAGCTACAACAGTCTCAGCAAATTGTCAAAAATCTGAGACGCCGCAGAGAACAGAGGGTTTAATTTTTACAAAATGAAATCTGCAAAATCCATTCTAAAATAAAAAGTAATAGATAAATAAAGCTTAATTTAATATAATTATCATATAAAAACTCACACAGTACGATTTTGCCTCAAAATATTAACTCAAATGTTAAATACCATGTAAACAATCATAAAGAGAAGGAGAACAAGAGCAGCGACAGCGACAAAATTGGAAAATTTTCCAAAATTGTCGCCGTCATTGGCAGAGGCAGCGGCTACCTTTTATTTTTTTCTCGTTTTCCATAAGAGCCTGTGTAATTTTGACAAGATGCAGCTACATTGTCGCTGAGCTACATTCTATGTGTTTACAGCATTAGGCTGAAAATCAATTCAAATGTTTCGAGACGCGCAACATTAGGCTTAATAATCGGTGAACAGAAGAGAACAGAAACCAGTAAAAGTATGTACTATATTCGGCCTGGCCGATTCTTTGATACCCTACACCTAAAAGTTTTGAAATAATTAAATTGAACGAAATAGTTTTATTTATTTAAATTTTTAATTTATTTGGATTTTTCATTGCTGAACAATAACATTATAGAGTGAAATACAAACTGAAAGTAGAGGAGTATGTGGTTATAAGGAAGGCTACATTATAATAACATTTAATCACAGACGGTTATAAATACAGTGGAATAGCTAGGGTAGGCGGGGGTGACGGTCCGCCCCGGGTAACACAGTTTCGGGGGAAGCCGTATTGGAAATCAAGTATTGAATTCTAGGAATTTTTGGAGCTGCAAGTTGATTAACCGTCCCGGGCTCTATTAGTCCTAGCTACGCCTCTGTATAAATAGTAGGCGTGGTCGTTGACCGATTATTCCCATTTTCAATACCAACCTGCTCACCATAAGAAACAATTTCTGCAAAATTTTATTATGATATCTTCACCGGTTCTCCTGTGATCGTGATTTCAACCGACAGACAAACGAACAGACATGGCTAAGGAGGTCTCAGAAGCTGACGCTGATCAGGAATATATATAGTTTTCTATATCTATCTTCTCTATTTCTATGCGTTACACATTTCGTGACAAAGTGAATATACCCTTAGCCGTAAGTTGTAGAGTATAAAAATAAAAGTCAACTCAACTGAATGCATTCCTGCCAGACGACCGACACCAGCATTAAAACTAATCGATTAGATTTCTAAATATGTCTTTTAATTTAATTGAAACTTTTAATTTTAGGATTTAGGATACATTATAATTAGATACATTGTTCTCAAAGATTTACATTTGGGATAAATGTTTTACAAATGCATAAAACTAGTTTTACTCGAATTACAATTTAGGTCAAATTACAAGAAAATCAAACGTTCGGAAATAATTTATGCTTGGAATTAATTCGCGTTAATGTTGCAAAAGTCAGTTCAAATGGACAATTATTCTGGATCGATGGGCTCCTGTGGTTCTTCGGACTGGGAGACCGACGACTGGGAAGCTGGGTCTTCAATGTCCATGCTGTCGTCCTCCTCACCCTCAGATAATTCGTCGTCGTCCAGCTCCAACTCGTCCGGATCTACTGGCGTTGTGAAATACTGTCCGTTTGCGCGCTGTATGAAGCCATACTGGTAGCCGCCTTGTAGACCTTCTTCCACAGTATCCCTTATGTCCATGGGCAGCATTCCTTCCGCTGCTGCTATGTACAACACGATTTTCTTTACCGTCGCCGGTTTGTTGATCTGGTGCATTGCGTTTAAAATAATTTGCCCGTTGAGATTACTCATCTTCGAAAGTCTTTTACGACCAAAAATTTATTTTATCACTTGAATTTATACTATTTTAAACAACACGTATTAAAACACGTTTAATAACTACGAATTTCAATATTTAAGTGAAAAATCTTATCGAATTGTCAAAATTCAAAACTGATTTCGATCAGCCTGCTAGATTCGATTGAGTAGCACAGTAGAAGCAATTGAAATGTAGACTGTAGTAGAAGCAAAGGAACGACGTTGCCATTGCGAAATTTTCCCAATTTTGTTGTTGTTGTTATTTTAGTTGTTATTTTATTTTTATGCTGATTATAACAACAATAACAACTTCTTTTTGCCCTTATAGTTATAGAGTTGTAGCCCGTCGAAAATTGAAATTCTTATCAACACACCTCCTAAACTATTAAAGATACCGTATAGGATGGGTGTCTTTGGGAAAAAAAACGTCAATTCGTCGATTCAAAGAGCGTTTTCTCCTAAAATCCTGCACCGTTCCTGATGAAGCAAATACCGTTAGAAAGCTAATAACCTCTACTCTCTTAGAATTAAGAAAATTAGGAAAAAATTACCAAATGGGAAAAAAGTATTAACTACTATACGTCATAACTTAAAAAACGTCGTTTTCCTCCAACAGTAATGGTTTTCCGACAAAATTTTAATTTACACAAACAAAACGTATTTCAAATTCCTTTATAACAGCACCAATCCTATCTGGATATCTTTAATAGTTTAGGAGATATAGTGATAAGAATTTCAGCCTTTTTACGCTGTGTTGATGATCGAGATGACTCTGCTTTGTTATTCTCGTGTGTAACAAAGTAGAATCACCTTTCGTTTATTGAACATCTGGCCCTCAACATAAACTAAAGTGTTTCCTTCCGTAAAATGATAAAGTTGATATAACGGTTGGTTGGAAATTCATACCAAGGGACAAAGTGGCATCATATTATACGTATTATATAGTTAGCCGTTTTTAAGTATTATAAAACGGCGTTTAGTTAAACGCCAAATAAAAGTTAACTGAGATTTGAGCTTAACAGTGCGAGTTTAACTTATTTATGTTAAACGTATTTTATCTATATTTCATAGAGAATTTATGTAAATTCAACGAATATTTAGCGTATACCTAAACCTATAATGGCAGCACTTGTCAATATTTTCATTTTTACAAAGAGAACAGCTGTTTCGGTGCAAATAAGCAAAATAAGAATAAAAATTCAATAAACAATAAAATATGACCACGATTAAGCGAAATATAAATTTTTCATCTTCAGAAATATACTTTCTGTTAGAGTGTGTGGAAATACACAAGGAAAAGTTGGAGTGCAAACGCACGGACAGGGCGAGCATTGAAGAAAAAGAAGCTACTTGGAAAATAGTGGAAAAGGAATTCAATTCGTAATCTGTTTATAAACAATTTACAATTCTGTACGTCAAAGAAATAGCTACAAAGATAAATTAACCGGAGTTTAACTGAGCAATATTGGCCGATTAAACGCCGTTTTAACTTGTACTGAAAAACACAATGTGTCCTTTAAACGGAGGTTAACTGAGAAACAACGATAACCGAGCACTGATAACCTGGCCCTTACAAATCAATTGAGAACAAAAACAATTGTAACTGATTTTCTGGAGGTCGTTGTTTAGACTCCGTTAAGGATGCGCCACAGGAAGGCACGCCATATAGTTATGGGTTAAACTAAACTTCCATTCATCCTTCCGTTCGCTCCCCTCCTCCCCCACAATCGACCATTTATGCGTCCTTCAGTAAAAATTTCTAGACAGATTCAAGAATAATTATTCACAATCTTTTAATAAAGAAGAGTACTTTTGATAATTTTAATAAATTCCACAATTGTTTTTAATACGATTTTAATTTGAAGTCGTTGAAGTTGCTCTTGAGTGCAATACACGTACCAGATTCGAGGACAAGCTATTGTATATTAAGGCTAATTAAAAAAAGAATATCCTTCAAGAGAGGTGAGTGAGTCGTTTGCCAACCGGGGAACCGGGAAGTAGCAAGGATTTCTACAATGGGGAAAATCGGTTTAATACAATCGAGAAAATAATACGAGGTGGAACCAGAAACTAGGCCAGCCACAAATGAATGTAAAAAGAAAACTCAGCACAATGAAGTATTACTAATTCATTCATACAGAGATGGTTTATTTATACAGACATGCGTACATATGTAAAGAAGATATGAAAAAAAACGACTGACTGGATAAGAAGCAATAATATCCTGAATAGTAGAGAAGAGTGTTACTCAGGACAGGTTCAGTACTATTGCAAAGAAGTGAGTGTTATTAAAAGTATTAATAAACACTGAGAGAGACTCCAGAGATTGATGAATAGAAATGCAAATCAGCGGAGACCCATGAGAGATGCAAAAGTAATACGAATTCACAAGGATGGGTGAATGAGGAATGCGGGGTAGAGAGAGTAACAAACAGATAGATGTTGGATATGAAAGGATATATTTTTCGCCATATCAACTTTTACATTAACGAATATCCACTCAAGTACCGCATAAAGCATCTACGCCCTCGTTCCGTAGAGTCAACAAGTACCAGTATCAACAGAGGTCTTTATATTTCTAGGCAAGCCATGAAAGGTCCCGAAACAAGAATCAATGATCTTGATGATTCTAGGCCAGTTTTTGCATATGTTACATCGCAGAAGGGTTTCAATTAAGCCCGGCTCTACTGTACTTAACCACATAACTCCTCCTTTTATTGGCTCTGTTTATTATAAAATTTAATTTTTTTGCATCGAAGTGACACTCTTTAGAGAATCAAATAGTATCAAAGTAGAAGGCATAACATTTCGATGTAGTTTTTTCACTAAACTAATTATACGATTATTTAACAATAGCTCTCGAGTGCCAGTGATGCACCACGATGTCGTATCGCTCATCAAATGTAGCATAAGTAGCGGCAGTAGGATCGGCATCACCATCAAACGCACCCAGTGGAGTCGGTGCACTCATTGAATCGCTGAACAAATTGTCACCATTGCAGAACCAACCCTGGTCAAACGAAGCCAAAGAGAAGAGTGTGGCTTCGGACGGCAGTGACAGCACTGGCGAGCTGAAATTCCGGCATCCATCATCCATAGTTTCTAACTGTAGCAACTGTGAGCTGTAAGGCAACAAACATGTGTACCCTACATGCTCCAGCAGCCGACGGCTTGGCACATACAAACACACACACATTCGTACTCATTGCTTGTGGGTGGGAAACTTCAAGTGATGGCAACTGCAATGTTTATTTTACTCCTTTCCCCTCTCACAACTTTTAGTACAAAAGCTTAAATGCATCAATATTTTCTTCCTTTTACTGATTTTTTTTGGAGTATTTTTTGTTAGGTTATGTTTTTAGTGACGATGTCGCGCTCACGTTTTCATTGCACGCAAAACTGGGTCATCTTTTCTTTTACCAGCCAATTTGATGCCGCTTCTTGGCGTTGATGATGGCCGGGTGCAGTGAGGCGCAGCCCCGCGTGTAGATGAAATGTCACGTTAAACTGATGGTAAATGAAGTGTTGATACACATCGGTTGGATGTCATCAAATTCAAATTAATTAATTCAAACTAATTAAGAACAGCTCGTAATAACGAGTTGACGTGCTGCTTGACTGTTGCGAAACAATGCAGATCCACGCCTGCTTTATCTCTGTAATTAATACTGCCTGATATGGTTTACATTAATTAATTAGTTCCCTTATGATTGAGACTTAATCGTTAATTTACTCAACACTTCCTTCTTTATTCACACATGTTTTGTGCCGTTTAGCGATTTGGCCGGCACCTCAATCAAAATAGACGAGTGCAGCCATATGGACCTCAGCGAACGTTTGAAATAAAATGGGTTAATGTTGCAAAAAACTGCGTATCGGCGTGTATGGCTGTGTACATTTTATGTCTGTATTCCAGTTGAAAAGAGCTGCAATTCCATCGATTTCACTCGTAGCTATAAATGGAAAAATCAAAATAAAATTCGACCAAACGACCGACACCAGCATTAAAACTAATCGATTAGATTTCTAAAGATGTCTTTTAATTTAATTGAAACTTTTAATTTAGGCATTTAGGATACATTATAATTAGATACATTGTTCTCAAAGATTTACATTTTGGATAAATGTTTTACAAATGCATAAAACTAGTTTTACTCGAATTACAATTTAGGTCAAATTACAAGAAAATCAAACGTTTGGAAATAATTTATGCTTGGAATTAATTCGCGTTAATGTTGCAAGTCAGTTCAAATGGACAATTATTCTGGATCGTTGGGCTCCTGTGGTTCTTCGGACTGGGAGACCGACGACAGGGAAGCTGGGTCTTCAATGTCCATGCTGTCGTCCTCCTCACCCTCAGATAATTCGTCGTCGTCCAGCTCCAACTCGTCCGGATCTACTGGCGATGTGAAATACTTTCCGTTTGCGCGCTGTATGAAGCCATACTGGTAGCCGCCTTGTAGACCTTCTTCCACAGTATCCCTTATGTCCATGGGCAGCATTCCTTCCGCTGCTGCTATGTACAACACGATTTTCTTTAGCGTCGCCGGTTTGTTGATCTGGTGCATTGCGTTTAAAATAATCTGCCCGTTGAGATTACTCATCTTCGAAAGTCTTTTACAACCAAAAATTTATTTTATCACTTGAATTTATAAGATTTTAAACAACACGTATTAAAACACGTTTAATAACTACGAATTTCAATATTTAAGTGAAAAATCTTATCGAATTGTCAAAATTCAAAACTGATTTCGATCAGCCTGCTAGATTCGATTGAGTAGCACAGTAGAAGCAATTGAAATGTAGACTGTAGTAGAAGCAAAGGAACGACGTTGCCATTGCTAAATTTTCCCAATTTTGTTGTTGTTATTTTAGTTGTTATTTTATTTTTATGCTGATTATAACAACAATAACAACTTCTTTTTGCTCTCTTATAATTATAGAGTTATAGCGTTGTAGAGTTGTAGTCAATACACCTCTTAAACTATTAAAGATACCGTATAGGGTGCCGATGGGTGTCTTTGGGACAAAAACGTAAATTCTTACCGTTCCGGATGAAGCAAATACCGTTAGAAAGCTAATAACCTCTACTCTCTTAGAATTAAGAAAATTAAATGCACTACATTGTACATTTTTCGTAGGAAAACATTTACAAATGGGGAAAGAAGTATGTTCTAAAATTAAAAAACCCCGTTTTTCTCCAAAAGTAATAGTTTTTCGACAAAATTTTAATTTACATAAACAAAAGGTATTTCATATTCCTTTATAAGAGCATCAATCCTATCTGGATATCTTTAATAGGCTAGGAGATATAGTGATAAGAATTTCAATTTGCGAGGTGCATAACTCGACAACTAGACGAGAGCAAAAAAGTAGTTGTTGTTGTAATTAGCATAAAAAACTAAACTGTGCGGATCCAGTCGGTTGGAATCATTAAAATTTAAATAATTGAAATCTATTCCAAATAAAATATTGGTGTCTAACGTTTTTCAAACATTTCTAAATAATTTGTCGAACCCAGCAAAGTTGATGATCGAGGTGATTCCCCTTTGTTTTTTCTCGCGTGTAACAAAGAAGAATCACCTCTTTCGTTCATTGAAAATCTGGCCATCAACATAAACTAAATTGTTTCCTGGTTTTTAATTATTTTCCCGGCAGGGTAGGAAGATGAAGTATTTTGGAAGGAGTTTTCGTCATCTGTTGTCAATTTTGGCTTGATGACAAACCGGTTTCGGCTGTGTGCCATCTTCTGTGCTTTGTTTCGTTTCGGAGAACCGGCGATGACGAAAACTCGTTACAAAATACATCATAACCTAAATTCGTATTGTTTAGCGCAGCGGAATATACAATCTTTTGGAGCAGGCGTCAAACGGGCGCCCAACGTGGGTCTAGGATGCAACAAGTGTGCAGCTTTCGCGGACTTTGTGAGTAGATTGTTTCTAGGCAAAATTTTCAAACGTTTTCTTTTTCTAGGCTACAGTAATTGAGTCTGTTTTTGACGAAAGAGGCATTTTACAAGAAGATTGTTGACCTGCCAGAACAGGAGTCCACCTGGTTACCGGTGAGTTCATTCCTGCATTGCTTTACTTTGTTTAGTGCAAAATCTTTTGACGCAGCTCTTGTTTTCCTTTAATTCGTTGTCATTCAATTTCGTTGTCATGTTCACGGCGAATTCTCGCTCTTCGTCCAACTTTAATGTCAAAATATTATTCTTAAGCCGCGAAAGCAGGTTGAGCAAAAAAGGGCCACTGTAGGGCCAAGAAAGTCCATGAATAACGTGGCTCGAAATGACTTCATATGCGCGCTTATTAGGACGAGTTACTAAATAAAATATGCGTGCATGCGTTGCGTCGCTTCTGCCCGACGAGCAGAAGCTGAGAAGCCCTGCCGGCTGGCTTCACTTTGTTGACTTCTGTGTCGTATGTCGCAACGTACGGCTTCTTGAAATGTATGCAAACCCAACCCTCTCCGCTGCGTGCAGCAGCAAAGTCAGTCAATCAAAACATTTCGAAATGTATTCCAACAATTTGCAATCCGCAACCCAAACAAAGCCGCATAAAAATGACGGGTCCCATGAACACAGCCCAGCGTTCATCCTTCGCAGCTAGCCTGCGCCAGTGAGCTCCGCATGCCTGCTGCTTGGCTCCCAGTCCGCCACTGAAGCGGAGCTCCCAGCTGCAGCCAGCCGGCGAGTGCAGCATAAACGTTATGCTAATTTTTTGCGATTATTCTGATGCGAGATGACATTCGCTTCAAAAAGTTTTGCTGCTTCCGTCCGGGCGACCTGCATTTGGGAATTTGATTAAAATTTACAACTAAACTAAGCCACTGCGAACGTTTTGTGGTCCTCTCGCCGGGGACACGACTGGCCCCGGTCGCTGTTGGGAGCCCGCGGGGAAAGCGGCGAGCCTCCCAATTAACTGCCGCACACACGACTCACTGGCAAGCAGAACTGCTGGGAAATGTCCTTCGGAGAAGTGGTCGTGGGTCTGCGAAGAACTTCTTCATTACTGCCAACGTTCGTCCGGGTTCATCATGGTTCCCGTAGTGGCTTTAATTGGGTCGTGGCTGCAGCTCTGAGACCATGTTTTTTCACTTCAGCAGAGCGATAATAAAACTCTTTTCTTCTAGAAGCACTGAAGTAGCAGATCGAGTAATATTTAAGTCATAAATGAAATAAAAAATTTAAATGATTTTCTATAATCTTTATCTGTATATGAGACATTATTTGCATGGGGTTTGCATGGGCTTTGAATAGGTTTTAAATGGATTATCAACGTTAATTATTCAGTGTCAGTTGGGTTGCTTCTTCTGGTTTTATTCTTTTTTATATACAGCGAAACTGTTCTCTTTTAGAAGGTTATCGAAAAACATTTGTATTTATAGAAAATATGAAGACGATAGGATGTCAGTAGCAGAAAATAGAAAGTTTTGAGTAAAGTGAACTGATGTGAAACGTTCTCTTTTAGCATTTTGTTTGCATGCAAAACGTTTTGTTGGCGTTGAGTTGTAAATAAAAAACCAACCAACCAACGATCTAAAAACCCCAACCGAATACAGAAGCAACAAACTTCATCAGCTTAAAAAAAAAACACAACATCATCAGAATGCAGCAGCTGTAAAATCCTTCCGTTTAAGAATCCACCAACGACATCATCAACATCAATATCATCATCGTCATCATCATCAACATCTTCATCATCATCGTTAGTGTCATCAACATCATCATCATCATCATCACCACCACCGTCATCATCATCACCATTCGAGCATCCGAAGTCGGACAACAGAGAGAAATTTTTCAGCGCGAAAAAATAAATAAAATTTCCACTCATGTGCTGAAAAAAGTGAAGAGTTTCGTTGAAGCGGGGGAGCGGGTGAAAGAAAAACAATCGTATTGTGTATTGAGCTCTGAAATCATCGGATGATGGTTGTTACTTTTGTTTCTTTGTCTCTGTCCTTGTCTCTGTGTTTGTCTCTTGTGCGCCCTTCCGCCGACTGTTCGCCGACCGCAAACTTTCACCGGCTGCTTGTACTTTCGGTCACGGTGGTGCTGTCACACATAACGACCAAATTACCGCAACATGTGTATTGAACACATCTGTCTGTCTGTATGTCTGTCTGTCTGTCTGTCTGTCTGTCTGTCTGTCTTGTCTGTTTATAGGTTCGATTGCTCGTTTCTGCAAGTTTGATTGCTTTGTATTTGTTTGTCAAGAAGGTCGTCCAGCTAGTCTGTTGGTAGGTCTGTCTTTTTGCAGGTCTGTCATTTTTATAGGTCGTTCCGGTCGTTTAAAGAGTGGGTAAAAGAATTTAAAATACCTTATCATTTAAAGATTGTAGAAGGAATCTTTAATGTTTAATTAAATTGGTGTTCAATTCTTCAGTCGCCCGATTTGAGTCAATTACGTTGTTTTACATCTCTGATTTCAGAGGTAAGTTTTTGAATGTGGAACGCTTTCAATTCATCGTGCCGCTCAGATGATAATCGCTCTTTATCATCTAAACTCTGGAAGATTTGTTACGAACTCTTTTATAGAAAACCTATTTGTAGAATTTCGGAGTAATACTTGGATATAAACATGTAAAATGTATACCCCTCCCCTTCATCCCCCTAAATGTGCCATGAGTTTGTAGAGAAGACATCTCTAAAAATATGAAAAAATACAAAATTCATAAATATACATACATACAAACGTATGGATGATACATACAAACACATCCATACATTTAATGCATCTATGAATACATGAATATTCTCGATCTGAGAGTACACCGGATACGGTTAACTTTCGAATTATTTCAAAAAACTCAAATCTATTGTGCAGTATATATTTAAAAGTTTATCCTTCATGCATCAGAGGACATCATCACTCAGTTGGCATTACTTTTGCTTGAATGGATTTGAGGTTTAATGATAATAAACAATTCCATGTTCGTATTTATGTACAGTTGTAAGTGAAAACCACTGCTTGTGGTTGACCTACATAATTATATCTCTGTACGTATTTATGTATGTTTGCTTATTTTGCATTAAAAAATAGAATTATATGAGTGTTTTCTTATGCGAGTAATAATAATAATAATAATAATAATAATAAAATCACTTATTATGGGAAATTAAGTCGCATGGAAACCTGTTGTGCTTCACAGGAGGATTCAGATGAGCATGTAATTGAATGAATTCGTACATGAATGACATTCATTTGCATTAAATGAATACTAAATGATATTTTTTATATCTATTAATCAGAATGGTTGTAAAATTATCTGCGATAAATCTTAATTATTTGTATAATTTAATTATCGAGTTATGAAACTCGAATTAAACATTTTTAATTACTGATACGAGTACATTATCTACTCAGATAAATCTCAGCACTATATAATGACATCATATATAATTATATCGTAGATACCATCAACTGTTGTATGATATTTTAATTTAGTGTAAATTGAAAAACGTGTTTCAAGAATTAAGTACTGTATTTTTAACAGAAATTCGGACCCTGAAAAACCTCTCTTATCGTGGTATCGCTCCGTCCTTGGGTCCAACAACAACAAACATCGTTGTACAGAAAAAACCTGTGTGAGTTGTTTTCGATGCTCGTTTCTGATCTGTCCACGTTTTTAATTTTCAGTTTTATGATTTCGCAAACTGCGGTAATAAATTAAATTTTCATTCATCGACGTACAGCGAAGTAGGGAAGGAGGGAAGGGAGAGCGATGGAGGGGGTTTAGTGTAGTAATACGATGTTGCTTTTGTTTGCACAAAGAGTCCGATAAAAAGTAATGAGCAATAAAAAAGATATAATTTTTAATAAAAATTAAAATAACCAAAGCGAAGACGAAAAGCAAATAATGTTTCAAATAAAATACATATTAAAAAATAATCGCCGTTTTTAATAACAGAGGGTGATGTCCGAAGGGTTTCAGTTTTTAATATCGGTTGATATTCAGCTCTGATATTATTAACTTTAGACTTTAATTAAGCGCTTCTTTAAATTTAATGTTTAATCACTTCACTGATCAGCGAAACTTTAAATAATTATTTAGACAGAATTCTAATAAAAATGCATTCAATTGTAGAGGATTCTGGGCCATCATTAAACGGAAACTCTTCGCCAATTCGAGGTACTCGTAACATTCCAGAAAATCTGCACGAGCAACTTTGGCATCAGCAACAACAACAACAACAACAACAACAACAACAATTGTATACATTGCCAGCCATTCTGTGTGACTAATAATGTTGCTTGTTATTTCGTCCGTTTGTCGGTTGCCGAGGGAGATGTTGACATTTCCGTCGCGGTTATTAAGCCGCAGTACCGTCGGCAGCCGTTGTTGCGCTTCACTTCAAGGAAGGCATCATTTGTATGTGACAAGAATATTTACAGGTATGTCGCATCGCTGCATGTGCATGTATGTGTATGTGTTTCGGTGTGGGTGTGCATATGCGAGTGTGTGTGTGTGTGTCTCTGGTTATGTTTGCTTTTCCTGAAGACACCATTTCTCGGAAACCTCACGAGCATGTTGATGAATGGAATCGAAGCAAATTTTAACCCAGGCAGCAGCTTTCCGAGTGGCTCAGTATATAGATAAAAAATAATTTGTTAGAGTGCAAAAAGAGAAGCGACGAGAAGCACGACTTTTGTTTGTCTGCTGACTCTGAAGTTCCAAACAAACTGCTGTCAATAAAAAAGCGAGCAGCAGAACCAGAAGTTGGCTATAATGTTGGTTGTGAGCAAACATCAAAAACTTTCCGAATTAATTTTGACTCAATTTCGAGAGTCGTTGATTACAGCAGCTGAATTGAGAAAACTTTTACTTTTTCACGGAAATTTATTTGATTTTCCACAACATTTTTAATTAAAGCAGAGATGATAGAATTGCACTCCGCAAACAGCCAATTCGGGGCTTTTTCAAGACTTTCATCACGCTTTTCTATCCAGGTTCAAGGTATGGAAGCGTACTCATACTTCACTCTGCCCCGAGCACCCCGAATCGCCATGCCTGGCCCACTTATCTGTGTGGGTCAGTGGGTTGTTCCTATTAAATGCATGTTTTAAATTTTGAATGATGATTGCTGCTTTTCACTTGCTATTTGCCACTTTTTCGCATACCTTCGCGCCAGCAACATTGTTGATGCCTGTGCTTGCATCCAACCGCACCATCGCCCCGTCGCCCGTCTCCCCCTCGCGCTCAATTGACGACTTGCCGTGTGGTCATCATCCTGCCCTTGCTCGGGCCACATGGCAAGTTGAGTCGACTGTTAAAGTGGCAATCTGCGTTCCTTCACACAAACACACACAGACACACACAGACACAGAACCATGTTAATCTGTACTTGTGTATATACAGCAATCTGTGTCTTATGTCCGAGCTGTCTGTCAGTCGTGTCGGCTGGAGTTGAAGTCGTTTGGTGCCCTTTCGTGCCGCGCCATCCTGATGCCTCGTGGTGCCTCCTGGTGCTCGTGGTGCACATTATCGACTCAGTTGGCGATTGAGACATTGAATGCCTATTTGGCCGATTGCTGATTATAGCTGTGTGGCACAACCCACCGCAGTCCCGCACCGAGTGCAGCTCAAGTGGTTTCCTACACTTAATTGAGTGGTTATCATTGGCTGTTGGTTGTTGTTGTTGTTGCTTCTGCTGCTGCTGCTTGCGTTGTTGGTTTCTCTTCCACTTGCCACTTGATTGACTGACGGAATGACTGACTGACTGCCTGACGGACTCCATCAGTGAGAGCAACTAACTGAGTTATCTATCTTTACGTTTTGGACCCACAGCTGCCCCAACGTATCCGGTTTCCCTGCCCGCTTGTTGGGCTCCTATAATTTGCGTGATTTATTTGCTGATGGATTCGGAGCTTTGCAACTTTTGAAATACTCGCTGTTGACAAGCGAAAATTGCATTTTGAGTTATATACTCCTTCCCCAAGCGAGGTACTCACAGCCAGCCACTCAGCGGCTCGAGGAGTCAGCGGCTCCTCAGTCGATCAGACGTCCGCTGAGAATTGACGACGTTCTCTGCTCTTTAAAAGCGTCAGCATGAAGGCCAGCGATTGCTGTTCGCAGTGAAGCTGTTCAGCTGTAAGAATTCTGTTGCTGATTTGCAACAATGCCAACAATTGGGCTGCCCCCAGCTACGACAACAACAAACAAAGCGCTGAAAGTGCTTCGGGAGCTAAACGAAAAAATAGGGAACCAAATAAAGGAACAAATAAAGAACATGACATGGAAAATCAGACTCATGAAAGCCCGGAAGCGCCACTGAAACGCGCTTGATTGAATTTGCAACAACATTGCAGACAACAAACAACAACAACACAGCCGAAAAAGTGCCACAACAGAGAAAACCGCAAACTGCTTTGATGGAATTTTTCTTGAGTTGCCAGCGTTTTGTTGGCCGTCTCAGAGACTGGGTTTTTTCTTCATCGGAAACGGGCACAATTGCCACCTGGTTGGAACCGCAAACAACGAATTGTCGGCGTCTATTCCGTTTGTTCCCTTCGTTTCGTGCATTTTCCCAGCTCCGGAGCCGGCGGCCAAAATTTCGGAAGCAAATTAAAGCTTAATAACGCTGTTCTTATCGCTTAAGAATCGCGCAGAAACGCTCAGCTTTCGGTGGGTTGAGAGCAAAACGCTGATTTATGGCGTCGTCGATACGATCGCTAATTCGGGGGTCGATAGCAGGATTGTGATTATTGGTTGTTCGCAGCCGGGGGCGAAACCGTTTTCGCTGAAGTGGGATGCAAACAATTCGCTGTTCGGAAGCCGCGAGCAACACTGGACAATAGAATATTCAGATTTCCAACAGAATTGAATTCGGAATGAGGTCGCGACCGAATCTTCTTTGAAAAAAGCGAGGCCATCTACGAGTATTCATCTATTCATTATTCACTATCCACCTCTACAAGCCCTCAACAGTTCACAAAATATTTGGCGGATAGAACCAACAACGAACACACAAACGGGGGAAAATCGAAGGTTTCAAATCTCCGAAGTGGAATTGGGTTTGGTTTTACTTTCAGTGATGAAATGTTCAACCTCTCATCAGATACCTCAGATACCTCCGATGAGCCGATTCACCCACCCAGTATTTGTTCTAGTATCTGTCTTTATTGATTGATTGTCACTGCTTTTGTTGTGGTTGTTGTTGTCGTTGCTGTTGCAGCGCTCCCAAATGTCACTTGAAATGTGAACATTTTGCATGCATCGCGGCCGCTGAGCCTCAACGGCGAGTGGAAAACGCATTCGCATTAAAATGATGGATACCTCCGCAGTTCAGCGGTGGTACGGTCCGTCCGGCTGAAGCATCACACAAAAAACATGCCTGCTCTCAAACAACCATGATGCATCTACATGCATAGATTCATTCCACTGGCTGGCTTGATGGCTGGCTGGCTGGCTGGCTGGATGAATAGACGGATGCTTGGACGGATGGATGGATGGATAGATACTCGTATGTAGTTCTATCGATGCGCTTGATAAAGTATGCTGCAGCGGCTGGACCTGCATTAATACGAGTACATGTCCATGCGTCACATGGACGACTAACAGCGTCGCTATTTAAGTTTTGCGGTCCGGTGTTTCTCTGAGAGTGGCTTTTATGATGATGTTCTTTAGAGCTTCTCGTTTTTCCCCCCCATAATTCTTGGAAGTCAGTGAAAAGGGAGTCTGCAACAGAGTTCAAGTCCAACAGTCTTCGGTTAAATGAGCTTAAATTTAAAATTCATTCCATAGAATTGGCCACCCCTTTTTTTTGGAGTCAGCATTCATGTTTTGCACAAAATGGTAGACATTTTAGAATCTCATTTCTCATTTCCATGGAAATTGAAACTGAAACCTCAACGCGTTTATTCAGGGTTCTCTGTAGAGTTAAACAAGGTAACTTCAAGATATCGTACGATTTCTGTATTCACTCAGATCCACTTTCGTTTGAATGTTAGCGCCTTTTAATTGAAAAAGAAGCACAATTGTTCCATTCAGATGCGGGCAAATAAGGCGATCATTTGAACTGTCATCTTGCAGCGTATCAGAGTGCACACAGAACTGTCATTGATCGGGAAGCGTCACTGACTTACTGTGGATGGTAGATGGTGAGAGAAGTTCGGAGCTCGCTTAAGGGATTCGCCGCAAGGATATCCTCTGGAATCTCAAGCGATGCAACGGGGAATATTTGTTTTCTAACCTATCGATTATGAGGCAACGATGGCAAACACATGTCGGCAGCAGCGGAGCCGGGGCCCGACGGGAAAATGTAATTTAATTTGATTTACGAGAGAAGGGTTAACAAGATGCGTTAAAAGGCAACGAGCTGCAGCGGCAACGCGCACCATGCGATGCAGGGATCGATAAAAAACCGCTAAAACGGCAAGAAAACGACGAAAGAACATTAGACACTTTTATGGGAGAAAAGTATTGTAAGAACAGAAGAATCGTATGTCACTGAGCAGGCTCAGTAGCCCCCTCAGCCCCCGCCCCCCTTCCGGCCAACCGCCAAGCGACCCCGTATAGAGTGCTTTAAGTGCCGAGAACCGACCGCAGCTCACGGAGCGTCGAGCGTCGACGTGCAGCTTGAAGAGGCAACGATTGGCTGCGGCGCGGCAACGCGGCAAAAACAATGCGCTGCGGCACCGATTCAAGTGGCTGGCGATGCTGGCCGCCATAAAATTGAGTTATTGGGAAACAGGTGAAAACTTCCAATTGAGTTGTAGGCAATTTTATTTCAACGGCTTTGCTTAAGCATTCGATTTGGAGAAAGCAATGAAAACTCGCGGCGGGTATGCGGCCATAAAGCGTTGCCACCTCGCGTTTTATGAGGCGGCGGCGATTTTGTTGTCTTCTATTATGAGCCACGACACGACACGATCCGCAGGAATGATCGGAACCAAAGCAGGGAGCATTACAAGCAACTCAGAGTATTAGAATTAAGGATCTACAATGTAATCATTGACTTCAACTTCAATCATTAGTTGAGTGATGTGGCTCTTGAATAGAATGGACTAGAATAGAACTCAAGAAAGCTTCTTGAGTTTAGAATAAAGCTTCTTTTTTTTCTTTGCTGGTAGCTGGTGTCCATCAAACTGGAACCGAGCTAACGTCCATCAGAGCCTGTTGCCGCCCATGTGGTAGTCTTTGTTGTTGTTGCTGCGGCTGTTGCTGTTGCTGTTCGTCCGCTGAAAAACAGTCTGCTTGCACAAACAAAAGAATTTCTCAACATCGCAATAATCAATAAATACTGACTTCAGCAAGCGTGGAAAACAGCGTCGCATGGCAAATATTTGCGCCGTCAACCATCAACCATCAACTTGGTCAACACTGAAAGTTAGCTCAGGCAGAGGTTGGGTTCTTCTTCTTCTTCTTCTTCGTCGTGAACGATGCGCATCGTCAAAGACGCAGCAGAACACGACGAAGATGGACCGACCACACCTCGTCATTGTGCCGAGTGAACGTGAGACGACGAGCAACATACAGCGACAACATTGTGAGCGACAATTCATCAGACAGTCACCGAAAACGAAGAACAGAAAAAAAAGGACAACCGAGCAACCTCCCCGTCCTCCTCCTCCTCCTCTTCCCCGTTCTCCTGCAGCAGAGCGAAGACCAAGAAGCAGCTTAGAAGCACAGACCCAGTTGACAGCTCGCAATGAGTAACGCGTCAGCAGAGCAAACAAATCAAGAGGGGCGTAACAGGGTATCCGCCTCCTCCTGCGATTGCTGATGAACAGAGTTGCAAGCTGCAAGAACAAACAACAGCAAGAAGAGAGTCGATAATAAGAACACGATTGACAGCAGAAGGAAGGAGGGGGGGGGGAGGGTGTTGTAGGGGAATGGTTAGAAATCGTAGTGGACCCTCCAGCTGTAGAGCGATTCGATTTGCTGCCCTCAACTTGTCAGGAGCTCGATGACTCTCAGCTCGATTGTTATCTAAACGAGATGAGACCGTTATCGGGGTCTTCTGCAGCCAACTGACATTCCAGTGACTAATAAAAACACACGCGGTTGGAGCTTGCAAACGACTCTAATCGCAGCAGCAGTGCAGCTGAGGCTAAACTTCTCCAGAAATCCAGGAAGCCATGCGAATGAAAGCCAGACGCCGTCAGGAGTGCGTAAGCGCCGCCGCTCAACTGAAGCCTCCGCTGCAGAGATATTAAATTGCACATTCCGGCGATGTTGCGATGTGAGCACTTCTGAGATGTGCTCAACTTAACCGGGCTGAGCTCACACGGCGATGGCGATGGCGACGGCGACGGCGATGCTTGTGCCCGAACCCAGCAACGGAGTGTCTGAGCGAGGTAAGTAATGCAATTAATATTCGCCGCCGAAAGGTGCGCATAATTTACATGCTGCGTTTACGATGTGGTTTCTGTGCGCCGAGCAGCAGCAGCAGCATTACCGCCTGCGTACGAAACTCAACCAGCCGCTGGGTCAAAGGAGCAGAGAATCCGGAGTCCATCCAGCGACGCAACATAAAGAAGAGGCTTGCAGAACGCATCTACTCTACTCTACTGGAGTGAGAAACTCTGGCATAGCTAAACAACTAATAAATTCCACTTTAAATGACTTTTAAGTAGCGCTGTGAAGTTCAAGGTTGTTGCGAAGATTCCCGAGATGAATGCTTGGAGTCATTCCGGGGCGAATTCGCAGAAATGCTGCTTATGATGGAAACCGAATCAGAATTCTTCTCAATAAAGATTTCATTTCTTCAGCAAAGTTTCTAAATTTTTCTTTTGCTTTTCGGTTGGAAAAAAGCTTACCCACTCTACGATCAACCGTTTTCTGTTTGTGTAGATTATAGAATAGAATATCATTTGTGGTTATTTTCTTGTTTTCTGCTCTTCCGATTGGAAACCGCATTCAACCGTAGAGCGCACCTGCTGCCACTGAAGCCGCAATCGCACGCTGATCAATAGTGGCTTTGAAGGATTTGCAGCCGGTAACGCGAAAGTGCATGTTTTTCATATAAGATTCGCCACTGCAGCAGGTGTTGATTACCGTGAACAGCGTTTAAGTACCTCTTTCTGCTTCCTGTTCGTACAGGAATCTAGCCGACATCACAGTTTTTCCTTCGACATCACAGAAGAGGAATCATTGGATTCTTCAAAGACACCATTTTAGAAGCGTGGCGAATTGGGAATACAGACTTATTACAGCACAGAACAGTTGATTGAAAGACTGAGCGAATGAAGATCGTTGGCATCTCTCTGGAAGCTAGCAAGATGACAGATTCTGCCCCTGCCGCTTCTCGTGGTGTGACCCACTAACATTTGAGCGAGCAATTAAAATACTAAAATTGCTATCACATCGATTCATCGTTAGAGGCTGATGCAGGAATTCCTCACTTAATCTCGCGAACCTTTCGAACTCCTTTCGGTCACCTTCTGCTGTCACTCATTTCTCCCCGCTGCACACTGCACCCTACTCGCGGTCCACAGTTTGCACTGACACAGAAATACGAGTCTCTGACTAGAAGGCCACCCAACGTCACATGACGCCCGATTCGTCACAGACACGAAGTGACGAGTGTCTACGAAATGCAAACGGCGAAGGCGCGAACTAACTGACACCCAAGAGACCCACATGAGGCCAACAACAGAAAAAAAACGAAAAAAAACAACATATCCTATATTCATATTATAATAAAATAAAAGGGGAAAAAATTACATCAATTTTTTGTTGTCTGCAAAAATTTGGTATTCATTTGAGCGCTATTCACACCGCGAACGCCCTGAAAGACATCGCGACGTTGGGTGACAAACGCCGGAGCAAGCGTTCCTTCTCTCTCACACACACAGACACACACACACACACCCTCACAATC
This sequence comes from Myopa testacea, assembly GCA_949629155.1. Classification (NCBI taxonomy): domain Eukaryota; kingdom Metazoa; phylum Arthropoda; class Insecta; order Diptera; family Conopidae; genus Myopa; species Myopa testacea. The sequence goes on from OX451348.1 coordinate 32,261,566, forward strand.
CTTCGCCAGGTTAACCTAGCAACCTATTTTGGTCGCAGTAACGATTGTGAGTTAACGTTCACATCTGATGCATATTTTAGACGGAATTCAGATGCATTCAGTTCATGAGCGGATCGAAAACTCAAATTCGGGGTGTCCCAGAATTTATACGGGAATTTATATGTTCCACAAGAATCATCTAGTTTCTTGAGACTCATTCTTTTTCCTGAGGTTCATCCTGTTCTTTACGATTCAAAATGCTTAAGGAATTTCATCCTGTTTCTTGAGATTCATTCTGTTTCTTGAGATTCAATCTGTTTCTTGAGATTCATTCTGTTTCAAGATATTTTGTTCATTGTATTTCTTGACGTTCATTCTATTCCCCGAGATCCATTATTTTCTATGAGATTCATTCTATTTGTTGTGGTTCATTCTGTTCCACGAGGTTCATTCTGTTCGATGAGGTTCAACTGTGGTTAACTGGGTGTTGAATGAGGGGCGCACAAACCCCCGGCGTTTCCGGTTGGCTCCGCTTCTGATAATGTTTTGAAATGCTAAACAATCGTCGATTCCAGAGCAGGTTTTTGCTTTTTTTTTGCACACGTAGGTGAGGGTTAAGTTTCAACACCATGAAGACTGAGAGATTTGTTATCAAGTGTATGCAGAAAGTTTTCCCAAAATAAATGAATTGAATGCCATGAATAACATTTAGAAACTAAAATCTTCGAAATCAAATATTTTGACTGATTAAGTATTAAGTTGAATAATTTAATAATAATGAAGTCTATATTACGTAATTATGAAGTTCATTTAGCACTAGTTTTAAGATTTCACTCTTCAGAAACGTTGGAGTGTCCTTTGAATACTTTAGAATTGGTGATTTTTTTCAATTTCCTGTTGATAAAAATCTATTATGTAATCATATACGTACTATATTTGTACATATATTATATAAACCCGCTTCTATGTTGAATTGTCTTTGGTTTTTTATAAGTTTTCAAAACCCTCTGAGATTTTATGGTTGGAAATTGTGACCTTTTGTATGTTTATCGATCTCTCGTATTTATTCAATGTGATTCATTCTCTTTTGGATATATCATGAGTATATCTTTTGTATATTTATTTATATAAACTTATACAAAATACATGGAAGCGACAATGTTTGCACTCGGAATTCGAAATCATCTTAAAGCATAATAATTCGCAACTATTATGGTAACTATGACAGGGCGGCCCCTGTCATAAAAACCTCTTTAATGCTGTGACATCGGGCACCCTTTGTAGTTAAAATTTAAGGGATTTCAGCTTCCTAATCTTTGGCCGCGTCTGCGCGATTGGAACCTCTGAAGCACGATAGGAGGGTCCCCGTTTAGAGCGGCATTGAGCACGCACACAGGCCACGACATGCCAACGGAACCGCATAAATACCTCAACCGGCTGCCTAAATCATTATGATTTGTGTTCCAATTTAGAGGCATTGACAAATCCCATAATTCATAGCCTAACAATAGGCGTCCAGCACTCGGGCCGCTTTTCAGCTAATTGCGCAAATGAGCCGGACGGGCGGCAGAGCGAAATGCGAGCGACTCGCAGGCCGCACAATGAAACTAGGCGCTATTTTGACCACAACGCCCACGCATGTCAGGGCTCCAGGCCGCGTGCGCAAGCGTAGCAACCGCGTGGAGAATGCAGTGTGTTCTGGTAACCGTAGCGGCGGAGTGCCTGACGCAGTGACGAAGTGTTGAATACTGCTGCTTATTAGCAAGGAGCTTAGACCAGCTGCAAGGCGGCGTGCGCGATCGCCTGCTCGTGTCTCTGCCCCGGAGGCATGAAAAACTGTTCTTAACAAGCCGTTGCAGCTACTGTCTGTCTGTCTGTCTGTCTGTCTGTCTATATGACTGGATTCCTTGTTGGTCGCTTTGTCTGTCTGTTCATTCGTTCGTTTTCAGGTGTCAGGTTGGTCGGTCAGTCGGCTTGTTCGGGTGGCATTTCTAGGTACAACAACAACAACAGCGAGAACAGTATCCAGTCAAGTAAAGTAAAGTTGTGGCCAATTTAATTAGATCTAAAATATGGTGCGTTCCCAAGCGATTGTAATTAAATTAGAAACGTTTTTGCTCCTGCGACAACAACAACTCGAACATGAGCTGCGTTTCGGTCTCGACACCTCTGCTCCCAGCTTTACACCGCTTTCACTGAGAAGCTGTTGCACTCAACATTGAGAAACACTTTCAGGTTGATTTGTAGCACTGAATTGAATTAAAGCTGAAGGATGAAGTTGATGCGAGCGTGGGACGGGAAGTGAGGAATGCAGGACGGATATCGTTTTAGTTCACGTCACGAAGGTACTTCAAGGAAGTTAAGCCTCCATAAGATCCACAGGATGATTAACAATAACGATGATGCATCGATTTTAACTCCCTAACAATGGCGATTGTCAAACGCTTGCCTTGACGAGTGAGTTACGTAATGAGATCGGGGTTTAAAGCCCCATTCAACTAACAATAAATCTCCGAAATGTATAAGAAAGTTTTTAGTTTTCTTCAGAACTTCTGAACAGGAAGAATTTTAAGAGATTTTTGGCTTTTTTTAGAACCGTTTTCATGCTATTTTAAAGTTTTTTTGTACATTAACATCAACTTTTTATACCATCACCTGTCGTCTCATCGTATTTTGACTTGATTCCGTGGGAAGAAGAAGAAGAAAACTAAGCGAAAAGCACTTTTGATGGCTCCTGGATATGAAAATTTTACTTCATTCACACTGCTGCTCACTCAAACCGGCGACGGACGACGACTCACCGTGGCTCTAACAGCTTCTCGTATCGAGGTTCAACTAAAGTATGCGTTGCAGCTTCTTAATGTTAATTAAATATGGCGGTTGGTGAGTACGTCAGGAGTGTCGCCGCCGAGGAAGCAGCAACAGCAGCATCCAAACCCTTTTTCATATGTTACTTTGTTGCTTTAGTACTTTTTTCCTCCACTACTTTTTGTTCCTCTCAAAGCTCCTCTTTTTTCATTTGCTACTCGTTACTCAAAATGTTGAACAGATGGTTGCTCGGTGTATCTTGCATGCTGTTTGTTGATCGCTGTTCGTTGTTCGCTGTTCGTTGTTGTTGCTGTTGTTACTGAGCTGTCTGCTGGTATTGCATTTTTGCTGATGTTGTTGCTGATGTTGTTGTTGTTGTTGTTGTTGTTCTTGGTCTTGGTTTTTGGCACGTTTTCATTCTTGTCTTAATTAATTAGTTGCCAGAGTGCAGAACGTGCGCTGTTGACGCAAGTGTTTTAACCCACATTTCACGCCATCTAATTAACGAAGTGCTTTTGCATGCTGATGCAGAATGCGGGATATGATTGAAAATACACTCTGTGAGCACTCTGTGAGTGAGTGAGTGAGACACCGGATTAGACTGGGGCAAAAAAGTTTTAATGGACTTTTAAGTGTTAATGACATGTCGCTGGTTAGCAACACACACACACACACACACACACACACACACACATATACACATTAAAATCCCATTGTCAACAATATTTAATATCATTTCATTTCGATAAAATAAAAATATATAGCCAAAAAATGATAAGTACTAAAAATGTTGTGCTTTTTTCGAAACTAATCTCAGAATTCTTCTTCTTTTTCTTCTGTCGAAATATGACTGGTTTCAAAACTCAACTCGACGTCCATGTATGCACGTTGTTGTTGTTGTTGTTGTGGCTACCATGTAGTCCTCGCATGGCCAACATTTACGGCCTAATCGTGAACAGTTAACGTCAGTTTAATTAATTCGACTGATAAGCTTTGCCAGCCTAAGCTGGGGACACAGTCACCACATACGACACATGTTCACACACGCACACCTACACAGGTACGTGTGTATGTGTGCCTACGTACATGTATATGTGTGTGTATGGTCGAGCAAAGCACACTCGATCGATCGATCGCCCGCTCGCTCTTTCGTTGCTGGCTGGCTGGCTGGCTGGCTGGCTGCTTGTGTGGTGGTTTTGTTGGCCGCTTGTTGGCTGCTGGTTGGCCGTTCTAAAAGCTTTTTCTATGACATGCAGCTGAAACCGGATATCGATGCGATTTATGCACTCGCGCCTCATCACTAATTTTGAACGCGTGCACGCGAACAAGCAGCGACATCTGGGTGTCAATTTCAGTAACGCAATCCGAAATGATGACAGTCCATGCGGACGACATGACTGCAGTGTGCGAAGTCGCCCGCGCCCCGCATCGAGCGGCAAACATGTTTTACTTTCATTCTCCCGTGATACTCCCGTGATACTCCCGTGATACTCCCCTGATACTCCCGTGATACTCCCCTGATACTCCCCTGATACTCCCCTGATAAGCATCCGTCGTTGTCGCCTGACACTTCTTCGGATGCTGTTGCTGCTGACTGAATGTTGCTGGTTATGTTACGCTGGTGTTGTTGCTGAAGTGCGTGTAAGAAGACCAGCCAAATCTGCTTACTAAGCCAGAGAGTGGCGATTTGACAGTTTTATGTAGTTTCTGAACAAATGAAGATTGCGGATTCTCTTATTTATTTCCTGAAGTTAATCCTTTCAAAAGCATACCCGAAGTATACGTAAGAATCAAAGCGAAAGAATCACAGGTGATCGTGTGTAACGAAAACAAACGAAACTTTGGCCTAATTTCCGCGATCGGAATGTTTACGTTGGTTTAAGTATTTCCTTGAGCAACAAGCATTTAATTCTGGACACTGTGTGTTATGTAATCAACTCTGATATCTTCTGAGTTCTCTGAGAAGTACACTCTTCTTGCGAGATCATGAAAGTGCTCCCATCATGAGTGACCCACCAACAACTGAGCTTTTGTTGGGACCACAGCCGACGCTACTTAAGTAGGTAAACGAATTCATGAAATCTCAATCCGGAAAGATTCTATCAGTCCATTAATCAGGACCCCCCGCGCTGCTCCCATTCTGCAGACACTCTTCACCGCATTCGTAGCTACAAATTTATGAACATCACTTCTTTGATTGTTTCTCTTCGATGCTTCTTCAATGTTCTGTGGCCAAACCACAGCTTCTTGTGTGGTTTCCTTGCCGTTTTTCTTTTTTTTTTTTTTGTTGATTCATGATCCCCGTCTGTTTATAGAGCGTTTCTAGAAAGAAGCTCTTCTAATCCCGGCGTCATCATCTTGGAAATAAAAGAATCACCTTTGGTGTTATTGTGGTCCTAATCTTAATATTTTTGTATTGGAGATGCACTCTTTAGATTCGTTTTTATCAGGGTTTCGATGTATGTAGTTGTTCATGTTTCGTTACGTTTGATTATGGAAAGAAGTGTGCGATGATCGAATGACTTTCGTTGGGATTCCCTTCACTTCGCCGGGAACATTTCGAAATAACATCTGACAGTTGATGCATAGAATGGTAACCGCAACAGACACCGAAATGAAATCACAGACGCACTCAGCGAGTCACTAAATCAATTTGCATGACGTTCATTCGTTCGTTCATTCGTTCGTTCATTCGTTCGTTCATTCGTTCGTCTAATTTGACTGTCAAACGATTGCGATTGTACAGCGTCGCGTTCGTGTATCAAATTAAAATGCAATTTATTTTCAATTAGCAAATTTATGCATCGCGTGTCACTTTTAGAAGCAAACCTGAAAGCATCCAATTGAAAGCTACTCGCTCTGAAAAATAATCAAAATGACGAAATACCAACGTAATTGTGCCGTTGTCCATCTCTGTGTCGGTCTGTCTGTCATTCAGTCATTCAGCCATTCAGTCATTCAGCCATTCAGCAGTCACACTCAACACAGTCGCGTGTGTGCTCGACATGAAGTCGGAAACTATTTCGTTTGGGAATTCAGCAGCCGCTTCACCGCAAATGCATGCAAATTTGCGGTTAAAATTAATTATTTCAATTAGAGTCCCACAAATGAACACCCTCCACATGCCGAAGTACCATCGACCTGGCCAGGTGACTCCTCTTTTCGGCGCTGGGTTTCTTTTTCACTACTCGAACTGCGGCGGAAACCTTCAACGCTCTGCAGCAGGCAGCACAAAACTGCTCGATTAATTCTGCCCACTAAAGACCGAGGAGAGCTGTTTTAAGAGCTGTTAAATCGGAAACCTCGAGTGCAACCGCACCAGCGAGCATTTCAACGGTCGCCCCTCTTGTTTTAGTAGAGGCCATTAAAAGGGCTACTAAAGAAAGCTGCCACCATCAGTGCATTTAGCTGTCTGTCTGTCTGTCTGTCTGTCTGTCTCTCTGTTTGTCTGCCTGTTTGTGTGCCTCTTAACCCTTAGTCACTCTGAGAACAACAACAACAACGGTAACAACAGCAACATCCACATCAAAGCAATTGAGTGACAATTTGTATACCTTCTTTGTGCCCTATTCTCTAATTTTGTGTTGCCCTTTATTTGTGTTTCTTTTTTTTGCCTTGTACACATTGTTGTTATTGTTGCTGTTGTTGCTGTTGTTGTTGTTGTTGTTCTTCTTCGGAAATTCGGTTCCGGTCTGCCAACTTGTACCACGATATGCTGTGCTGCCTCCTCGCCAATTTAAGTTGCGAGACCCTCGAAACTCTCGTCTCCCAGCATTTAAAGTAGTTTATATTTAATGATGTGTCATGGCAGCAGGCTTGTCTGCGATGTCGGTCTGTATTGCTTTTTGGCCACCAACATTTTCGGTGATGATTCGGTTGTTTTGTAATCAGGTGAATCAGGAGTCAGAAGTATCTACAATATATACACACGTGGTTCGGACAGAGTTACGGAGGGGGGAACATCGAGGGTTGGAGTAAAAGTAGCCTTATGAAAAAAGTAGAAACCGGTAACTGGCCACATCATCATGTTCATTAAAAGGATTGCGGTTATTTTCATATAACATCATTTATTGGGTTGAGAACTTAAGCTTCCTTTCTTCTGATCTGTTAACGTCTCTGGAGTTTCCTCAAAGACTGAAACCAATATTTTAGTTGAAAATAGAAGAGGTTCTTCACAAAGAATTATTTTGCTAAAATCGGGGCTCTCTCGCTATCTTATATTATCATAGATCAACTGTATTCTACAGGATGTTGCATTATAACAATCTACCGTTTATAGGAGATATTCTTTCAAATGACAGATATTTCCTTATATTCCTAGAATATTTCAAAGTGTTGTGTTGCCTGAAAACATGACGAGATCGTCATTATAACTTGAAGATAGGGTTTTATAGCTGTCACTACTTATTACAAGAAATTAATAATTTCTGATGATTATGTCTCCGAAAATAGCAACAACAATCGATGCGTATCCTCATTTAAATGCCGCGTATCTGATTTCGTGTCAAACACCATTGAAAATCTGCATAAATTCGAGATAAAATCAGGAAATAACGCGTCGCGTCCCGTCCAAAATAAACGACTACAATGGATACAACGACGTGTAGTTATTAAAACTGTACGATATCCAGAATTTATTATGCGCCACAGAAGAAGTAATCACGGTGTCACTCCGTCCCGTCAGAGTGTCTGCCAGACTCTGGTCGACTGTCATTTCGATTCGTTGTAATGGCAACTCTTCTCTCCGCCGGCCAGTGAGGCGAGTGTTGGTTTTCAATGAAATGCCAGCCCTGTCACGCGGTGGCGGCCGGCTCTCGTCGCCGCTACAATGAGAACAGGTGTCAGAGCCCCCTCCGTGCCCGCGCTCAGGGGCAGAGCGTGCTTGCACGTTCCTCCTGTTTACAGCGTTGCTGACAACAGCGACTCGAACAGCGATAAATCGAGGACTGCCGCTGCTGCAGCACTGAACTCATCAATTCGTCGATTGTTGCTGCTACAGCAAGCGTAGTAATAATAAAAGTTGTCATCGATGTGGTGTGGAATACTAAAGCACGGTCGCAGTTGCTAGTGGATGGCAAAAATAGATGCAGGTTTTGACCACAAATGATAGCGATGACGGGGCAGAACCCACCTTCGAATAGACAAGTGCATCGAATGCATCGAAAAATTAGTGATTTCTGAAGTCGTCATAAAACGTTTCCGTACTTCACATGTCAGGTTATCTGGCTCGAAGGTCCAACACAAACAAACAATGAAGCGAGTAGCAAATGCAATGAATATGTTGTGGCATTTTAAGCGTGCATTAATTGCATACAAAGAGCTGAAATGCCCGTCCATTTCGTTTGCGATGCTCCACAATCTTCTGGCACTCATCCAGCATGCACCGCATTCCAGTGCGAACAACTGAGCCGCTGCCTCCATTCGACGGACGGAGACCAGCGGACCGCTCCGACCGAAGGCCAATCTATTAAACCCTGAGTTATGTCCGCAAACTACGGACTACGGGCACCAACCAGGGACAATCTGCGAATCTGGCCTCCACTGGCCAGAGCAGCGTCTTCTAATCATGCAAATTTTATTGCGAATTCACACAAAAACGCATTCGCAGCCATAAATCTCGGGCCGAAGCATTCGTTTTTCACACGACGACACCAGCACAGTGGGCCGCATCGCCAGGCAGCAGCAAGGATCTGCTGCCAGAACATGTCACACATGCACACGCGTCGCATGCGAAGTCAGTACTTCCCTGACTGTATACTTGCCCGTGTTGCCACCATTTTGCAGCGCCAACAAAGCGTTTGCTGAGTGACAGGAAGTGAGGCTGTGTTCATGTTCTGTGCAAGCGGGCAAAGCATCCGTTCTGGTGGCGGACTCCAGCGGTCGCGGCGGGCAGACGGTCCACGCCGACTGCCTGACCGCCTGCCTGCCTGCCTGCCTGCTCGCTCTCAAATGCAATGAAGCGGCAGCAGTCGGCGCTCGCTGCTTGGAATAGTTTTGTAAATTGTATGCAGTTCCGTTCTTCATGTGCCGGCAGCAAATGTGACAGAGATGGAGAATCGCTAGTAATAACATTTATTTTGATAAAGTTACACTCAGATTAAAGCGCCGCCACTGCGTTGAGAAGGTGCTGGGGTCTTTTCTCAAAACCATCTCAGAGTCTCCTCTCTCTACACTTTCTAGAGATATAAATACACCCACCCCTCCCCCTAACCTACCACAACCCTACTCCTTTAAACCCTTTTTTCTTATTTACTTGCGATTTTTCTCAGTGTTTCTCGAACTACAGTCTTCATTGGGAAAACTTTCTCATCTCATCGTGTCGGCAATTTCATCTTGTTATCGTAATATATCTTAAATGGTATCGTGGCGTTGCCATCCTTTTTCATTCTCTGTCTCTGTCTCCTGTCGCCCTCCCTCCCGCCGCTCGTGCACGCTTTCTCACACTTCGTTCGCAAGGTTTTCACATTTTTCACCATCAACAAGAAGAATTTTCCGCGTTTTCATGCTAACCAAGCGGAGCTGCAGCTCGATTACGTATGCAAAATAAGAAGAAGAAGAAGAAAGCAGTGGATATTCGGACGGACAAACGAACGAACACTCGGTTCGTTGGGTTGACATTTTAAGGTGCAACATGCAAATAATTAATCGCATTATAAGATGCACTCACGAAATCTCGCGCAACATCTTGTGTAGATGTAATAACTTTCCATGACTACAGCAACAGCAACAACAATAACAACACAGGCAGTGGCAACAACAACTGTACTAATACCAACACCAGCAACACCAACACCAGCAACATAACAACAACACAACGCGATCATGCTGCAGGAGACGCGGACAACACATGCATCGAAATGCTGTATAATGATCTACACGCATTAGAATGCTTTTTTTATGTGAAATGTGTGTGTGTGTGTGTGTACTCCTACATATGTATGTATGTATGTGTGTAAGCTGTACTTGAACTGTCCAGAAATTCACAAAATAATTGTTTATAGGAAAAAAGATTCGTTCTTTCTGTTAAATAAACTCTGCTAGATTCCCAGCGATATGCTACTCGTCTATTGGGTCTTCAGGGAGGATAGGGGAAGGGGGAAGGGGGGGTGGGTGGGGGAGTGTCAGGAAGCCGAGTTACAAGAGTTGCTCTACTTTCCACCTCGCTTTGATCTCTCTAAATGCAAGATTGTGACAGCAAGGAGAGAACATGTTATGAAGCTACGGTGAAAGCTTCATCATGAAAATTGATCCAATCGTTGATGGAAAGGATTTCAATTAAAATCCAATTGAAAGTTCGGGATTCGAATCTGAAACTAATCGCTTAAGTTTTTCAAAGATTCTTAGTTTTTCTACTTTTTAAAAACCTGAAAACTTTTCTTCCACTTTTATATCGAATTTCCGGTAGAAATTTTTGCATGTTTTTGTAACTGAATTTAAGCGAAGCTGTGCAATGATTCCTTGTGGCTGTAAAGAGGACAGGCCGGCCATCCAGTCGGCCAGATGCGTCCCTTTCTTTTGTTTTTTTTTACTTATTTTTGTTGTTGTTGTTGTTGTTGTTGTTGGCATGTGTGTATGTCTGCTATGGTGTCTGTCACCACGCTACTGTCACCAACTCGATTGCCGGCACACAGTCACGGTTTCCCAACAGAAATTCGTTAAACTTACATAATTCAGAAGGTGTTAATGCAAATTCTGTTCAGCTATGCTAATGAAGGTGTTGCCGACGTTGTGGCTCATTTCGAAAGCCGGTGCATTTCCACCGAAGACACCAAATAATGGTGATCATTAGAAGAGGCTGAACATTTCACACCGAAGTTACAGAATTTTCGTGATTTATTTCGTGCTTCGACAAGAAAGTTCGAAACTAAACAAAGCCGGGAGTCTGCTGCCGGCCTCCGAAGAAGTGTCCACCAGCAGCAGCGGCAGCAGCAACCTCCGAACGTATATCAATAAAACGAACGGCCAACATCGTAAAAAAAAGCATGTTGGTAGTTCGGGAAAAAGCCACAAAAAGCAGCATTTTAAGGAAATTTACGACACACGTCAAAGTCATGTGATTTATTAACTCAAGAAAATTAGGCGATGATATTTTTTCGCTCGGAACACGGCGACGACATGCGAACATGCAGCAATGTTGGCAGCGCAAAAACGCCAGCCACCGAAAATAAATGAAGCACATTCCTGGTGTTTTTGCGACGTTGCCGGCGTGGACAGGTAGCGTCCACTGGCCAGCAGTCGGTGGTGTTGGCAGCCCGAAAGCGGACGCAGCAAAAGCCGAGATTGCATTAACGCGCGGCGAAATTCCTCCCATCGCAGAAGCTTCGACGCGGCCTCGACGCTGGTCCTGCTGCCGAAATATTAATTAGATTCCTTGTGGGCCCGAAAGAGATTCGGCACTTTTATGGGCTCATATTTTGTACGAATGTCCGCGCTGCTCTGCGCGCCACACCGACGGACGGTGCGCTCCTCGCAAGACATCGCGTACGTACTTCAATGCAAGCAGGAATTTAATATATTTTTATTAACACGCGATTTTAATTAATTGAAAAATTGCAGCATGTACGGCCGGCCGGTTGCCGTAAAAAGCCCACTAAACGGATGGGTTTCTCGTGGAGCGAATCGCATTTTTATTAATAGCGATCTTAATATTGAACATTAAAGAGGAGCTTAAATATTCATGAATTTGAGCAATTGGAACATCGACGATCGTGTTTCGTTCTCGATTTGGGCGTAAAGTGGTCGCTTTGGCAGGAAATGTCATCGGATGAGAGACGGAGATTGACAGCTGACATTTCGAAGTCATCGCACTCCAATTCAAGGAAGGAACGAGGAAAACATTCAACAGGAAGCCGAATACTTGAGCAATCCGTCGTTTATGGCGACCAATTAGATCCATATTCATTATTTTATTTATGGCGGCACTGCATGGTGCACTGCAGACGTCTTGAATTTGTGGGTCCTCGAATGGGTGGTGCGGTTCCTCTGGTGTCGAAGAGAGTAGCGCTGATGGTGTAGTGGGTGTAGTTGACAAAGTATCTGCAGGCAAACTGAAGCTCTCCGCAGAATTTGCATCACTCTGAAAGGGAGCTCAACATTAGGATTTCGATTGGGTTCGCATTTCACAACAGAATCTAACCTCTGCAACTCGTCCAACTCCTAGAAGAACGTTCTCCATAAAGCAGCGTGTCGAGTCCAAATACTTTGCATTCATACATCACACTCGTGGCAGCCTCGTTTTTATACCCTCCAGCAACGGAGCTGCACTAAAAGCTTTTAAGCGTTCCATCATAAACTATAAACTGGCTCCATAAACTGTTGAAATTCTATCAAAAATAGTGCAGCAAAATAGAGTATAGCGAGAGCGCAGCGTCTCCGGCGACCAGCGGACAAAGCGGACTCCTTTGAAGCCGGAGCCTGCATTCCCGCCCGGGTCTCGTATTCGGTTATATTTAAGCACCTCACTTAGTATCAACCTTACTTGGCGTATTTTAAGACTACATTATTACGGGTGTCGCTTTTCGTTCCTCGTTTTTCTGTGATTCTGTTCAATTTTTGTCACAATGTTGCACATTCCTGCTGGTTTCCGCAGCTGCTACTGCGCACAGTGACCCCGAAAGGGGCTGGTGATTTATGTGCTCCGCAATATGATGCGTTTATGATGATTGAGTCCATAAAAGTTCTGCTGCGGTTATATGGCCCGACTGCACTCGGACTCCTGCTCCCGGCTCGCTCTTCCCGGACATTTTATGTTTATCATAATCATTAATTTGCCAGCAGAATCTTGGCATCTCTCAACACTGCTTGTGGCAGCCCCATTCGAGCACCTAATTGACAAAGCTTGTTCGGGAGATCTTTCGCAGTGATCGACAGAGAGCGTCTGTTATCTAAACTGGAAGTTCAACTGCCGTCCATCCATAAAGAAATGCGTAAATTTCTCGGCAGCGCTTTAATTGCATTAAATAATTAATTGCGAAACATTAAGGTTTCGTATTCTCGAGGAATTCTCTCGGCATCATCTCCGGCCAGAAACAGTTAAACAAGTATAACAGTTAAAGTATAAACATCAAGGCACATTGATGGTTGCCAGAGAGAGAGAGAGAGGACATTCTTTACGAGGATGAAGGTTCTTTCTTTTTCGACAAATTCAACCAATAAATAAACATCTTTCTTTATATTAATTGAGTTCATTAGTTTATTTCTTGTTGAAGTTTCGGTTTTGGTTTCGATTCTTTGGGTGAACCATTCTTTAATAACGGATTTACGAAGGTTCAGGAAGACTACGAAGCCTTTTATGGGACCCTGAAACTGTTAATCTACTTTGTCGTCCATCCGAAATGTACAAGAAGCTTTCTTTCCATCATCTGTGGTTCCCTCGAAGGTTAGCAGACGCCCCGAACTTTCAACATATGCCACTATACACTCTATAGCACTCTCAGAAGAACTCTTTTTCTCATCACGGCTACAATCTCAATTGATATCGATTGACACAAACCCAGGTTTTCTTCGTGTACTTCTTTATACCAAACAGTTTACAAAGGAACCCAGAAGGAAGAACAAAGAGAATGGAAACGATTTATGTACATGCGAGTTATGGAACTCGGCTTGGACAGGAAGACGGGAAGACGGGAGGGCAGGCAGGCGGGCAGGCAGGCAGGAGCAATCAGTTCGCTTAAAGGAAGCCAGTGAAATCGCCATATAAAAGAGGTGTGTGTAATCCGTACTTTAAACAAACACGTTTTTATTTTATTTGCGTCTCTCATTGTTTCTGCTGTTGCACGTTTCTGTGTTCTTGCTAATATTGTCATTGTTGTTGTTGTTTTATCGTTGTTGTTGTTGTTGTTGTCTTTGCTGGCCTCCTGTCCGTTTGGCACAACCTCTCTAAAGAGGGGTAAATAAAGTGAAGATGCTTATCTATGGAAAAAATTTCAATCGAAATGGAAAAAAGGTACGTAATAAAAAATTATTAATTTCACCTCAAAGGTACCTCGATGCGTGGCGTGGTGTGTGTGTGTGTGTGCCAATGTGTGGGTCTCTCTCTCTCTGTGTGTGTGTGTGTGTGTCTCTCGCTTGAGCAGTGTGAACATATGGACAACATCGATTCCTGTCGACATTCGTACATTCGTAAGCAGACGTCGTTTCACGGCTTGCCTCCAGAGCCCTCGGGAGTCTCAGCGCCCAAACCCAAGCCCAAGACGAAGCCGGAGCCGAGCGAAGCATTGAATCGGATGCACGGATATCGCTTGTGTTGGTGTTATTAAACAAATATTCGAGTGTCGCCTTTGATCTCGGCACGACGCTGGGCGAAACGCGAAGGATGCTGGCGCACCACTCCTCCCTCCATTCTGTCGCTCCTCTCCTCTCCTCTCCTCTCCTCTCCTGCACACAAAACAACATCCCATTCCGATGCAATTCACGACCGAACTTCTTGCACCCGAAAAGGAAATGGAACAAAATTAATCATGCAAACTGATCGGACTCGACTTGGCTGCGCTGAACTGCTTGGATGCTCCACTGATTGTGGTCGCAATCAGTTGGCTTAAATGCAGGATAAGACAACAACAACGCTGCTGCTGGCCCGCTTTAGCTGCTTGCACTCTTGCGCGGATCTTATCACCAGCGATTCATCAAAATTAATTGAAAATTTACGAGTTTTCGCACTTTGCGGAGCGGTACGCGTGCACCGAAGCTGCGGCGACGGCCGGCGTCGGCTGGGAGAAGCTGGCGAACTGAAACGGTAGCCCTACGGTCAATCGTGGCTCAAATTGAAAAGAATCGCCGGCGAAATTTACGACGCGTCGAGGGCACAAAAGAAGGGAAGCGGGTTCGTCGGTTGCTCTGGAAGCCTCCGAAGTGGTTGACCCACTTTCGCTGGTAGCTTCGCGTGGTTAGCTATTGTTTCCGCAAAGATAGAATAGATCTGTGAAAGGTTTCATGAAAGACTCACCTCAGCTTTGAGTGTTTGCTGAACATGGCTGGGACGCAGCTACTCCATGGAAATGACGCTGCTCGGCAGCTCAGATGGTGACACGACAGCATTTTTTTTTTTATTTTTTTGTAGTTGATCTGCAGATCCTCCTCCTCCTCCTCCTCCTCCTTTTGCAACGGGAAACGGGAACGAAGTAGAACCACAAGAAAATGCTTGACTTATTTTTGATTATTTTGATTACAAACATTGTTAGCAAGCAAAACGTTCAGATGTTTAAGCGAAAAAATATGCCCAAAAATGATGAGCTTGAAAACGTTTGTGTAGTCAAAAACTTCTGCTGAACAACATGAAAAACTTCAGTGCTTTGAAGGTGCGAAAACGCTATTTAAACGGCGGCAACGCAGTTGATTTCTTTTTCTGAATCGCAGTCGTCGCAAAGTGTTTCTAGTTTTTTGACAATTCTTGCCGACTTGCTTAGTTTTTGGCGTTCATTATCGCAGTATGTTTCAGAAACATCACAGTAACCATGGAAACAAACGACATGGAAAAATATTCTAAATGTTCAAAAAGTGAATCTATGGAAAGAGTCGACGGTGAGAGACCGACCATGGATTTTCGGGCTTCTGGTGAATTCTGTTGTATACTTGATAATCCAAGGAACACCCCGCAGACACACTTTTGGCATTGAGACTTGCAGCGTCTCCCCTCCCTCTCTCCCTCTCTCTCTCCCTCCCTCTCTCCCTCTCTCTCTCCCTCTCTCTCTCCCTCTTCATCCCCTCTCCACACTCTCATTCTTCAAAACGTTCACCGAATTTCGATGAAAATGTGTCCACTTCGAGTGGCGCATCAACTCGAGAACGCTTTCCTTAACAATCCCTCGAAAATACGTCAATTTTTCATGCTTCTCATTAAGAGCCCGGCTGGTCACGTTGAGCAGTCATCTCATCAGTCCACTGGCTCCAGAGGAGCTTCGAGTAATCTCTCAATATCGGTCCCATCGCTACGCACCGCTCGCGATTCTCCACCATGAATAAACATTACGTGACCGACATGGAGTGCGTCCCCTCGTGACGACGTCGTCATTGTCATGTCACTGCACTCCACTCCACTCCACTTGACGCCTCTCTCTGCTCCACTCCGATCCCATCCAATCCGCTTCGCTGCAGTCGTTCATCCGCCGAATCCACAGCAGCTGGAGCTGGAGCTGGAGCTGGTGCACTGCTGCACTGCTGCAATGATGACAACATGACATGAAATCCGTGGCGCTTCGGGATTTCGTTGTTTGACTCTGTGATCTGTCATGTCGCCCTGGAGATGAGTTGCTTCATTGGATCCCGTCAAGTTCAGTGGAGTTGAGTTCCAGTGCATGTGCCGAGCTGTCGTCGTTGTCGCTGTCGTCGATGTCGTTGTTGTTGTTGTTGTTGTTGTTGTTGTTGGCGTGCGTGCGTGCGTGCGTGTGTTACGCCAGTTGATGAAATCGTCATCTCCAACGTAGAAAAGCAAACTTGACAACGCGCTTCAATTGACGCAGTGAGAAAATGCAATCGGCGAAGTGAAGTGAATGCTGTGAAAATGCGAGATCAAAGTTTTCACTTGATTGCTGCACTTAAAGAAATTACTTAAGTGATTCCAGCGAAACGACAGGAACAAAAGGACGACGAATGAATCAATTTATTAAGATAAATTGTATAAGAAATGAAATCTTAAAGGAATGAGCTTCATATGATCTTAAAGCATCTTCGATTGAACACAATGCATTCATATTCAATTCGAATGCGATCATCATCTGCGTCGTTGCTTGAACTTGATGAAGAAAGCGGAAGATTTGCTGCAATTTATGTATTTCCACTCACGTCACATTCGCCCGGCCCATTAACGACGTCCAGACCACTTTGTCAACCTGTTCGACCCAGCGCACGTTCGCGGCTGGCATCTGGAAGGATTCGCCCGCTCCAGCCGCAGCCGACCGCAGCCGACCGCAGCACATTTCTATGCGGTGCAGCTCAAGTATCCGCGCTCACCGGCAATCAAGCGAAGCGAATTCGCCCGTTTATTGCGGAGATGCCGGAAAACGTACAACGGCACCTACAGCGAAACCCACCGAAGGACGGGCAGACGGCTCCTCCGCAGCCAGCCACAGACAGCCACGGACAGCCACGGACAGCCACAGAAGATGCCAGCAGGAATAAAGGCCAGAAATAAAGAAATAGTTTTGACATTCGGTTTTGTGGCCAAGCAGTCAGGAGTGCGGCCTGGCGACGTGACTTCTTCTGGTAGGAGGGCAGCTCAGCCTGGAAGCATGTGGATGGAATGCTATTGTATTCACACAATTATCGGCATCTCAGCTGAGGAGCCAACAAACAAACAAACAAACAAACAAATTGGTAATAACGATTATCGCGCGCTCTCAAACGCCGCACTGCTTTACCGACGGCGGCCGCTCTGCTGCTAGCCGCGAGTACTCAAGTGTTTGCATTAGTAATGAGCTGCGTCGCCATTATTGTCAGGAAGTTGGTCGTTTCGTGTGTGTGTGTGTGTGTGTGTGTGTGTGGCTTCGAGGCACCTCGCCGCCGCTGACCGTCTTGGATGCTAGCGTATTCTTAACAATGGCAAAAAGTGTGGCCTCAACAACTCTGTGATTATCGGTTGCGAAAATTGCCGGTTGCCAGACGACGAACGACGGTCCGTCGGTGAGAATGTGCTATCATTTGTAGATTTCGACAACTGAGCGTCGGCTGGAATCGTTTGGCTTGGCTAAGAAAGCTGGCTGCTTCATTGAGTTGGTTGCTATTGAAGTGAATACGTTTTGCGTTTTAATATTTAGTGTTTTAATTTACTTCGTTCTTTCTTCCATTCTGAGCGTGTCATCTTTCCAAAGCGATGGCCACTCGACGCCGCTCTTACGTAATGCGGAAGAAGGGATTCGCGTCAGTCGCGAGACGGCCTGCTCAAGTACTGTACTTCAAACTACTCAGCTAACTTAACTGCTGGAAATTATAAATGATCATGCTTTCGTCTGGCTCGCGATTATCGCGTTAGCAGATGCGGCTCACTGTAGACAGACGTTCCTTTCACTGCGCTGCTCGGCAGATCGAATCATTAAGTCTGGCTTGAAGAATTGCGGTAGCATGGATAATTAATACATATTGCGGCAGCTTCGTGAAAATCCACGCATTTCACATTTTGCCCGGCGAAAGAAGACGCTTTTCGGCAGTCGGCCGCGTTCGGTGCAGCAACCCAGAGCGCCTGAGCTGCTGCTGCTGCTGCTGCTGCACTTGAGCCGCCACTGTGCGCAGCGGCGATCGTGCTGCACGATCATTAGCAGCACTTCACTCGTACAGCCTGCGCCGCCTCCCGCATGCCGGGCTCTCGAACGACTCAGATGTGGGCTTGCTTGGTTGCTTCGTTGGTCGAGCGGTCGATGGTTTGCTGGTCCGGCTGGCTGCGGCACTGCGCTCCTCCACCCACTTGATGCGATGCTGCACGATGCTCCTCTGTGTTGTCAGATGGCCCAGAGTTGTGTAAACAAATCGGAGGCTGCTTCACGAAGCTAACAACCCATGATTGTGCGCTGTGGTTGTGTGGCGCGGCCTTAATTGAAATAACAATAGCTCTGTAGTGAGCTCGGAGTACTGCGGAGTACAGCTATTAACCGGAATTGATATGGCCAAAAAAGCAGCCTCCTCTAATGAAGCACATCGAAAGCTAGGCGCGGTTCATTCCACCAGAAACGATGAGGTTGCCAGTGAATCAGTGTTAAATTCAAAAGTTCAACAGTACTGAAGTTCCAAACCGCAGAACAAGAAGAAGCACACAAAGTAAACATGGGAATTACTCAAGAAAAGAACGCAGATTTGTCTCTACAATCTTATCACCGATCGCCGGCAGTGGAATTCAACGCTTCTGATCGTCTTCAAATCGATGACGTTTTTGATTAATGTTCCTCATCAACACGTCTGCACACGCGCTGTCACACTGCCGACATCTGAGCCTGGAGTGGCCACCGCATTCTTCAATCCTCTCTCAACACGATCGCGCAATCCTCGGGTGCACTCAAGTGGCTTCGTCCCTCCCAGCAAGTGTTCGAAGAAGTCGAAACCAATTAATTTTTGTCACAATTGCAATGGAAACGAACACAAATTCAAATTCTAGCCTTCATCTTAACGTCCGTCCGTCGCTTCGAAACAATCCCCGTACAATCGTTAGAATTCGATCACGCAGTCGTTCAAAAAGTGTGATCGAGCGATCTGAAGATTACAAGCACTTTTGTTGTGATTTCCCCCTGCCGACGTTCGGAATCGAAGGCATGCGGTACCCAACAGGTACCAGGTACTGGCAACTATTTTGTGTGTGCTTCCCTCCCGCCGGCGATGTTTGGCTGGCGATCACTTTCGATCAACACCGGCAAGTAAACAACTGAAAGTGGGTCCACTAAACGTCACTCTACTCATGTGGCTTATAGAGGGTTTTCCAATAAGAGGTGTAATTTTGAAGAGCTATGGTCCTGTAAGCGTGGTCGTGGTGGCTATTTGGCTGATGTTGTTCTTCATTATTAACGGCATACCTTTCTCTTTATTACGAAATAAACATGCGATAATTTATCTGGCAAAGATGGCATTTTTCTTTGAATATCAAAATGACACCTCTTATTGGAAAACCCTTTATTCTTCACTCGGGCCAAAATAATCCATCATTCAGTCATCGTTTGGGCCGCATCTCAATGAGTTTCGAGTTACGATACAAATATTTCAGAAGCAACACATGCGTTGTGTCTCAGAACATGCATCTTGTTAGTAATTAAATAGGGATTTATAATGCGTATAATGCATAAGTAACTACTACATACTATCGAAATGATGTTCCACGGAAGTTTCTATACCTTTTCCATGGACCCCTGACTCCCAGATCCCGCCAGAGATCTGAAATTTGTCAACAATCAGCTGTCACGCTGATTTATGGCAGTTTCAGCATAGTTCGGCGTTGGTGTTGTTCATCTCTCTGCCATTAAATGGTACAAATGCACGCGTTTCCTTATTATTTGGCCTCCACTGTCAACTCGTGCGAAGTTTGGCCCTGCATCCGCCTCGGAGTCCACGGTGGACGTCGACTTCAGCTCCGTGTCTGTGGCTGGGGCTCTGACTTTGACACTAACTCCGACACTGACAACATCTCTCACTTTGAGGCTCTCATAACTCATGCATGGCTTCGAAATCGCACAGAAAGCGCATTCATTTCTTTGGCGAGATCGTTAAAGCAGCCAACAGCTGCTGAGTGATGGCAGTGTGATTACAGCCCACACGCATTTCTGGAGCGTAGTTGGATCCAATGCAGGCCCAGCAAATGCTAAGCTGCCCTGAATTGGATTCGAAGCTTTCAACTCTTCGGCTGTAACATTGAAAAGCTATTTAGTAGAGGAGCTGAGATCAGAGCGATCACTCTGTTGGGTGGTTTTCAGCTGTCTGCAAGCTCGTGCATCACTCACTGTCACGAGCGTGGAGGAGGAGGAGGAGGAGAGAGACAACAACAACGACACGTTTTACTTGGTATTTTCATATTTAAGGACTCAAGAATGAAATCCAATTTAAAACGATGTTAAATCAGGCGAATTATTAAGAAAATTTTACATGTTTTAATGAAACTATTACAATAACAATGATTAAGTAGGGCTGACATTCCGTTAGTCCCTCTGAGAACAAGGATAAACCTATAAAACTGTAAAAAACTGTCCCGGGAAAAGTGTTGCTCTTGAAAACATGCTCTGAATCGCCGATTGTGTTTCATAAAATATCTTCACGGTTTATGTATTGTATTGTAAACCTTAAACTGGGCTAAATTATTGCCCGCCCGTGCTTGAAGCCACCCCACGACTGAAAACTAAGCGGAGTCGTAAAACTACTTGAAGTTCCGTTTAATTTTTTAAATGGGCAACATAAAAAACCGAATTACAGACCGTTAATAAAATGCGTGCCCGTCCAGTTGGCGATTCAGCGACGATAGACATCTCGCACCGGCTGACTTACTTAGCAGCCACGAGAGACACAGCCACCAAATGGCTGTTGTTGTTGTTGTTGTTGTTGTTGGCAGTTGTTGCCATTGTCCACAATGATTTGCATAAAGCAACAGTTTGCGTAGAGCAGAACGGAGCAGCCAGAAACGTTAACAACTACGACATTTCTAACGACGATTGACAACCGCAACAGCAACATGAAGAAAGCACTCGAAACACAGCAACATCAGCGTCAGTATCTCGACCAGGACAACAACCGAAACAGAAACACACTCAAGGAAGCAAAAAAGAGCAGCTCGACGCTGAGAAAACGTAGAGACGGGATTTGCAACTGGCAACACGCGGCGAAACATGGTCAAGTTCAGTGGAAAAACTCACGGGAAAACAATGCAGGCTCCACTCGCAGGCAGCAGCAACATGAACCACGGCAGGTTGTGTTGGCAGCACTTGAAGTCGGAGCTGTGATTCCTTTCTACGCGCTCCGAGATGCCAGCCCAGCGATTATGTCAGCTAGGCACCAGAACCTGAATAAGCCGATTCTGTGGCACGAAATTGAATGCCTCCGCACAGAGTGGAGCGGGCAGAAACAAGCGCTGCTGCTGCCGCGATCAATGATATGATCGCTCGACTGGACTGATGATGACCATCAGCATGATGCATACGTACAGCCGTGCGTTGTGACGTGGAATCTATGCCAAAAAGCCAGCCACTGTGTGTGTGTGTCTCCGGAGCGTTGGCCAGTCGAGAGCACGCGTGTTCACATTCGCCCAGACGGGTCCACAAATCAGGCGGACGCACGGAGCGCCTGCGGCAAGGGAACTTGTGGGAACCCGAGTCGCTGCACGGTGATCGATCATCATCAACAGCAGTCGAAGCCGGAGACGGAGCAGAAGAGGCTCGACTTCTGAGCCTGTCGAGCGAAAGACCAGCGACCAGAGTCTCCACGGACGCCGTCGAAATGCGCCGCTCGACGATTAACATGTGTAGATCGAGACATGTGCTGACAGCTCAATACGCAATGAGACACAACGTGGAAGGCCGAGCGGCGAGTGCGCTTTTTATTGGAGTGGATCGAGCGATTTATTGCCGCCAACCGCCAGCCGGCCGCACAGCGCCGTATCACAGAAAAACGCATCCACAGAAATACTAGACAGCATGTTGCTGCCCCCATTGTTGTTGTTGTTGTTGTTGTTGTTGTTGCTACTACGACAGCCAGGAAGCAGCAGTGATCTCGTCAGTTTGATCTGGTTTCGTCATTGGTCATTGGCACAAAAGCACTCACATGTTGTTGTGTTGTTGTTGCTGGTGTTGTAGTCGCGATTGTGGCTGTTCTTGTCGCCCCCCCTCCCCCCCCCCGGCCCCCTCCCCCCCCCGGCCCCCTCCCCCGCACCTAACAGGGCGTTTCATTCCTTACTTGTCGATTGTGTTGCTGCTGATGTTCTTCTTTTTGTTGTTCCTGCTTGAAGCATTCAATCATTCGTCTTTCAGCAATCTTTGTGGCTCCTTGTTAATTGTATTGATTGGTTGGTGCCAATGAAAGCTTCATTTCTGCCATCTGTGCGCCAGCGACGGGATGCTTTAATTGTGCACCGGATGTGGGCCGAAATCACTGCGAACATTGAGTGTGGTTTAAATGCGGCAACAGGTGTTGAAATCACCGACAAACCAGCATCAACTGGTTACTTATTCTTACTGCCATGTAGAACACTTCAATTCGAAGCAATCGATTTGCAGCCATTCAAAAGGAATGCCGATTCATGTTAAGGGACCGAGTTTTATTTTTATTGATTGTTTCGATTGATTTATTCGTATATAAAGTTTGTAATTCCAATCGAATTTCCGTTATTATGTTATCCGATTTTTATGTGCTTTTTCTATGATTAACATCCACTCAACAGCAACAAGCAACAACAACCAACAAGCAACAACAAGCAGCAATTCAACTAACGATCGCACGTCGCTGGCCTCACAACAACAACAACAACAACAGCAACAGCAACAGTAAACCTGTGATTACAACAGATGCACTCGCAAGGAGGGAAAAAAAGTGCACCAAATTAAATCCGTCCCGTAATTCGTAATGATAACATGCGGGATACGAGCAGCGATTCAATTGACCGCGTTAACGAAAGCAGTTCTTGCAACATTTCGAAGCAATCGCACTCAATTTCTGTGTATTTTCTGTTATGATTGTTTTCGCTTCTTATTGCCAATAATATTGTTGCTGTTGTTGTTGCTGCTGCTGCATCCGGTTAAATGATTTGCAATAATGGAAAAGTTTCAATAGTTTCTCCCCCCCCCCCTCCCCCTCCTCCTCCTCCTCCTCCTGCGCCTCTTCCATGAGCCAGCAATCGTTGTAGTTACGCGCATCCACTCTTGTTAGGAAAACTGTACAAATGAGAAAACTGCTCTTTGTTGTTATTGTCGACTATGAAATCGCAGTTTCTAATGAAATACAGCGGATGCTGATCATGTTTCTGTGCCTTGTATTAAACACCACTCGATGTTTGATCGATTCAAAGAAGAAAAAAGAAAGAACCTTAAGTGAGTAAAAAAGTATTTAAAAAAGCGAGATTCTCATTCAGAAGAAAAGAAAGAAAAGATTTTAAAGTAGAACTTTATCAGTATAGTAGTAGTTTTTATACTAGAATCATATTACTATCCAATATATTCATCTGTTAGATCAAAACAGGCGATCCTCTTCCTAGGGATGGATTACTTCCTAAAAATGGCACCTTCTTGTGTGTGGTCATTGCAGGTGAAGCACCTTCCCTTTCTTTTATATACATTCGTCTCTTTCCTGACCAGAAATGAACGTCCTTCGAGTCCGCCCTCGTATTTTAGTAGATCGTCATTCCCTGTTCCCCCCCCCCCTCCCCCTCTACTAATTGGTCGAAATTTGCCTGAATTTACTACACATACATACAAATATTGACAGTGACAAGAGGGTAACAAGAACAACAACAACACCGAAGGTTAGTTGAAGGAGTAGTTACTGTAATTGGAATAACAACAACAACAACAACAACAGCAACAGCAAGAAAAGAGACAGAAGAACAAAAAAGAAGTGCACAGAAAGTGAAAAATTACTGTACACACGAACACCAGGCGACAGAAAGACAGACACACACACACACAGACAGACACTCATGCAGACAGACAGCCATGCAGACATACAAACATTTTAAGCAGCGACTTTCACGCGGTTCTGGAATAATTTGCATACTAAATGAGCCAAACATAAAATCATCGGCGTACTTTTTTTGGTTCTCTCGTTTCGGTTGCTTCTTTCTTGCCCACCTCTGGACTTGTGCAAGGTGCAAATGTCTGTCACACAGTCTGTCTGTCCGCCGCCGCCGCCGCTCGCTGCTTAACAGCTTGCAATTGCAGTCGTTGCAACATAGAAAGTTGCTCATAATCAGCATCAAGAGTTCTCGAAGTTGCTGGCTGCTCAGTTTTTACATGCAAAAAAAAATTACGCCGCATGAATTTTTAATGGAAAACACACCGCACGCTGATTACGAACAACGAGACACGATTTCACCCGCCCACCGAACCGATTCACAGTGAGGTCTGGTGCAATTAAAGCAATTAAAGGACACTCGAAAGGACATGGAAAAAAGAAATTCCTCAATAGTCAGTGAATACATATTAATTTTAGAAAAGAAGGAGAGAAAAAAACGACAGAAAGTGATTAATTCATTCAGAATTGGATCTTTTAAGGTCGATAATAAGGTCTCAGATAATAAAGGCGCCTAGAGTGTTAAAGCTCTTGCCAAAAACCCTTAAAAAGCCCCTACTTTCACTCCCTTCCTACTTGTTTCGCGTTTAGTTTCCCTTCTGTTGCTGTTGTTGCGGCATACCGACGAAAGAGTGGACTTCTCATTCCTGGAACATTACGATTTTGAGTATTGACCTGGACGAAGCTATGATATACCATCTGCTACAATGGTCCATGCATTCGTTCCGAAATCGAAACCTCCCAAAGAATAGCCAACACATTTTCATCGCGGAATTCGGTGCCATTTTACCCCAGACTGGAGTCATCCTAAAATTCTGATTTACTGGGAATTCGGTGGATGGGTCCTCCTTCCAAACACTCGTGGAATGAAATACAGACACAAATGATTTGAATTCAAAATGTTTCTGTGAGACAACCAGACAGTCAGCCATCATCTGAGCCTTTCTGTTTCTGTTCTCTGTTTCAGTTCTCTGTGACATCCGACACAAGTTTTTGTAGAGCCACCCTGGAACACAGCGGAGGGGGGGGGGGAGCCGGGGGTGCGGCGGAGTGGAATCCAACAGCAACGAAAGAAAGACACAGCATCAGACTGGAAGTCAAGGTTAGTTTCATGTACATGCAGTTTATGGCCCAGGGTACGAGGATAGCATTTCCATATTTTATGGTTGTTGTTGCCGTTGTTGTTGTTGCAGTTATGTGACATCTGAGCGCGGAAAAACGCACCATTTTTTCTGCTCTCTACTCATCAGTGAAATTTATGCGCATCTAAAAAGCAGCAGGTTATTTTTTGTGCCGTCGCTTGTGCCCTTGTGTCAGCTCTTAAAAGGCTTTTAAAGCCCTTAAAGAAATAATTCCGGTCTCTATACGACACGAGCGCCGGTTAATAATATTTGTGTTTAATAGTTTTTCTATTTTTTCATTTTCGATTGCATTTTGTGCAGTTTTATTTACTGTGGATGCCAGAAGACAGTCACATTTGAATTCCAGTCTTGCGAAACTTCGTGTCAAGTGCGGCGGCATGTTGCTGTGACTGGTTCCCATGTTGCCAGCGCTGCCTGCGACAACGTATGCTGATCGGTGATCAGTGATCAGTGATCACCAATCCTCCTCCGGCAGTTGAATGACGAAAAGAGAGACAGAGAGCGAAGAGAGACAGAGAGCGAAGAGAGAGAGAGGGAAAACACTGACATATCGTTGCAGCTCCGGGATGCAGCCGTGTCTCGATCAAATGTCGATTGCATGCAATTGAATTGAGTTGTTAAGTCGAACAGAGACTTCAGTTCAATTGAGGCGAAATTAAAAAATGTTTCCGCGGCTCTGTTGAACTCAAGTTGCCTCACTTTAGTCTCGACTTGCGAAATGTTGCCAGAGCAAAGGTACCCAAAATATATTCGGATGTCTACGGTAATCAGTGTCCGATAGAAATCTGTTCACAGGTAGAAATCTTGAGGTTTATAAATAGTAGGAGGTATATATACCGAAAGATGGGGGTTCTGGAGTGGGGGTTTAACCTCGCAGTTCTTCTTTCCTTCTCGACTATACTGAAGTTTGGAGTGTTTGTCCATCAATTTCTTTAATATCACACTTTCTTCATCAAAGATAGAAAACTAAGCATCAACCGACAGTAAAACAAAAGCATTAATCGCGCTCTGGTCCACGTCGCTTTGATCCACGTCGCTTTGATCCACGTCGCTTTGATCCACGTCGCTTTGATCCTCTACTCTACTCTACTCTACTCTACTCTACTCTATTCTACTCTACTCTACTCACCTCTACTCTACTCTACTCTACTCTACTCTACTCTACTCTACTCACCTCTACTCTACTCTACTCTACTCTACTCTACTCTACTCTACTCTACTCTATACTCTACTCTATACTCTACTCTATACTCTACTCTATACTCTACTCTACCCTATACAAGTCCCAAGCCTCCGATACTCTTCACTGAATCACTCTACAAGTGACAGTAGTAAAACTTTAAAGTGCAACCAACAACTCAGTTTAATAGACCGCTTCGCAGGCGCTCCGGACATCGTTCGGTCGGGGTTCCTCGAGAATCTCCTCTACTCTCCGACAGCGAATCACCCACCGTACATGGCGAAGTTTTAACATTTCTATTCTTGTTTTCATTTCACTTGCGGGACAGCCATCTAAACGCTCCAATAAAACCTCACGAAGTTTGCGAATTTAATTTATTTAATTTATTAGAATGGAATTACATATAAAAATGTTAAACATGTGAAATGCATTCGGTCGTAATTTCGGTCCCAGTCGCAGTGATGAAGCAGAAAGCGCAATTTTAATGGAAAACGAAAAGTTTTAGTTTCATTCTGTTTCTGCCAAGTTTTTAATTGTGCCTCGAAGTGCTGCTTTAGACTGTAATATGGGACAATTAAATAGAAACCCCTAAAAGAGAGGTTTATCATCTACGAATGTGCGTGGATATGTGTGTGTGTATGTGTGTATATGTGTGTGTGTATGTGTGTATATGTGTGTGTGTTTGTGTGAGTGTGTTTGCCTGAGTAAGTGTGCGTTTAGTTATCTGCATCTTTACTTTAATAACTCATTTTTTTAATGGATTTGTCATGTGTGCTTCATTAGAATCTCAAATCGAGTGTTGGATCTGCTTAAAGGGGTGTGGAGGGGGGGGGGGGGGTCGTAAGAGGGTTAGAGAGAGTATAAGAAGAGGCTGATTATAACGCCCGTAATAAAACCCCGTAAATCTGGCGAGCAGATCATAATCAGTACCATTAAACAATCTCTTCAATTATTGTAAAAGAAGGTTAAATATTCTTTTCAGAGTGTTTGAAATTCCTTTTGGATTTCATTTGTATTCTTTTGTTTTTGGAATTTTTGTACTTTTTGCTTCTCTTCCTCACTCATCAAGTGTAGAGACTCTACACTCTGCGAAAACACCTGTTATTCGTGTCAGAAACACCGACAGTCATTAAAATGACGGAAGCGATTGAATACTTTTCGGTCTTTTGTGCCAAATTTCTCTGGTTTTTTTTTTTCATTCAATCCGTTTTCACTCTGGTCAGAGCTCCGAAAATGGATGTTATGCAAAATATTGGCGTGTGTTTTGATGGAGGCGAAAACTGATGCCTCGAAACGTATCCGACTTCATCAGCAAATAATAATGACTACCTTCAGTGGTGCCTCGGGCTGAATTCCGCTATAATTTGGACCCGAAAGAGACAAAAAACGGGCAACGAAAAGTAATTATAATTAATTTTGTGTTAAATTAACATACGTGAAACATGGAAACGTGTCGAAGCACACGGAAGGGTTAGAAATCATATCAAGCAGACATGTTAGACAAGCTGTTAGAGAGCTCATCGCGAGTTCAGTGAGGATGATGGTGATGTCGGTGAGGATGATGGTGATGGTCGTCTTGATTACTATTTTAAGCTAAGCGGCGCCGAAACGTGTAATTAAAAAGGCGAAAAGGTGTTCGCAGGCAGCGCGGTTTCATAGACGAACCACCGACCGATCTTCCAGCAGCTTCAATCAACCGACCTGCAATCAACACTCCGGTCCCAGACCCAGACTCAAACGCAGACTCAAACGCAGACTGAAACATGAAAAAGGCGTCCGCATGAGTTGCTAAAAACTACAAAAACTACAAAAACTACCTA
This sequence comes from Myopa testacea, assembly GCA_949629155.1. Lineage (NCBI taxonomy): Eukaryota > Metazoa > Arthropoda > Insecta > Diptera > Conopidae > Myopa > Myopa testacea. Next base: position 32,289,669 of record OX451348.1, read on the forward strand.
CCGCAGCAGTCCAGAAGCGCAGCTCGATTCTGAGGCAGCTCACGCATCCAGCCGCGCATTCAGCTTGCCTTCGGAAACCCGACAAAATCGAAATACTCGCCATTCCGCGAATAGTTTGCTGAAGTCTGCTAATTCCAGTGAGCCCAATCCAGAGGCTCTGTCCTCGAGGCTTGTCCTTGCCAGCACCTGTACCGCCGGGCGTCCCAGAGAGGGCTCCACTTCAATGTTAGGTGGCTGCTGCTCGAGTCATGATAATTAGGAGCTCCGCAGTCGTGCGATGGTGCTCCACGCTGTCCGTGAATGGCTACGAACGCACCCAAATGCCAGGTCCACAAGCAATTTAATCCATTCCAAGCATATCGAGTGTGTTCGCTGCTCGAGTGCTGCCGCTGCCTCTGCCGCTGCTGCTTCTGCTGCTGCTCATGCTGCTTCTGAACAATCGAATTGTTTTCAATTCATCAGCGATTCGCAGAATGAACTCGAAGTATTCTTGAGGAATTTATTTCATTTCATTTCGTTTT